>BSUD01000001.1:132114371-132129495 GCA_033239045.1 Fagopyrum esculentum | reverse complement strand
ACAAAGAAAATACATATTTATTCGCTATAATATTTTTTCTTTTTTTTTATCTAAAAAAATCTTTTTCCCATAATTAGTTTTAAAAAATTATTTGTTAACCATGCACATTGTTTCAATTCGATCATATTTTTCATCAATTTTTCATAATCTCACATCGATTATCATGTAATAATAATAATAATAATAATAATAATAATAATAATAATAATAATAATAATTATTGAAACAATTTGGTTTATTAGGCTTTTTCTAGTTTTGTGTTTAGTAAATGTACCCTTGACAAAAGGGTGTGTAAAGTTTGAGAATAAATACAAAAGGTTGGAGTATATTTACTTAATTGAAATATTAAAAAGCCTAGTTATTACTATAGTTTTTCAAAAAGGCCTAGTTACCAAAATTGCCCATTATTATTTTATTTTTTTCGGATTAATATTACAATATACTACAAATATTTTAGTGTTCAATGAAGTTGATCATATCGGATTAAAAAATTTGAAGGTACATGATGAATTGAATGAACAATTACAATTTTTTTTTTTACTAAACTCGTTATTTTTTTAATTTAAATATAAATTTACCTTCAAAATTTTTAACTAATAATATACTAATTTAACAATTAATTTATATATAAAAATCTCTCTCGGTATATTTTATAAATACCCGTGGAAGACATAAACCAGTTTTCTCTATAAAATAAGATTAGCTCCCTGCAGTAATTTTCTATTAACTGAATTTAATCTCCCTAGTACTTTTATATAGTTTACCTTACAAAAATAAATAATGATTAGTTTAATAAATAAACTTTGATTATAAAATTAAAATCACTACATGGTACAGTGTGCAAAATAATCTACAAGTTTTTTCACATCATGGGGTGGGAGGACACACATTTGATTGGTGGGGCCCATAATCCGCACCTTCAGTATCGCAATCTAACCACCGTTGATCTTCATGAATCAACGGAGAGAAACTAAGACGTTGGTTGCACACGGAGCGTGCTTCTCATCCGTTGGATGAAGTATCATCGTGATCTCTTCAACTTGATAAATACTTGGCTCTCAAACTCCGAAGTTGATAACTACATTTTTCTGGTTTTCGTATTCTCCTTCAATCTCTCTATTCATCAAAAATGTCGGGCCGTGGAAAGGGAGGAAAGGGTCTTGGAAAGGGAGGTGCAAAGAGGCACAGGAAGGTTCTGAGGGACAACATCCAGGGAATCACCAAGCCTGCAATTCGTCGTCTTGCTCGTAGAGGTGGTGTTAAGCGTATCAGTGGTCTCATCTACGAGGAGACCAGGGGTGTTCTCAAGATCTTTCTAGAGAACGTGATTCGTGATGCTGTTACCTACACTGAGCATGCCAGGAGGAAGACTGTCACCGCCATGGATGTTGTCTATGCTCTCAAGAGGCAGGGAAGGACACTTTACGGATTTGGGGGTTAGGGTTTCTTGTTTTGGGCGTATTGTGAAATTAGGGTTTGTGATTTCTGCTATGTAGATCTTATTAGGAAGAATTTGGAATCTTACTGTAATTGCGTTTTCGATTTGCAAAAGTAATGAAATTTCATCAATGTGATGTTGAATTTCATCCAGTAATGGAAGTTCGTCTCGATCTCAACGGTTATAGCAGTTTTTGACTGAATCAGAGATCTATCAATTGTCATAAAGAACTTGTCTGTTCAGCATTTTGCTGATGTTGATTAGTCAGATGAGAGCTTCTTGATTTTGGACTGCTATACAATATTTGTTGATTCTCAATAGAAGATTGAGCTGTCACGTTTGGCACATTTTCAGCAGAAGCTGACTAGTATGAAGTTGCTGACAACACGTTCATCTTCAATATTAACGATGGGTGATTGCAAAAGCTTGTAGTAGCATGGGGAGAGTGCATCAACATTCAGTTGATGATAATTTAAGGGAATTAAGGGGTTGAATTTTACGAAAAACCTTTAACTCCATAGAGATAGAGATAAATTAAGGAATTAAGGGTTGGATCGAGGAGGGAGGGGTTTAATTATTTAAATTGGCGGGGAAAGCCGAACGAAGCCTCAATCCTCAATTCATATTTCTCTTTGCTCATTACTCATAACCACGTAGTCACATCCCATCAAACACTCAAACCTTATATTTTTCGTATTGTCAGATATCACTTTTTAACAGTGTTCTAAAATCCGCCGTCGTTGACATCTGACGGTTAATGGTTTGTCAGCTGTCCCGAACTTTGGCAAAACGCTGGTTCAAGACGGGTTTGGATAGGGGTAAATGATAAAGTTGTATAAAAATCACCCGCTCGAGACCCCGAGACCCTAGAGCCAATTTCGTGACACCAAACGATATAAAAGATCAGTATGTTCTAAACAAAACAAAACAACTCAAATCCATAGTAGCTTATAAGGCTACCCGGAAGTACTCAGGAGTAAAGCACTCTAAATGAACGAACCAACACGGTTGTCTACAGCGAGACAAGAGTGAATCGCTCCAACGTACAGCCCGACACGGAAATGCCCCAAAGGCCCAAAGGCCAAACATACATCCAGAGTCCATCCGTGAACCTCCTCATAAGTTCATAACTCAAAACTATACATGAAGAAGCAAGTAATAAACTTATAAACGTAGTCGTAAAATAAACAAACACCCCAAGAAGTCGGAAAAAATAAGCTATTAGGGCCAAGAAAGGCCCAATAGTGGGTAAAACAGGCGCCGGCCCATCTATGAGAAAAGCCCATCTCAGCCCAAGAACACCAAAATCAATCCCTGAGCGGAGCGGGTCACCCCATCCCACCCAAACCCTGGATTACAGGTTTGACCCCAGGCCCGATTGCATCAGACCCCATCACCGTACTCTCTCGTCCGGCGGTCTCCCTCTTCCTCCGGTGACTCTCTCTTCCAATCCTTCGTACTTCGTACAGAGACTCTATCGGCGTCGGCCTCAGGTAACCCTGTCCCCGATGTCTCTCACTTCGTCCCCATATCCCGATTCTCTATTGCAGTCACCTAGTATCCCGATTTCACGACTCGTATCCCATTTCTCTATTTTTTGCAGCTCAGTTTTGTAACTTTTGTTTGATTGAATTATACGAATGGGTTGAATACTTGAATGCGGGATCAACAGAGTTTTTATGCTTCAGTTATGTGTTGTTGAAGTTTGCTTCACTTTGCCTAATTTTTGCAGATTTTTAGCTTCAGTTTGTGGCATTCTGCACTCCATTTCTACAGTTTTCACTGTTTTTGTGCTTTAGTTTTTTTTGCTTCGTGTGCTGTTTCTAGTCATACTATTTTGAGTTTGTTCTTATGGATGTTCATTTGATAGGAGTATGAATATCACATATCCGATATCTATATTATATCTCGTAATTGAGCATATAGTATGAAAGTGATATACCAGATATCATTTATTTGATATATTTAAAAATTGATAGATATCACGTTCTTCTGTCTCCCTCTCAACTCTCCCTCCAAATAATTCTTCTTTTGATCTATCTCACCATCTTGCCAAACACAAGTATCAGATATCAATCTCATAACCATATCCTTGATATCAATGCGGATGCCGATATCTATATCGTATGTTGCTGCGCTATATCTACTTTGGTGAACTGTTTGTAAAATATTAAAATATGGAGATGAAATTCATGTCATCTTGATTTATGATTCTAATTTTTGTTTGAATTAGGAGCAGGTTAGACCAGAAAAAACCGTTCTCTTCTTTGTTATCTTGACTTGTTCTTCCATAAAATAGTAGTGATTTTCTTAGTTGAAGTTGAGATTCTTATATTTTCCAGGAGGAAAGAAAGTTCAATTACCTTGATAGAGTTTAAACAGGGTTAAACATGCCACTTTACGATTGCATGCTTCTACTGAAGCCCCATGTGACAAGGACGGCAAAGAAGGACTTGGTAATGCGTTTAGGAATGCATGTTTATGCTAGAAATGGTGTAGTCACTGAACTCAAGTCATTTGGAGACGTTCAATTGGGCTATGGGATCAAGAAGCTTGATGGCAGATATTACAAGGTGAAACATCTCTATACTTTTTTTTTTCTTTCTTTTCTCATCTTCAACATGTTGTTTGTTTCAGTTAATCTTGTATATCTGATCTTTTCAATAATCCTCTTACTATATAAGTATGCTTTGCGGAATGCCATACATAGGGACAACTGATGCAGATGACTATGATGGCGACACCCAACATCAACAAGGAGTTCCACTACCTGAACAAGGAGGACCGTTTACTTAGATGGCTTTTGGTGAAACACCGTGATGTGAAGTTTGGCAATGATTACATGTCAGAGGAGGACCTCAAGAGTGAGCTGAGTAAACACAGATCTAGCATAGAAGACGAGGAGGATGTGGATGATTATGTTGGAGAGTCTGGTGATGATGAATATGAAGTCGAGAACAGAGAAGTTGACAAGCTGGGTTAAGTTGATCACCGTTAATGGTGAGATCTGGAGTACTGTATTACATACTAGTTTGATCATCTTCCTGAAATGGATTGTTGTCTTCTGCAGGAAAACTATATGTAAACTCTATTTTGTTATTTTTGCCATCTGCTACAAAACAATTAATATTCTGATGTTCAGTTTGGAAAATAATGTTTTAAGGAAATCGTTGAGTTGTAGGCTGTGTTTGGTAAGCACTTTACACTAGTGTTTGGTGGTGTTTTGTGTTTCCGTATCAGTTAACCGATGTTTGCTATGCGTAATAACAATAGTGCAAAGTGTTTCCCGTGTGTGTTTTGAAACACACCCGTTTTCTCTGGTTGTGTTTCATGAGGGTGTGTTTCAAGGGTAAAAGGACAAATATACCCCTGTCCTTTACACCAATTTACATCATCCACCATGTATATAAGGAGCTTCTAATTTTTTTTTAGGGTTCTTTTCTTCTCCTTTCCGGCGTTCTTCTTTCGCTTTGAGACCCGTTAGCCTCCATTGAAGACACTGAGGAGGGATCTGCACAACCAGTCATTTCGCAGTCGAAGAAGCTTTCAATCGAGGTTCAAATTTATTATCGCCATGTCCTAGTCGAGGTGTTAATTTCTTCGTTGCCCTATATCTTATGTTGGAGCTTCTTCCCTAGCTCTAATTGTTAAATGCAGAACCAGAGATTGTGGATTTCTTCCTTCGCTCTATATGTTTATTTCATAAAATTGTGGATTTCCTCGCGCTTATTCATATTTGGAGGTTGTAAATTTGTGATTTTGTTGTGATGTTAGAACACTGCAGGTTATTAGAACTATACATTTGTTGTGATTCTTGCATTTTGGTGTTAGGAGTGTTAGCATATGAAGATATTTGACAACTGCTGGTGTTACGAGTGTCATATGAAGATATTTGACAACTGTTAGGAGTGTTAGCTTCTTCCCTAGCGCTATTTTGTTGAGAGAAGTTGTTTTAGCCAGGTGGTGTTACGAGTGTCATATGAAGAGCATAGACAGCTGCTGGTGTTAGGAATGTATGAACTTGGTTTTGTGTGTTTTGTTGTGATTTTCTTGTGATAATTTACATCAATTGCAGTTTGCTTGAACTTGGTTTTGTTGTAAGGTTAGAAGACTGCATGTTTGAACTTGGTATTGTGATTCTTGCATTTTACATCCCTTTGAAATTCTTGCATTTTATATAAGGATTGTTAGCATATATATAGAGCATAGTCAGCTGGTGTTAGTGTTAGCACATGACCTTCTAACTTGGTATTGTGATTCTTGCATTTTACATCGCTTAGTAGTGTGGTTGATTGTAGTTTTGCTGATTAGAAGTCCTTTTGTTCAGAGAGTAGGATAAACAAGTATAGTTTTAGCATATGAAGAGCATAGACCAAATAGCTAGTTGATTTTAGTATTGAGTTCTTGACAGTGGTCCTGATATGTCAAATTAGAGGCCACTTTACCATTTTTTCTTCTAACTCTAAAGTGCTATTGTTTATTGGTTAGAATTGAAATTGTCTTTGTGGTTAGATAGGATGGACAAAAATGCTTCACAAAGTCGTACTAGGGGTCCTAACTATGTATGGAACAATCAGTTGGTGAGACTTCTTGTTGAAATTCTTCATGCTTATCAACGAAAGAATGGAAAGCAACCGTACAACTGGGTAATAATTAGTGAGGAGTTTTTTAAGAGGAGTGGAACGACGGGAGTCAAGGATGTATGTAGGAATAAATATGAGGCCATGAAAAAGGATTACAAGGCCTGGAATTTGCTTAGAAATGCAGAGACCGGACTTGGTTGGGATGAAAGCACACGCACGGTCACTGCTTCTCAAGAATGGTGGGATCGAAAGATTATGGTACATTTGCAATAATCATTACCACATTATTATTTATGTATTGGATCATTTACATATTATTAAGTATTATGAATTACAATAATTATTTCAGGAAGACACAAATTGTAAAAAATTTAGAACGAAGGGAATGGATGCCGCATATGAAGAGATTTTGCATTCTCTGTTCAGTGGAAATGTGGCAACTGGGCGACTAGCGAGGTCAGCTGCAATGAATGTTGAATTAAGTCCCCAACCCGATGAGCCTGAGACTAAAATTGAGACAGCTGTTGTTGAACTAGAAGGGCTTGGAACAGTGAGGGGATTCTTTCGCTCTTTTGTAGACACTGTCATAGATGACCGAGCATCAAATCAATCTGGTGTTGGAGCAGATTGCAATGATGATCCAGTTCAGTCTACTCAAATGCCCTTAACAAATCCAGAGGCTAGAATTACAATTGAGAAGCAAACAGTTAAGAGGAAAAGAAGGCAATCAGTTGGATCATCTAGGTTTGAAGAACATCTGACACATAGTAGAGCAAACAGTGACAGAATGGTTGCACTCTTTCAAGAAGTCAACTCTAGGTACCGGGCCAATGAAGATAAGGTGAAAACTTGTGCAGACATCATTCGTCGGATGACCCAACAGGGTTTATTGGTGAAGGGAACCTCACTTTGGTGTTTTGCTATATTTGTTACCAAATCAAAGACGCTGATGAACGTCTTTCTTAATTGCTTTGATGATGACGATGAAAGAATAAAGTGGTTGACATGGGAATTTGAGAAGAGCGAGAAGTAGTTGTGTTGATGAGATTGTTTGCTGCTGTGTTTGAAGTTCGCTGCTGTGTTTTGAAGTTTGCTGTTGTGTCTGAAGTTTACTGCCGTGTTTAAGTTTCCTACTGTGTTTGAAGTTTGTAAACGTTCATGCTTGTTTTTAGACGCTGATGAATTGTATCTTGTTTTAGGGTTGGCTTGTTATGAATTATGATTCCCGTAATGAATTTGGTCCTTTTGTTTTATGATAATACTTTCAATTTGCAATGTTCAGAAATCAGATTTTTCACCATTTCATGGTTTCTCGTTGATTTGCAGGATAGGTAATTTTAGTCAGAAATGTCAAGTTCCTCTTCTAAAGATAGCATCACGTCTGGTGATAGCACAGATAGTGAATCTGGGACATTATGTACTCGTAGGCTTGCCCAAAAACTTGTTGAATGTCATGAATGGATACAAAGCAAGAATGTCCTGTTGGCTGAACATTTCTACAAACATATGTTCAAACAGCCTTGCTATACAGAGTATGAGCGAGGAAGGTTGTGGATGGAGGATATAGTGCAAGGACATCATATTCGTACTATTAACATGTTCAGAATGGATGCCGAAGTCCTTTTACGACTATGCAACGATCTAGAACAAAGTCATGGGCTCACTCCATCAAGAGAAGTCTCAGTGCTTGAGAAAGTTGGCTTATTTCTGTATACCCTTGCTCAAGGAAGTTCATTTCGTGTTGTTGCTGAGCATTTTCAAAGGTCAACTAAAACCGTGCATCGATCATTCCATGAAGTTCTAGACTCCATAACTGGTAGGAATGGAGGCAAGGGTCTAGTACATGATATGATAAGACCAAGAAACACCAATTTTCCTAGGAAACCAACACATATTGTTGCAGATCCTAGATATAAAGATTACTTCAAGGTACATTCATTTTACTTATTCATTTTACTTTTTATTTACCATTGTGTATGAACGTCACACTAAACCTTGCATCTACAGGATTATATTGGTTGTCTAGACGACACACACATTAACGCGTGCATCAAAGAGCTTGATCAAGGTCCATTCAGAGGTCGAAAAAGTTTGGTGACCTTCAATGTACTCGCCGTTTGTAATTTTCTGGTTGGGAAGGTTCTGCTCATGACGCAAAGGTTCTCGACAACGTCATATGTAACCCGGCTAACAACTTCCCACATCCGCCATCTGGCAAGTACTACCTGTGCGACAAAGGCTATGCAGATAGACCGGGGTATCTGGTTCCGTATTCCAAGGTTCATTAC
Source organism: Fagopyrum esculentum (assembly GCA_033239045.1). Lineage (NCBI taxonomy): Eukaryota > Viridiplantae > Streptophyta > Magnoliopsida > Caryophyllales > Polygonaceae > Fagopyrum > Fagopyrum esculentum. The sequence goes on along the minus strand of BSUD01000001.1, from coordinate 132,121,186 downwards.
CACCTCAACCAGTTTGACATTGAGCCACCGAGCAATAAGAAGGAAGCGTTTAATCGGGCACACTCTTCTTTAAGGAGTTGTATAGAACGTTGTTTCGGCATTCTCAAAAAGAGATGGAAGTTGTTATCCACAATGCCATGTTACCGAGACTACACACAAGTGGATATTCATATGGCTTGTTTCGCACTACATAACTTCATTCGATTATTTTCTGGATATGATGATCTTTCTGAAGATGAGGATGAAATCCCCATATCCAATACAGAACAAGTGGAGCAAGAAGGGGAACAGGATGACGACCAAAGCTTTGGAGGGATGAGCCACATTCGCGATTGTATAGCGAATGCAATTTGGAGTTCTAGAAGGGTTTAGTATTTATAAGTACTTATGAGGATTATTCCTTTTGTTTACCTTACAAACTATATGTTAGCTTGTTTTTTTTACACCAATTTGCAAGTACTTATGAGGATCATTCCTTTTATTTACCCTTACATTTAAATAAGTCACTCCATAACTCAAATGTTTTACAAGCATTACCAACATTAGTTCATAACACAAATGTGTTAAAAGGATTAGCAACTTAGTTCATAATACAAATGCCATATAAGCGGAATATGGTCTCTTACAAACATTACCAAGTCGATAATACATTACATAAATGACAAGAAAAATCCCAATGACAAGTCCCAATACAAACGCATTCAATCTATGAGATTCAACCTCCTTGTTTCGCTCCTTTAGTTGAATAATCTCATGCTCTAAAGAGTCGACTAAAAGCCTCTTATATTCAAGATTGTGGCGTAGTCCATGGATTTCATTCGTCAGATTCTTCTTTATCTCCCTTAAGCCAGTGACAGAGTCCCGTAATGAACTTGAGCTATCATTAAATTCGTAAGCATATTCTAGCATTTCATCCTCAATAGCCTCCTCGATGAACTCTGTTACGTCTAGGAATAGATGTGATGTGCACGCAATAAGTCTTAAATTTATACTCGTTATATTTATCCTAACTCCTAGCGAACCCGCAGTGTACGGGACGTTTGTAGAAAGGTAAGTATTCCGAGGTCGACACAAAGACTAAGGTGAAATCGAGTCAAGCAATGATCAAAGATAGTGTGAATCTAGACTAAGATAAGATGAGAAACAAAGAAAATGGAAAACTCAATGTTTTTGTTGGTTTTTATGGTGATCAAACAAAGATCACAAGTCAAGCAAGATAATAAAACAACTAACAACTCAAGCTAACAACGAGTAAGTAACACAAAGCACAAGGTATATGATCAAGAGAGAAAAGTAGATTCTAGAGGTCAAGATTTCCGGTTATGGCATTGGACTCAAGGTTCTAAGGATTCTAAGGACAAGCTGCGGTGTTTGGGAAAGAATGTTCACTAATGGAAGCGATTACCGGGTAAGTCTCTCACTTCACTAATCCCGCATCAAACTCCTATTACCGGGTAGGTCTCAAGGGGTTGGAATAAGGAATTCCACACAAACTAGATACTACTTAAGGGGTAACCCTCTCCTTACCGGGTAAGTCTCGGAATAGGGAAACCTCAAGCAATAATCCTAGCACACTCAATCCAATAGCGGCTTGTGAGGCTCACTACTACCTAGAATTCATCTTCTAAGGTATCTAAGATCGGAAATCATCGGGTAGATCTCTTCCCTCACTTAGGTTGATAGCATTAGGGGATTCTAAGCTAAATTAGGCTTGACAAACGCTAGGATTTAAACACCCAAACACCCTAACATGCAGATTCATCAATTAAAGAGCAACAGAGAAGAAAATCGGGTGGATCATACAAAAATCGGTCGATCTAGCATGATGAACAGGTCGATTTTTGTCTCTGGAATGGGTTTCGTGCATACAAATCATCCTAAACTAACATATAAGTTCATCCTATCATCACCCTAGCCATAACCATCAATCCATCACTCCAGAATCACAACAAACTAGCCAATAACATGCATATTAAGATCCAAAATCATCAAACAAGCATACATAGTGTTCATAGATGAATAATGAAAGATGAGCAAGCAAAATCAATAAATCTTAGCCAAATCCAAGTTGTAGCAAGACTTACAAACTCTTAAATGAAGATCCAAAACGTTCCTAACAATCCTTGCAAAAGTTCTTCAATCCAAGACTACAAAAGTAACTCAAAATCACTCAAAACCTCACTATTCTCCTACAATGGTGTTCTTCTTCTTCCTTCAATCTTTGAGAGCTTTTCTTCTCCTCCAATCTTTTCCCCAAATTGATGAGCTGTGAATGAGAGTGTGGGAGAGGAGAGATGCTCAGCAACCACCTGCAGGACCACTTATATTCTCCACCAAGAGCAAGGACGGACAAGAGATCGTGGGACACGTGGCTTAAGCTGTCAAATGCCCAAAAATCGACCTAATAGGAGAAAATCGTCCGATTTAGCTGCTAGCTGGGTCGATTTTCTTCAGCAGAAACATGCTATGCTCGTTTAGCCATGAGTTGATCCATTGCTTGCACCAATAGTGGTCTTTGTGTCCTTTGTTGCTCCAATTATGCTCCTCCAAAGCTTTGGATGTGTACCATCATGAGGCTTGGCCCTCTAATGTATCGGTTAATGTCCGAAAGACCCCCGAAATACCTACAAAACCGATAAAAGGTAGTGTAGACGCCTTTTCTAGAAATGTGCATGAATTGAGCGAAGACGTCATGAACCAATGTCAAAACGTGCATGAATGAGTGAAAATTCTATCTAAATGATTACCTAATTCTAAGTCATAAATCGTGTTATCAAAAATACCCCATACTTAAGGTTTGCTCGTCCCCGAGCAAATTCCCAACTATAGACTAAGAGATGACATGATTTATGTATGCAGAAAAATGGCAAAATCTTTTTGGGTTTGTGCTTCTAATATTGGATCACCTTCATAGTCATGTTTCATGGCAATGGACAAGCAATTATGTATCAAATAAATGAAAGCATGGAAAGACAATTGCACTTAACTTGATAGCATGCAATGAAGTGTAAAGATGAAGAAGTCAAGATGATCATGAGCATATCCAATCTAAATCACTTAGTCTTACACACATGCAAGTAGGTCATAAGGACTTTGTGAAATAGAAGGCCAAGAAACGTTGTGATTAGGCGGGAATTTTCTAGGCTATGTGATGCTAATCCGGGAAAGGAACTAAACAACCACAATTTCAAATTTTCTTATCAACTTCCCTCAAGTGTATATTTTTCTTCATTTCTTTTCTTTCTTTTGTTTTTGAGACAATGGCATTGGTGTACAAAAGCCGAAACCTTGGTGATTAGCCATTCTCGGGCTTTTTCTATTTTTCGAGATGCATCCACACCGGGCACACATACCAAAGCTCGTTAGGACTATCGGTTTATTTGACTTTGGCAAGGCACCAACACCCGATTATGTGAAGTGTACCGAGTTACTTGTCATTTAAACCAACGTCCCCAAACCTATATTTTTTTCTACACTTTCACAACAATTTCAGCATTTTATTCACATCATTCTTTCATCAACAACTTCACCCCACACTTGCTTTTCACACACATCAACACACTATCATGATCCTATTCCCGGATGGGTCAAAAGAGGTCAAATTTATCTCAATTGAGGTGCTCAAACAACATGATCAAGATGAGAAGTAGAGAAAGATGAATTGCCTCATTTATTCCTAAATGATGTGCAAGAACTAGCATGTAATTTCGACTTTCAATACTCAATTCAATCAAGGCAAACATTCATGATCACAAATCATTCATGGTTTCAAGAGAAGTACTTCAAGTCCACATATGCATCATCTATTCAACACATGAGGCCATCCATAGCCAATTCACAAGACAATTTCATCATAAGGGTCATTCCCAAGCTTTAGAAGCACTAAAATATTTAAAATTTTCTGATTTTTTTGGATTTTTCGAAATATGTATGTACAATGCAAGACATAATGAAACATGTGACAAAATTAAACTATCCTAGATGCTAATCATGCAAGTGATCATGAAAACCCCACCCCATACTTAGAAACACATTGTCCCTAATGTGTAAACTAAATAAAGAAGTGAAAGAGAGTCCTCACAATGTAAAATTGGTGATGCTTTGGTATTTCGGTTCACATTGGATAATGATGGTGGATGATCGATCAAGGATGGTAGAGAGCTCTTGATGTTCATTATGGTGTCGGAACCCGCGCTTGGCACCGCAAGCCGTCCAAGTTCCACGTCCGCTCCACCCATGCTTGATTGGAGATCATCACTTTCCTTTACAGAGGAAAAATCGGACCAGTTGCCCAGAAAATCGGTCGATTTTATGTATGAACAGTCCGATTTTTCTGGGTGCTTTTCTCCTCGTCTATGTGCTTGGATCTTGTCCCTTCAATAGCTCCATGAGGCTTTCACATGACCTCCAACATCTCATAACTCATGACAATCAACAAGATCTAGCACCCAAAAACACAAAAGAAAAACAAAGCACACCAAGAGTGAGATTAAACAAAAGCAAGAAAAAGAAAGGGAAAAATATGTACCAATGGGTTGCCTCCCATTAAGCGCTTGTTTAAGGTCATTAGCTTGACCAAATTCAGGAGCGTTTCAATCAAGGTGAAGCGGGGCAATCACTTCCACCGGGGCTTCCGGGATGTACTTCTTCAAACGATGCCCATTCACCTTGAAGTTACCACAATGATCTCCTCCTATCTCCACCGCTCCATGAGGGAAAACTTTCTTCACCACATATGGCCCGGTCCATCTTGATTTGAGCTTTCCGGGGAATAGCCGCAGCCTTGAGTTGAAGAGTAGGACAAGGTCTCCTTCACTCAACTCTTTCGGGATGATCCTCTTGTCATGCCATCGCTTGGTTCGCTCCTTGTAGATCCGAGCATTCTCGTAAGCATCCAACCGGATCTCTTCAAGAGCATTTATATCAAGCAAACGCTTCTCACCGGCTTCTTTGAGGTCAAAGTTTAACCACCTTATAGCCCAATATGCTCTATGCTCCATCTCTACCGGAAGGTGGCAAGACTTGCCATAGACCAACTTGTAAGGAGTGGTGCCAATTGGTGTCTTGAAAGCGGTCCTATATGCCCACAAGGCATCATTGAGCTTCATAGCCCAATCCTTTCTCGTCCTTGATACCGTCTTCTCAAGAATGACCTTGATCTCCCGGTTGGAGATCTCCACTTGACCACTAGTTTGGGGATGGTAAGGTGTTGCCACCTTATGAGTCACCCCATACTTAGCCAAAAGTGCTCCAAAATTCCTATTTGTGAAATGCTTCCCTCCATCACTTATGATCACCCTTGGTGTTCCAAACCTAGGAAAGATCACTCGGTTGAAGAACCGCACCACCACCTTGGCGTCATTTGTAGGAGAGGCGATTGCCTCCACCCATCTTGAAACATAGTCAACCGCCAATAGGATGTAGAGGTTGCCACATGAAGAAAGGAATGGTCCCATGAAGTCCACACCCCATACATCAAATATCTCTACCTCTTGTATGTTGTTCAAGGGCATCTCATTCCTCCTTGAGATGTTGCCCGTCCTTTGGCAAGCATCACAAGCTACCACAAAGCCTTGCACATCCTTGAACAAGCTAGGCCAAAAGAAGCCCGATTGCAACACCTTAGCACATGTCTTGTGTGCACTAGCATGCCCTCCACATGGCAAGGAATGACAATGGCGGATCACACTCTCCACCTCATCCTCCGGTATGCATCTTCTAAACATTCCATCCGGCCCTCTTTTAAACAAAAGTGGCTCGCTCCAATAGTAATGCCTCACATCCTTGAAGAACTTCTTCCTTTGGGCATATGTCAAACCGGGAGGTACTTCCTCACACACCAAGTAGTTCACTATGTCGGCATACCACGGCTCACTCCCTCTAGATACTTGGAACAAGCACTCCTCCACCATTTGCAATTGCTCATCCCGGAATGAGTCATCAATCGGGATGTCATCTCTCTCAATCTCTAAGGGAGGTAGTCTACTAAGGTGATCCGCCACGGAGTTCTCGGATCCCTTCTTGTCCCGGATTTCCAAATCAAACTCTTGAAGAAGAAGGATCCACCGAATCAACCTAGGTTTGGCATCCTTCTTTGTAAGGAGGTAACGGATCGCAGCATGATCCGTATAGACAATGACCTTCGCCCCAACAAGGTATGACCGAAACTTCTCAAAGGCGTACACCACTGCTAGCAACTCTTTCTCGGTTGTGGCATAGTTAAGTTGGGCATCATCTAGCGTCTTGCTAGCATAATAAATGGCATGAGTGCGCCCATCTTTCCTTTGCCCCAAAACAGCCCCAACGGCTACATCGCTCGCATCACACATGATCTCAAACGGTAAACTCCAATTCGGAGGTTGCATGATGGGTGCGGAGATCAAAGCGTTCTTCAACCTACAAAAAGCCTCAAGGCAATCTTTGGAGAAGACAAAATCAACATCCTTCATTAGTAGGTTAGTGAGAGGCTTAGAAATTTTAGAGAAATCTTGAATGAACCTCCGGTAAAAACCGGCATGCCCTAAGAAACTCCTTACCCCTTTCACCGAGGTAGGTGGTGGCAACTTCTCTATCGTTTCAATCTTGGCCCTATCAACCTCAATGCCACGGTTAGACACCAAGTGTCCTAACACAATACCTTCACTTACCATGAAGTGGCATTTTTCCCAATTTAAGACAAGATTTGTCTCCTCACATCTTTGCAATACTAAGGACAAGTTAGCCAAGCAATCATCGAAAGAAGAACCATAAACAGAGAAATCATCCATAAACACTTCCATGATATTTTCTATGTATTCCGAAAAGATAGCCATCAT
>BSUD01000001.1:132022371-132085951 GCA_033239045.1 Fagopyrum esculentum | reverse complement strand
CAATTTCAATAGAGGTTTCATCTTCACCTTAGGAGGTTCTTTTGGAAGAGACCTCCAACTCTCCGGTGCATTCCTGAAAAAATCAGAAATTTTAATAGGAATTTCAAAGGAAGTAAGAGAATGTACCTTGTAAATTTCTTCAAGGCTTGGGACAAGGTTCATGTTGGGATGATGATCCACACATGAAATATCTCCCAACTCAGTTGGATCCTTTTCAACCTTGGCCACAGTTTCAGTAATTTGGCCAAGGTACTCCACTTCTTCCTCTTCTTCAATGAGGACTTCAAGAGGAGCTTCAGGTTCGATAGGAGGAATGCTCAAAACTTGGAGTTCTTCGTCGCACTTCTCCTCCGCCATAGCTTTGATAGCATAGGATAAGTTGCTTTCCATGTCATCCAGCTTCTTCAACAGCTTTTCAACGTTGATTGAAACAGATCTTCAATAGGTTGCTCATAAACCTTTTGAGGGATATGAAGCTTATCCCAATCTGCAAGCTCATTCTCAATAGCCTCTTCTCTTTCCCTTTCGTTACTAAAGTTGATGCACTCAAATATATATTGTAGATATTTATACTGCTCCAACCTAGCTAATTGTATTGCTCTCCAATTCTCTTCTTCCAAAGCTTTGTCCCTAAGCCTTTGCCTCCAAATTTCAACAAGCTTATCTTTGAGACCCTTTATTTCGTTCCTCGCCGTCTCATAGCTGCTTCCATCCATTGGAAAATCTGAAAACTCAAAAACTCATACCAAAAAGATATCAAATAACAAGAGTAAAGCTCCCAAGCTTGACAACCGATAACCGAATTCGGCATAAACCAAATCCCCGGCAACGGCGCCAAAAACTTGTTCGCCACTTAGCGTGCGTGCAATCAAGTCTTAAATTTATAAAACTAGAATAAAAGCAAGCGAACCCGCAGTGTACGGATCGGCGTAGATTAGCAAGTATTCCAGAGTATCGAACACAGGGATTTGGGGGGAACAAATTCAGTTCGCAAATTGTCAAGCAAGAAATGTAATAAGCTTTGCAAATATTGGGGAAAACAGCAACCCTAAAGATCCAAGTGTCTAATTGTGGCAATCGATTCAAGATATACTAAAGAACTACGGACAGAGTTAAGAGTTGCAAAGGTATGCAAAGGTAAAGCAATGTATGGTGAAGTTCCAAGGCTTTATATGACTTATCTAGAAATACTCTCTATAAAGGTTGTTGAGGCTTCAGTATAGAAAGGATCTAAAGACAAGAATTAATCTCAAATACCCAAATTTGTAATCCAAGGATCAAGACTAACTAAACCGATTAAGGTTGTGACACTCGAAATCGAGGTAGAGGTTGTTGAGGCTTCACTACCACCTAGAAAAGGCAAGCCAAGACTAAGTTAAAGCAAATATTTAACTTTGGATTAAAGTAAAAGCAAGGTTCGTAAAAGTAAATCACGGGTAGTTTTTGAGAATCACGGCCGTGGAAACCTAAGAACAGGTCGTGATTTAGGGTGTCGACGATATTTCTCTAACTCTCAGGGTCCAATCAAATTACGATCGATCTATCATTATCTAAGCCACAACTATCAACCCTTCACCTTAGAATTGCTAAGAGGTTTTAGCCAATAACCATCATTATCAAATCAATAATCAAATATGAAAGGGAGAAAAGGTAAAACCTTGAAATCTCAATAACAAACACAAAACCAATGTCAATAAAACTCAAAAGTAACTTGCGTTCAATAGATGTAGGATAGAATAAGAATCTCTCACAAATCTCAAGGAACAAAGAAGAACGGGATGTCAATCCGCCATCAAATGAAACCCTAAAATCTTCCAACTTTGCAAAAAGGGAAGTGCGTCCTTCCCCAAATCTTCCCTCCAAATAGCAAGACCTCCAAGTCTGCCTCTCTAAGTATCCTTTGGAGAATTTAACTCCAAGTCCCGGGCTGTCACCGTCCTTCGGAGAAATTGACTCTCCCTAAGTCTCCCCTTTTGGAGATTTTGACTCCTTCTATTCTCCCTTTGGAGAAATTGGCTCCCTCCAATGTTGAAGGCTCTCGAATATTTGTAGGGATAAATCTAGGGTTTAAAGATAAAACCCTAAATATTTGGGCTGAAAAGAAGTCGAATCCGCTGGTATCAGAAGATACTCTGGGCCGCGTCATAAGGTATCAGAAAATACTTTGGCGCGTCAGACGGTATCGGAGAATACTTTGGGCCGCGTCCGACGGTATCAGAAAATACTTTGGCCCGCGTCAGACGGTATTAGAGAATACTTTGGGCCGCGTCCGACGGTATCAGAAAATACTTTGGCCCGCGTCCGAAGTTCCTTTTATGCTCCTTTTTGTCCCGCTTCAAGGTTTAATCCTTAAATGTGCCATTTTTGCTCCATAATTCGCCAAATTACCTACAAATGCAATAAAACTCTGTGTAGACCTCTATTATTGCAAAGTAGGTGAATATAATCATAAATGCCATGAATGTATGTCTATGCATGCAAAATAAAGCGAAAATCTATATAAATACATGCCTAAAAATAGGTCATAATTCATGTCATCATCCTGAAAAGCAAAGACACACACCAAAGAGAGATCAAAAGCAACAAGAAAGATCTACACTATAAACAATCACAAAATGACTCAATCTAGACCTAGTCCCCGGCAACGGCGCCAAAAACTTGTTACGTCTAGGAATAGATGTGATGTGCACGCAATAAGTCTTAAATTTATACTCGTTATATTTATCCTAACTCCTAGCGAACCCGCAGTGTACGGGACGTTTGTAGAAAGGTAAGTATTCCGAGGTCGACACAAAGACTAAGGTGAAATCGAGTCAAGCAATGATCAAAGATAGTGTGAATCTAGACTAAGATAAGATGAGAAACAAAGAAAATGGAAAACTCAATGTTTTTGTTGGTTTTTATGGTGATCAAACAAAGATCACAAGTCAAGCAAGATAATAAAACAACTAACAACTCAAGCTAACAACGAGTAAGTAACACAAAGCACAAGGTATATGATCAAGAGAGAAAAGTAGATTCTAGAGGTCAAGATTTCCGGTTATGGCATTGGACTCAAGGTTCTAAGGATTCTAAGGACAAGCTGCGGTGTTTGGGAAAGAATGTTCACTAATGGAAGCGATTACCGGGTAAGTCTCTCACTTCACTAATCCCGCATCAAACTCCTATTACCGGGTAGGTCTCAAGGGGTTGGAATAAGGAATTCCACACAAACTAGATACTACTTAAGGGGTAACCCTCTCCTTACCGGGTAAGTCTCGGAATAGGGAAACCTCAAGCAATAATCCTAGCACACTCAATCCAATAGCGGCTTGTGAGGCTCACTACTACCTAGAATTCATCTTCTAAGGTATCTAAGATCGGAAATCATCGGGTAGATCTCTTCCCTCACTTAGGTTGATAGCATTAGGGGATCCTAAGCTAAATTAGGCTTGACAAACGCTAGGATTTAAACACCCAAACACCCTAACATGCAGATTCATCAATTAAAGAGCAACAGAGAAGAAAATCGGGTGGATCATACAAAAATCGGTCGATCTAGCATGATGAACAGGTCGATTTTTGTCTCTGGAATGGGTTTCGTGCATACAAATCATCCTAAACTAACATATAAGTTCATCCTATCATCACCCTAGCCATAACCATCAATCCATCACTCCAGAATCACAACAAACTAGCCAATAACATGCATATTAAGATCCAAAATCATCAAACAAGCATACATGGTGTTCATAGATGAATAATGAAAGATGAGCAAGCAAAATCAATAAATCTTAGCCAAATCCAAGTTGTAGCAAGACTTACAAACTCTTAAATGAAGATCCAAAACGTTCCTAACAATCCTTGCAAAAGTTCTTCAATCCAAGACTACAAAAGTAACTCAAAATCACTCAAAACCTCACTATTATCCTACAATGGTGTTCTTCTTCTTCCTTCAATCTTTGAGAGCTTTTCTTCTCCTCCAATCTTTTCCCCAAATTGATGAGTTGTGAATGAGAGTGTGGGAGAGGAGAGATGCTCAGCAACCACCTGCAGGACCACTTATATTCTCCACCAAGAGCAAGGACGGACAAGAGATCGTGGGACACGTGGCTTAAGCTGTCAAATGCCCAAAAATCGACCTAATAGGAGAAAATCGTCCGATTTAGCTGCTAGCTGGGTCGATTTTCTTCAGCAGAAACATGCTATGCTCGTTTAGCCATGAGTTGATCCATTGCTTGCACCAATAGTGGTCTTTGTGTCCTTTGTTGCTCCAATTATGCTCCTCCAAAGCTTTGGATGTGTACCATCATGAGGCTTGGCCCTCTAATGTATCGGTTAATGTCCGAAAGACCCCCGAAATACCTACAAAACCGATAAAAAGTAGTGTAGACGTCTTTTCTAGAAATGTGCATGAATTGAGCGAAGACGTCATGAACCAATGTCAAAACGTGCATGAATGAGTGAAAATTCTATCTAAATGATTACCTAATTCTAAGTCATAAATCGTGTTATCAAACTCATTGACACTCTCATCACTAGAATCATCTGAGGGTTGGCTCACCATTTCAACAACTGTTTTAAAATAACACAAATTTGTGTTAGATCAGAAAACCTTGTGCAGTTCACAGTCATGCTCACAACTTCAATGATTAGTTCACAGTTAATGTGAAGGTTTATGCAGTAGTCCTTTAGGAATAGCAACACAAAGAAGTAACTTAATTGTTCACCAGCAAACGACTCATCAATGTTCAGAATCAACAATTGTTCAACAACAAAGTCCTCGCAATGCACATAAATCCAAGAACAAACGATTAACAAAATGAAGTCATCCTCTGATAATCAAGTAGTAACAATAGCATGAAATGATGCAGTTAACGACAATAGCATGAAATGATGCAGTAAACGACTCATCATTGTTCAGAAGCAACAATTGTTCACCAACAAAGTCGGAAACACCAATGTTCATAATCAAGTTGGTGCAGTAACCGTTTCATCGACATGCTACTTGGGATTGAGCAGCAACTAACAAAAAAATGGAGATACACACACAAATCGATTCATGAGATACACAAATCGGAAGCATTGCTCAAACGAATCAATTTAGCCCATCAAACCCTAACATTCTCCTTCTCCGGCCGTTCTCAATTGAAACCCATCAAACCCTAACGAAAACCCTAAAAACCAGAAATGAATCGATACTCAAATCGATTCATTAAAATCAAAACTAGTAAAATCAATGAATGGCAGTATACCTGAGCGAATCGATGTTTGCTATCTCGCCCTTTGTGTTCTCCCTTCTCCGGCCTTCTCCTTCGCCCTATACTGCTGTTGCGTGCGAGAAACAAAAAACCAATTCGTTCATATCCTTACCATAGTTGTGTGCGAGAAACAAAATACCCCTCAAAATGCCTCACGTGTATGTCACATGGTTGAAACACTAGCGTTTTGCTAGCAAACACCCGTTAGCTGTTTTGAAACACACACACTCCCAAACTCCCACTTTTTGATTCAAAACACAACACAACACTTTACACTAGTGTTTGGTGGTTGCTTACCAAACACAGTCGTAGAGAATGTTGGTGTACATTCTTGGGTACAAATATACATAAAATGATAGTGTTGAATTGTAGATGATTTTGACACATGGGGCTCTAATGTTCAGTATAATGCAGGGACGTTGAACCGTAAATGATTTTGGAACATTTTTAGCATTTTTCTAGTGTTCATTTGGTGAAATTAGAAAGCTATAACGATCCTTTGTGCAGTAACAACAATTGGTCAAAATGGAAGATGATCAATTTGTTCAATTCGGTTCATTTTTTGTGCAATCAAGTCTAAACTAGTAACAAATACGGGCGTCATTTTGTATAAAGCAAAAATGAAGGAAAGCAAATAAGCAAGAAAAGAGGTTTTTGAGGAAGAAAGGCATCAGATAAACAACTGTACGGTTTCCCTGTGCAAGTGAAGTTAGCATGGTATTATGTTAGATTTACAATGAGAGTAATGAGTTATGGTTTTGCATCTCGATAACCTACAATCATGATATTGTTGGCTAATTTTTTTTTAGGTGAAGGAGAGTCAGTGGTCTCCAGCGCATCTAGCCGCGCTTTATATATATGAAAAAAAGGACTAAGTATTCCGCAAACGGGGATAGTCCGGCCCCTTACATCATCAGACATAATATCGTTTATACCCTCGAAAGGGTCAATCAATACATTAAGACCAAGTGGAAAAAGAAAGGCAGCACTAGCCAAAGCGTCAGCGGCCCGATTAGCCTTTCTAAATATATGACAAAACTGGATATCTCAGTCTCTACTAAGATAGTCTTGACATCGACGTACCAGACTTGAAAGAGGGTGGTGACGTTGAATGTGTTTGTTTAAAAGGGTAGTCACCAGCTTAGAGTCCGTTTCCAGAATGACGGATCTAAGGCCTTTATCCCAAGCTATACCTAAATCATGTACAACCCCCCCATAGCTCAGCCATTGGGACTGTACATAATCCAAGGTTAGCAGCAAACCCGCACATCCAAACTCCCTCACTATTTCTTACCAGACCTCCTGCCGTAGTTTGACCATCTTCACTTCTAGCGCCATCCGTATTGATCTTGAAAGTGCAACTGGGGGGTGGTGACCACTTCACCATGATAGTCCTTGGCTCTAGAATTGCAATCCCTAGCTTCTGTTGATGCTTAACCCAAGCTGTGACATACTCCTCAACTCTATCTCGAGCAAACTTAGTGCGATCAAAGGTAACAACATTGTTGCGGAAGACTTTTTCGTTGCGCCATTTCCAGGACCACCATAGGGCTACTGCAAAGAACTCGCTCCACAAATAGTTACTATTAAAATAACATTTCGAAAGAAGGTTACCTCGTATCCACGTTGCGAGCGGTGTAGAGAAAAAGTCATCAACAAAGACGTCAACATGAGTCCTTCGCCACATTTTATTTGACTCTGGACAATCACGAAAAATATGAATCAATGATTCATTCTGGTGAGAGCATACAATGCATGTTGAATTGAGTGTGAGATGTCTTCTCTTTCTTTCTTCATTTGACAGTACACCTCCATGCAAAATCTTCCATAGAAACATTTTAATTCTTTCTTGGATGCGCAATTTCCATAGGCTTTTGAAACAACTATCGTCTGCATGGATAATATGGTCGGATGGACTGAGGAGCGAGTACGCAGAGGCTACTGAATAGTTACCATTTGCTATCAGCTTCCAACCTATTTCATCATGCAGGAGCAGCTGATTGCTTGGGTTACCACTACTGCTAGGACCCCCAACTGTGGGACAAACAGCTACCAGCTTCTGCATACAAGAGAGTGGGAGTAGGTCTTCCAGGAGTTCCCAATTCCACCCTGAACCTTCAATCCAATAGTCACTAACAACCTTTCTTCTGTTTGTATCCTCTATGGGGTTCAGTACTGAGGAGGCTAGGGGATACTCTCCAATCCAGATATCATCCCAGAAGCTAATTTCATTCCCATCACCTAAAGACCATTTCACTCCTTGATGGATAATTGAGGTGAGGCTACTTTTAATGTCTCTCCACATGTGTGAGGGATTCGATCGCTCCCCTCCATCTATGTGCACATACTTACTCCTCAAGGTTTGAACCCAAAGTTTATCATACTCTTTGATGAAACGCCAAGCTTTCCTACAAGGGCACTGTTAAGTGTGACCATCTTTTTAAACCCTAACCCTCCTTTATTTCTAGGTAAGAAGATGGTGTCCCACTTGACTATATGAAGCTTACTAGTACCAACTTCATGGCCCCATATGAAACTTCTACAAATCTTATCAACATGGTCACAAACACTTGAAGGCAGCTCACCATTCCCAGCTAATACACCGGGAGAGAAGCCAAGACAGATTTAGCGAGTGTCACTCTCCCTGCAAAGCTGAGAGAGTTGCCTCTCCAACCTCTAAGTCTAGCATTGATTTTATCCAGAAGCGGTTTGAACATAGTTCTGTTGATTCTACCTTGGATGATTGGCATGCCTAGGTAGTTACCTAAATTGCTAGTGACTTTGATACCACTAATACGTTCTAGGTTGTGGCTGAGTTCAGTTGATACATTCGGTGAGATGAATATTGTCGACTTAACTTGGCTGATACGTTGTCTAGAAGCTTGACCAAATCTATCCACACACTTCATGATGGTCCTCATTTGACTTTGGGAGGCTTCCACAAATAGGGTAATGTCGTCCGCAAAGAACATGTGAGAAAGCTTCGGGCCTCCTCTAGAAAGTTGGATTGGCTTCCATTCGTTTGTATCCACCGCTTCCAGTATAATGTGACTAAGTCTCCACTGCAAGGACAAACAAGTAAGGGGATAGGGGGTCCCCTTGCCTGATGCCTCGTTCTAGAATAAAATACCTTGTAACTTCACCATTCCATAAAAGTTGCATCTTTGTAGTACTAATGCAAACCTTAATCATCTCAACCCATTCATGAGAAAAGCCCGCCTCTCTAACCGAGTCAAGAATAAAGTCTCACCGTATTCTGTCATAGGCTTTCTCGAGGTCTAGCTTGAGGATCATCCATTTTCTCCCGGTCTTTTTTCTTCTCATAGAGTGTACAATCTCTTGCATCAACACTATGTTATCTTGAATGAACCTTCCTGGTATGAAACTACCTTGCGCCGGACCTACAAGGGAGCCTATCACTTGTTGCATTCTTTGGACCAGCACTTTGGAAATGATCTTGTAGTTGACGCTACAAAGAGCTATGGGCCGGAATTGTGTGATGAGTTCCGGATTTCCCACTTTGGAAAGGAGTGAAATGAGAGTGTCATTGCTTCCGGTAGGTAAGGTGTATTCTGTAAAGAATTGTCTAACAATGTTGAAGATAGAATTGCCAACTGTATGCCAACATTTCTGGTAGAAAATTGGTTGGAATCCGTCTATACCGGGAGCTTTATAGGCACCCATACTCTTTGTTGCCTTCCACACGTCCTCCATGGTGATTTGTTTTTTGAGTTCATTCCATTTGTCTTCATCAATTTCTGGGAAGCTGAAAGTATCCAAACCACAGGGAGACAGGGGTGAAGCATCATTTAGACTATATAATTAAGTATAGAATTTTACCGCATGTTGCTCAAGAGCGTCTGGATCCTCAGACCATTCCCCATCATTCATTTTCAGGCCTTGGATACGACTTCTCCTCCTCCTTATGACCGTTGAGGTATGGTAGTAAGCGGTATTCCTATCACCCCCTACTAGCCATTGCTCTCGTGACTTCTGGTACCATATGAGCTCTTCTTGTTCAAGGACGTTCTCTGGTTCCTTTTTGAGCTTTGCCTCCCTTTTTTGAAGTCGGTTAGATGTGCTGAGGTAAGGGTGACTTTGTGTAGCAACGAGTTTGTTGTTGAGAGTATTTTCCTGCGAAAGACATTGCCAAAAACATACCTATTCCAATTAATTAGTGAAAGTTTAAGGACTCGAAGAGCTTCACTTACCTCCTGTTGTGTGGACCACACATTTTCTACAATAGAATGAAAATCTTCGTGGGTCATCCACGTAGCTTCCATACGGAAAGACCTTCTTTCAACCTTCTGGGCAATGGTGGGGTTAAGGTTCAAGAGTAGGGGACATTGATCGGAGGAAAAATGAGCAAGGTGACTGACCTTGGCATTAACCCAGTCCATACTGCTAGACTGATTAACCAAGATTCTGGCGAGGCGTTTCTGAATTCTGGCACCATTCATTCTGCCATTATCTCAAGTGAAGTTCGGACCTGTAAAGCCAGGGTCTATAAGGCCATGTTTATTAATAATTATGTGGAACTCTGAGGAGTCTGAGTGTAATGCACCCGCCCCACCCTTGCATTCATGCGTGTAGAGAACGCAAGTAAAGTCTCCACCGATAACAACAGGCTCATTAAGTTGGTTTAATTCATTGTCTGATTCAAGCCAAAAGGGTACTCTCCTGGTTATTGTCGGTGGGGTATAGACTGAGATGAGGTGGTATGTGCTTGAACCTTGGACAACTTTAGAGTGAATAAAGTGGTTCGTTGCATGGATAATGTTGACGTGAACCTTATCTGGATTCTAGAGAAGCCAGATACCTCCCTCGAAACCATTGGCTTCTACTCTATAGCATTCTTTGAATTCCAAGCGATCACAAATCTTTTGGGCTTGGATCCCTGAGGTTCTTGGTTCAATAATGGTGAGGATATCGGTACTGTGTACTTTGCAGATATGTTTAATTGCTCTTCGGAACCCGTTCTTAAAGGCACCGAATACATTCCATATGATACAATTCATTGGGAGACTGATTTGAGGTAGGCATTCAGAAACAAGACCCAATTAAAGGGACTGTTTTGGACTGAGTTCCGTCTCAGCCTCTTTACGTTGCGTCACTTGCTCTCCATGAGCTTGTTCTTACGAGGAAGTCCCAACTTTTTCTTCCGTCATGGTAATATCTCGCGAACTCACCGCCTCCACATTAACGTCGATAGATGGAAGAGAGTTAGCGGCTATAGTCATATCCACAGGTGTAGTAGGACTCTCATTGTGATTATCCAGATTAATTGTTTCCGGTTCTGAGTCAAACGCATCGACAGAGATATTCTTGGACTTAGCTGTTTCTCCATATCCTCCTTCATCTAGGGGAAGATCAACTTCGGATCGTTGTCATTTGGAGGAATTTATGTTGTTGGTCTCAGGGGCTTGTGACTTTGCTATCCATAAACTCTTCCTGCTTTCTTTACGAAGTTTGTTCCTCTTTTGTCGCTTCTCGAGTAACTCCAATTCAGCCTTCTCCTTGTCCTTCTGACTGGCCGAGAAAACCGCCTGTTTGTTGACCGTTTTTTTTCTTGAGTTCTGTGTTTCCTTAGCCCTAAGTTCGCTTGGGCCTTGCGTCATTGGGCTTTGGATTGAAGAAGAATTGGGTCCACACGCTTTTCCCTTACCCTTATCTAGGAAGTTATTAGGTTTAGGATTATTATGGCTAGGGTGCTGCGTGCTTACTGGGGTAAGTACCGACGAGTTCCCTTCCTTACTCGTCTCTGTGATATCCTTGCTTCTTTTAAGGATGGTCTTTCTCTGATAGTCACCACCAGAATATTTCCCTTGCCTATTATGCTTCCCCGAATTTTCTGCTGCCTTTTCTTTCCCTTTTGGATACTTAGGTTTCTTTGAGACTAACATCCACGGGCCGTACCCCGGGCTTTCCTCCACCGCCTCCATCATGGTGTTTTCCGGGCCCGCTTCTCCCTCTTCAGTGCGTTGCTCTCCATTCTCTGTATCTGTCTTTGGATTCCTAGTCGTACCTAGACTTGTCTCGGTCGGGTTATACTAGCAATTAGACGCGATGTGACCGTATCTACCACATTTGTAACATATGGATTCAAGTCCTTCATACTCGATAGGACATCTCTTTCCGTTAACATATATTGCTTTCCTCCTCATCGGCTTGCTTAAGTTTATTTCGATACAAACTCTAGCGAACCGTCCACGGTTTGAGTGTAGTGTCTTTGGATCAATAGATATAGGGACCCCTATGCTTCCTGCCATTGTCCACAGAATAGCTTCATTATACCATTGCATGGGGACATCCGTTATACGAATCCATGTTGGTGCCGATATGATTGGATCTGAAGTGATGAAATCTGGGGTCCATCTCCGCATTATGAGACATCTACCGAAGACAGACCATGGCCCCCCGTAAGGACCATAAGTAGCTCGCTTTCATTCTCAAAACGAGCAAGGAAGAAACTGTTATCCAAGTCTATAAGTTGCACCTTATCACCACATTTCCACAACTCCTTAATTTTCCTGACCATGACCGGAAAAGCCACTGGGTAGCCCAGAACCTTGAACACAATCGAGTTCTTCCATTGCTCTTCTAGCTTGATAGTTACTTGCTTCGCAATTTCCACAACCGGATCACCATCAAGGCCAAACGGGTAAGAAACATTGACCTTACCTTCTAAAGCAGCCATGGTAATACCTCCTATTGATGGTTCTGTTGCGTCGTTTTTCTTGGCTACATCACTCCACGAGGGGGTTTCAACATAGTTTTTGGGGCTTGATTTGGAGTTACAATAGATGTAGCCTTCTGGTTGGGTGTGCCATTAGACGTCGATCCTATCGCGAAAGCCCCAATCGTATTCGCTAGCGTGGGAAGGCCGCCTACTTGCTGTTGAATTTGGGAGTTTCCTTCATCACCTTTGTTAATAGTTGAGATGTCATGGTCTCCTGAGTCTATAGAGTCAGTGGGACATGTTGGAGGTGTGTCCACCTCCATGAATGGAGCCGTAGAGAAGTGGGTTCACCCTCTTGGGATCGCCGGAAAGACTGCCCCTACTTTGTCCGCTGGTAGGGTTTTCTAGAAAAAAGACTGCCCCTACTCTGTTCGGTGATGCTATATTGTTGGTTAATTGAGTGTATGGATCCAATCAAACTAGAATGAGATTTGCATAGAAAACTAGCTAGGTATAGTTCGACTTATAAATATCCCACTTTAAGAACTCAAACACGTTTCTTTATGTATCCCCCTCTTATGACTCAAGCAAGGAAGTAGGTGCACCATAGGCTCCTATTTGGTTGTTTGTTGAATTGCTATCAACTAACAACATTATAATAAATTAAGGGTAAAATGGGAGAGTGGGTATGTTTTGTAACCATGAGCATATAAAGGGCCCCAAGTTAATAATGCCTACAAAATAGGCCCCTCTAATTTATATAAAAAAAATTATTAAAATAAAAGGAGTATATTAAGGAAATCAAAATATCTTTCTCTCTCCAATTATTAAGCAACTAATTATTACAAAACGGGAAAGTAAATATCTTTATCTCTTCATTTATTAAGGAATCAAAATATCTCCATTTATTAATGAAATCAAAATATTTTTCGGAATCTTCGTCCTTTCCAACTTGCGTTCATCCATGGCGACGATATTGAGATTTCCGCAGCAACATGTGTACATAATCGTCTGAGACTGCAAACATATGTACATATATAGTTAATCAGTAACATTTTCGCAGGAAAAAAATGTACATAATCACTAGAGACTGCAAACATATGTACATGCAAACACAAAAAATGTACATATTCTAATCGACATCATGTTATATGTACACACAAAATATGTCTTTGTATCATCAAACCCCTATCCAAATGTACACGAATTGCATATTTGATACATATATAGTTATTTAGTAATATTTTCGCAGCATCATATGTACATAATCAGCAACATATGTACATAATCAGCAACATATGTACATAATCAACCCATATCCGAATATATCATACCTGGCTATGGCGAATGAAGCTAATCTCGGCTTGCTCACCGTCGAACGCCCTCCACCGCTAGCCGCGGACCTCGTTGTTGCTCTTGATCTCTTGTTCTTCATGAACTTGAACTTGAGGCGGTTGTTTAGGATAGCGCGACTCCACCTCGTTCTCCCTCTCGCCGCAATCGCCAAAGCACAATCTACGGCCTCCCACACAGCACGACCTCGGCGCGGAGCCGATGTCGACGAAGAAGAAGGGTTGAGTCGTCGAAATATCGAATTGAATACGAATTCAAGAATACTGAAAAATCTTCCGATAATGGCGGATATGTCACCGCGAGGATGCCATACGACGGCAAAGACGAATTGAAGAAAGTCAGTCTTCTGATAATGGCGGATATATAATAGTGGAAAATCTCACGGTTACCTTCTTTAGCTGATCTCCTATTTTATTGCTTAATTAAGTCTTTTAACCAAATAAATAAATTCCATTAATTTAGTAACTGCCTATTAAAATATATCCTTAATTACTAGTTTATCTTTTTTTTTTAAAAATGTAAAATAACAAGGGCCTAGTTTGTTTTTTAGAAAAAAAAGTTACCCTACCTCCTTAATCTTCTCATAAATTAACTATAAATTAAAAATCGAAAAAGCTAAAGACACGAGGTTGGTTTTACTAACGTAAAATACAAACACATTCCGATTGCGCTCAACCAATAAAAAAAAAGATTTGAGCGCCAACGCTTTCCGACGACGCTCAAATCTTTAAAATAAAAGGGGGCAAAAGTAAGAAAAAGTAGGGTTATGGGCGTTAGCGCCATGCGCCGGCACCTAAAAACTTACTTTTTTCGGTACCAAGTAAATTCAAAATTGTGTATATAACACGCCCCTTAAAATTAAGACTTAAAACAGAACAAATTTTCTTCTTAGAAAATGAAAATATCAAGAAATCATTCTTCTTGATAATTAAATTATATGGTTATCACCAAGCTAGATGGGAGAAAGTAAGAAAAGTTATTGTAGTGTTCAAGTTTATTGCTCTTCAACTTTATGAATATGCTGTTGCTAATCAAACAAATAGACATCCATAATTTTTTTTATCTATATGTAGACACTCATTTTTTAATATATTTAAAATAATTTTTTAAATTTTTTTTTATTGAAGTTTGCATTGTTTAGTTATTTTATGTCACGTTTTGCCATAACATGTGTTTAAAGTAGGGAATGAACAAAGTTAATGATTGATCCGACATTACATGTGTTTAAAACATCGATCATTTTACACGGTAATACACAACAGTCATTTTAAACGGTAATATACAATGGTCATTTTATGTACATTTTCATAATATCATACAAAACCACCTTCAAAATGTCAGTCTTCTTTCAAAAAACCACTCATGGACTCACTTATATTTCATATGTAAAAAGTATTTTAAAAATATTAAATTATGTCTTTTTAATTTTAGTATGGTTGTATTAGTGAAAATAAATAGATTAGTGAATATTAACTCTTTTAAAATTGGTTTTGGTTTTACCGTAAACAGTCAATTTATCAATTATACTTTTATGGGTAATGTTGTGAATAGTAATTAAGTTAATTATTTATGGGTGATTTTGGCAATTTATACGAAATAAGTTCATCTACATCAGATTTTATTTAGGCTTCCAAAATCCATGCTCGAGGGATTCGATTCCGCGGCATATACTTCCCTAATCAATCCTAGTTATCTCATCTACCTAGACGCCACCATCGCCATCATAGCTGCCGACGTTGGCTAGAGTTAAGCTCCGGATTTGAAATTTTTGATGAGGAGAGATGAACTTCGATACTTGGCAGAGGAGAATGGAGACGTGGGCCAGAGACCAGAGGTCGAGAGTACCGAGGCTACCTTCGCTCCCACGCGGGGCGCAGTGGCAGTGGCAATGGCCGGTGAAATTGAAGTGGCCTCCATGGGAGGATGATCGGGAGCAGAGGAGGAGGCTCCAAGAGGAGTTTGAGCGCCGGAAAAAGCAGCTTCATGATCTCTGCCGCGCCACCAAGGTTGAGTCGGTTTCCGAGTTGCAGGAAATCCTTTGCTCTATGGTTCTTTCCGAATGTGTTTACAAGGTTTGGACTGCTCTCTTTTAACTTTGCTTCTTTTCAATCTATTTGCGATTCAGGTGATAGGGACGCCTCTTGGATTGGTTTTCCAAGCAGATTATGGATCAAGTAGGTCATAATCACTAAGAAATTGGATTTGATTATGTTGAATGAAGAACAAACTACAAACAATTAGTCTAATCTATCAGTGAAATCTGAAGTGTTATTAGTGACAAATGTGCAAACTAGTGATGTTCTAGTGGTCCTTTGGGGTCAGGTCTTTGCATTCTCTTATCAATTGAATACCAGATTCTGATGCACCCTTATCAATAAAATCATGAGCCTCAGTTTTATCATAACTTGCACTCACTTGTTCAGTTTAATATGGTATGTTTCGGTTCTTCTAATACCAAGTGTCATACAGAGACCTATTTCAGAGCTGGTTCGAGCTGTGAACAAATTTAAAGCTGACTTTGGAGGGCAAATTGTTTCTCTGGAGCGTGTGCAGCCTTCTTTAGATCATGTCTCCCACAGGTACTTGTGACATTCACTTGTTCATTTCAGGAAACTTATTGACACAGTGATATGTCGTTGTTTCTATCAATTTTCCATTACTAAAAATCTCTTATGATAGAGAAATGTAGTTTAGTGGAGATTGAGTAAGGACCCTACAAAATTTTGTAAGTTGTTTGAAGATGACTTCAATCACGAGTGATATGTATTCGGCTTGGTAAATTTTAGTAACATGAGGGGTAAAAAAGGTTGAATTTGACATATATGTATAAGATCGTTGAGTAAAATGAATCAAGTAAGGATTTTTAGTAACATTAGGGGTAAAGAGGACTGATATGTCTAAGGTACTCAAAACTAGTAGACATCTCTTAATGCTGTTAGTTTAAACCTTTTGTCACATACATAATAAGTAAATTGTTCGTGGATAGTAAATGAGAATAGCTATACCACTAGCTTCTGTTAGATGGGTGAACATCCACTTTTACCTTTTGGTTTATGACATAATAAAAATGGTTTTGGATAGTAAATGTGAATAATGAGCTTTTGTTAGATAGGTAAACATCCATTTACTTTGGTTGGCCTCTCTGCCTCTCCATCCGCTATGCTGGCACTTACCATGGTAGTAAAATATACAGCCCCCATATCATATACAACCTATACTACATATGAAAAAGGGTCATTGAACTTGTGTGGTATACAATTATCCCACATCAATAATAAACAAACTCATTATCTAGTATATAACTTCAGTGGGTTACTCTTCCTATTTCCAATTGGTTTTAGCATGAGCCTCACCGGACTTATGGGTAATGTGCATGTGCGCTAGAAAGTGCGATGAAACTTTACATTATATTGGCCCATGTCCATAATAAACAAACCCTTGGCCCATTATATAAGTTTTGGCGGGCTTCTACTATTGTCAAATGTCAATTGGTTTTAGGATGAAACATTACTAGGTTTATGTGTTGGACTCGGACCTACCGCTCACGTGCACTCAAAAATGCGACGAAATCCCACGTTATATAGCGTTATATAGGCCCACCGGAATTTAACATGAGGAAGGCTTGTACCAAGCCTGTTGTTTCTAAGTAACTGAAGACAATGATGAGTATTGTATCCTTACCTGATTCTTTTGAATCAAACATCTAAGATGCTAAGAACATGCCAAATTCAACCTTTTTACCCCTCATGCTACTAAAAATTGTCCGAGCAGTGAGCATTCACTCTTAGTTGAAGTCATCTTCAATAATCTTAGGAACTTGGAACAATTTCTATGTTTTAACTAAAATCTCCTCTAAACTGCACGTCTCTATCATAAGAGATCTTTTGTATAAAAAATTGATAACAACAACCAATATCAATAAGAGGATTTGGACGGCAAAGGACACACATCTGGTACAAACCAGGCTTGAATGGAATAATAAATTATTCTTTGATTAGTTTTTTTTGTGATAAATTTTCATTGAGACTAGGGTTTAATAAAATTCTTGGCACATTCCGCACCTTTTCTTTTTTACTCTTTCTACACTCGAAGGGAAAAAAATCAAATGTCCAAAAGAATAAAATGCCTCTTGCAGAGATTTTACAAATGTGCATCTCTCCAAATTGGCAATTATTCCGGTGCAGTTGGCCATTGATTCCACTACGAAATTACTGTACTGCGTGTGGAATTAATTACTCCAATAAAATCATACCCCAAAAACATGTCCACCTCAAATTGCAAAATAGTTCTACAATAATCCAAATCAGGAGGAGCAATATTATTGGGGCTCATAGTAATTTTAAATTTTAGCTGTCACATTATTGTTTATGACCAAATTAAATTAAAAGATGGGATAGAAGTGGCTCATGTAGAATTTCATGAAACAGAGGGAGATTTTAGGAATTCCAGACTTATTTTAGCCTTAAAAACGTAAATGTCAGAAACATGGAGTTACCATGTAAAATTTCCTTAACTTTATCGTGAAATCTGCACCAATGCTACCAAAAGGGTTCTTGAAGTCCATTGCATGCTTTCGGTTGGTTGCGAACAGCATCCTCATCTGCTATTCTTTCTCTATCTTAGTTAACCCTCTCTTATTTATTGAGAAAATAATTGAAATGATCAAAAGGAATGTATAAGCAATTTGGAATCACAAAGGAACAATGTTAAAATAGATAGGCAACTTCATTCTAAAAGAGAGAGGACAAAAATATGTAGTATGCGTCTTATGATTGTAGTAAGATTAATATGGCTGAGGCTGGAGATGGAAATAGGTATTAGTTGTAGAAAATATATGATACATGCTCTGAGGAATGATCATCCATTCTGGCTACTGCGGTATCCTGTAAACTTTCTGAGGTCTCATTTGGTCATTCACACTTTCTTTGGTCTCGTCTCGTATGACTGCAGGAATGAGGTCAAAATCAAAATTGGAATGAAGAAATGAAATAAACCATTATTGATATTTGGTATTTGGTATGACATTGGAATCAAAGATTCCTAAAACTTTGATTTTATATGAATTATTTAATGAATACTCATATTGTACAAGTGTTTTTCAAAAATTAAAGATTTTTTGGGCAAAATTTATCTTTTGTAATATATTATTTTTAAATAATCGCTTTATAACCACTTATAATGTTTTTCGAATACTTTCTGATGATTGCTCTAGCTTGACCAAAATATTTTTAATATAGTTTGTTATATAATTTAATATATTTTGTAAGTATCATTTTTGTACAAAATAATTAAAGATACTTAGATTAATTGATGGGTAAATGTTTTTATAGAAGAAAATCATTATTTGAAATTTTATTAAATTAAATAATTAAGTATAATAAAATTATAGAATTATATAACGGTAGTTTTCATTTTTTAGAATGGGTAGTATTTTGAAATGGATTATATCTCCTTTTATTTTTAAAATCAAAATCTTCATTAGAGTTGGCATGAGCTATTCCATGAAATCATCGCATCCCGATTTTGGATCTTACCAAACACGAAGTATGAGTACGAGTCATTCCGATACCTATTCATTTCCGTGCTAGTGGTCTCAAATGGCCTTCTTCTTTCGACCCAACAAAGTGGCCATGTTCTTGATGTCGTGAAACATGTTTTGTATTGGTGCATTTAATATTTTATTAGGTTCGGTATCTCTCTTTTAATGGTTATAATCCAACATTGTCTGAGGGAATACTGTCAGGATAACAAAACTCGGAAGGAAAAAAAATTCTCTCATGTATGCAGTTGTTCTCAGAAAACTTATTTTTGATTTTTCATTGCAGATATTTGTTGGCAGAGGCTGGTGATACACTTTTTGCCTCTTTTATTGGGACCAAGCAATACAAGTATGCCCATGGGGTTGCTCTCGTTTTCCCGTTTTTCCATGCTTTAACAATATTTATGATAAATAAAATCCACATGTTTCATGATCAGGGATGTTATGGCTGATTTCAACATATTTCAAGGTGCCATATTAAATGAGGATGCTTTAGATGATCTCGAAGAAACTGAGCCGGCTGAAGCTGATATAGTGGATATCAGACAAGGAAATGAAGATAGTGTTCGTAAAACCCATGAAGCAAAACCTAAGCAAGCTAGGCACAAACTGAAGCCTGCTGCTCACAGAGTATGATAGTATAATGTTGATTTGCTTACCTTTTTGGTTCATCTGTTCATTTAATATCCTGCACATATTTTGCTCACCTGCTTAGGTGTGATAGTATGTCAGAGACGTTCTCACTTTGCATCCCCTGAAAATTTTTTATCCTCAGGGTTTTATGGCTCGTGCCAAAGGGATACCTGCATTGGAGCTGTATAGACTTGCTCAAAAGAAGAAAAGAAAACTTGTTCTTTGTGGACATTCACTTGGTGGAGCTGTGAGTCTGATGGATTTCCTCTTTGACCATTGCTTTCTATACTCAAAATGCTTATGCCAGTTGTCTACCTATTTTGCTATAGGTGGCAGCATTAGCTACACTTGCCATTTTAAGTGGTGTTGCACAGTCTGCTTCTAAACAGAATGAGAAGCTTCAAGTTAAATGTATTACGTTCTCCCAGCCACCTGTTGGGAATGCCGAGCTAAGAGAGTGAGTTTCTCTATTGTAGTTCTCTTTCAATTAATTTCAGGAAATAATTGTTTGATTGTGTTTTGTTCCTTTTCTACAGTTTGGTTGTTAAGAAAGGATGGCAGCATTATTTTAAGACATATTGCATACCTGAGGATCTGGTGCCACGCATTCTGTCCCCTGCTTATTTTCATCATTATAATACACATGCCCACTCATCACCTGCTGATGGTGTGACTACTAGTCTTTCAGTCTTTGGAAAGGAGGAGGCTGGATCGAGAAGGAAGGAAGATAACGGGGAAGAGAATGGAGAAAAACAGCTTGTTTTTGGTGTTGGTCCTGTTCGGACTTCATTTTGGAGACTTTCTCGCCTTGTACCCTTAGAGGGAGTCAAACAAAGTTTGGCCAAATTTAGTCAAAAGCAAACGTCTGGGGATGCATCCTCTTTATCTGTTTCTGCTGTAACAACATCAACTACTGATGTAGTTAAGCCACAGCCTCTTGAGATCCAAGAAGGTACTGATCGTGTATCTCTCAAACCTATATCTGATTCTGATAAAGAAGCGGTAGATTTGAAGATTGCTGGTAAGGCACATAGAAAAGGCAGCAGGAGCAATGGGGATAATGAGGCCTGGCCTAGAGTGCCATATTTACCATCTTATGTTCCTTTTGGAGAGGTAGTTCCTCGATTCTATGTGTCCTATATATTCACATGCTATAGTTAAATTTAGCATAGAAGTAATTTCATCCTTGCATGGTTTTTCTGATAATTTGCTCTTTATCGAACCTTTTTGTTTACTTCTTGTATTCCAAAATTTGGCTGTTTGTATGTACTCTGATTGTTTTTATATGATTTGTTCTCTTGTAAACTCTTGGTACTTTATCTTCCTTGCTCTTTCAACCCCAGTGCACCAGGCAACATCGTCATTTGCTCATTTTTTACCTGTCCCTGTGTTTGACGTATCTTGATTCCTAAAATAGGCTTCTTTTCGGTTATCACTAGAGGGTTACATGAAGATTTGTACTCTGGAAACCATTTACTGATTTATATAGGGTTTCATATATAGAAAATGATTTGGAAAAGGATTTTCTCAGGGAGCATCTGGATTTCTTCTTTCATTTGTTGCGCTATCCACTTTCCACTTCAGGTAGTTAATAGACCTAGTTATGCCATCATGGACGGGTCATCTTCGCTGCTTGTAGTAGATTTATATAAGGAGACAGTAGATGATACTAGGATGCCAGACCAAGTAGGGTTGAAAAACCAATGACAGGTCAGGTCCAGAGGCATCACGGTTTGACATTCATCTGTGTGGTTTGCTGTTCAAGTTCATAAAGTTTCTGCATCCTATTAGTACTCCTTTTTCTCTTCTAAATTTAGGAGTAATAACATTTGGTGTTGCTTCTTAGGAAAGTAATAACACTTGGTAAAGGATTATTTGTACTCATTATGAGTAAGCTGCATCTTCAATTTGACAGTTGTATCTCTTGGGAACTTCATCGGTGGAGTTATTGTCAGATTCAGAGTACTCCAAGTTGACATCGGTGAGACTTCCTTTCTATTGGTTCATGACATCTATATTTGAGAAAGGAACGATAATCCTGTTTCGAAGGTGTATTTATCAATGGATATTTTGGCTAATATACAGTGCGTTTTCCTATTCACTGGCGAGTTTCTCAGTTTGTTTGCTTTCTTCTGGCAAAGACATTTTCAGGTTAAGTCTGTGATTGCTGAGTTGAGGGAAAGATTACAATCGCACTCAATGAAGTCATATAGGGCCCGGTTCCAAAGGTATTGGTAACAATGATATAGTTTGGCACACTGTATCTTTTGTTTGACTTTCTGCATTTGTCTTCTGATCACCAGATCATACTTTTATTTTGCTACAGGATATATGACCTTTGTACAGGTGACAACAATTCATTGTTTTTGGGGGTGGAACAACTTCAGCAGTTTCCTCACCTCCAACAATGGCTTGGGATGTCAATTGCTGGTGCTGTTGAGCTAGGGCGTATCGTAGATTCCCTTTCTATACATACTGCTACATCAATTGCTCCACTTGGATGGAGTGGACGACCTGGTGAAAAAGGTTCCGAGCCCTTGAAGGTTGATATAACTGGTTTTGGGCTGCACTTGTGCACTCTTGTCCAGGCACAAGTCAATGGTAACTGGTATTAACCTTTCCCTTTGTCATTTGTTTCATTTCTGTCAGTATTAAGATTCTGGAGCATACCTAGCATTGTAGAACGGTTTAATAGGCTATCTTACAGAACCATCTTTGTGCTTGCATACATGGACTCGTGCATGATTTAGCAATAGCAGCACGATACAAAGAGTTTCAAGTTTATTTTTAATTCCTCCATCATTATCTTGCAAAGATGTAACACCTTTGTATTCTGTGGTGACTTTATGAAATTGTGCTTGGAGATGATTGCTGATATTGCCTCGTAGAAAACATTAGAAGTACTAAACACTGCAATTTGCAATGTGAAAACTTGGAGGAAAGCCTTCGCTAATATAGTTTTTGTGATACTTGTGCATTGCAGTGGTTGTTGATTAATTATTAGTTTTTGTTTAACTCTGGGTGAATGAGTAGATGTTATAATCTACAGTCGTGAAATAGTGTGTAAACTTTAAATGGGACACTTTTTTTGTATTTTTTGACAAGGCTTCTCAATTATACTCTGAACGCATTTCCTTGTGCATGCTTTATACCAATACATGACTGGAAAAATTGGCTGCTATTACTTATAGGTGTTCTACCACACTGGAATCTTTTCCGTCCACACCACCGTACTCTTCTGAAGATCAACTGCAGCCCGAATTACAGAAGATGCGGGTCTTGATTGGTGCTCCTCTAGGACACCCTCCAAAGCATTTAGTTGCAGCTGATTCACTGAGGATAATGTTTCCCTCTGTTGATTCTGATTCTATAAATCTTAAAAAAGCATTGTCTGAGGGAAAGTTCATTCGCCCTGCTGGTTTAAATAGTTTTGTCATATATTGCACCAGTGACTTCACCACTGTTTCTAGAACTGTTGATGTGAGAACTCGCAGGGTGCGATTGGTTGGCCTTGAGGTACTTATGCCGTCATATTGAGTATAACATTCTAATGCCATATACAGCTTATTAAAGGTGTACTGACTCTCTTATTGTCCAGGGGGCTGGCAAGACTACCCTTTTAAAGGCAATCTTAAATCAAAGCAAAAAAGGTGATTTGATTGGTGGTGAGGATCCCTTGCCCGAACCCGAGGTTGAAGAAGGTATTGCTGGTGGTGTGTGCTACATGGACTCAAAAGGCGTAAATTTACAGGTTACTACTTTCATTAGTCCGCTCTACATTTTTGTCATGATACTTTTGTCTTAATCTGTTGCCTGTATGCTACATGGATTTTTCGTTATATATCACTTATGGTTGTCGAACTATTGACAGTTGGATACTGACATTATTATGACTATTGAGATTTTTTTTTTGTGTTTCAGGAACTGAAAATTGAGGCATCACGCTTTAGGGATGAACTATGGACAGGGATTCGTGATCTAAGTAAGAAGATAGATTTAATTGTCCTTGTCCATAACCTCTCTCACAAGATACCTCAACAAAGCAACTCAAATGGCTCAGACAAGCTGCCAGCACTTACACTCCTACTAGATGAAGCTAAAGCCATTGGCGTCCCTTGGATTCTCGCTGTCACAAATAAGTTCTCAGTGAGTGCACATCAACAGAAGGCTTCCGTTGACACTGTGTTGCAAGCTTATCAAGCATCTCCAAGCAGCACTGGATTCCTCAATTCCTGTCCATATGTTATTCACATATCTGAAAACAATCTTTTCTCTATCAATCGAGTTGAGATGGATGGAAAGAATATACTCTTTGGCCCTTTTAACCATGTTCTGAGATCTTTCCAGAGAAAATCAAGTGTTCTTCCTGTAGAGGGAGTGAACTCTTTTAATCAGCTTGTTCATAATGTGCTTCAACGTCACGAAGAGTCTGCTTTTGAGGTATAATGCATTTAGAAACCAGAATACTGTAGACACTTCAGTTTTCTAATACTCTCTTCTTCCTTCCGCTTTTGTTCCTAAAGGAATTTGCAAGGGACAGACAACTGCATGAAACGGCAAGGCTTCGAGCAAAGGAGTTAGATGCATCGAAAGAGGCTCATGAAAACGCTAATTCCTTGTCTGCTGCTGCAGTAGGAGCTTCTCTTGGGGCTGGCCTTGGCCTCGTCTTGGCTGTTGTGATGGGTGCAGCATCTGCTTTAAGGAAACCATGACAGGTTTTAGTCTCTTACCCTGATGAGTAGTTAAAACCTCCATTTTTTGCAGCATGTATATATAAAATCCATTGTAGTACTCGTCAGTTTCCTGCTCTTGGCGCCCTATATATTAAAATTTATTCAATTTTCCCCCCTTTATGTCCGAAAATTTCTCTCTCCCAAGGGCATATAGGTAATTACTTATTAAATTTAATAATTTTATAGATGTCCAGAATTCCCATCTATATACATATATTAAAGCAGAAGCGTTTCCTTCAACGTGATTCATCCTAACAAAAAAATATGCCACATGTCATTTTCTTAGAATTTTAGTTTTTTTTAAATAATATATATAATTACCATATTTTAATTATCCTATTATAGAACTTATATTTATCTACTTACCAAACATATATGTATATATACTATTAGTGTTAAAATATATATCTATATACTAATAATAAAGTAGAATAATGTAGAAGCCTTTAATGCCATATGCTTTTTTTTTCGTTCTTTTTGTCAATGCAATTTAAAACGCACTCTCATTTTAAAAAATTAATTAAAAAATTATATAAACTAACTATCTATTTATATATATATATATATATATATATATATATATATATATATATATATATATAATATACTAATATTAAAAAAAACCTAATTTACATAAACCATGGTTCCATATATTTTTATATAACGGGTCGTTTTAACGTTCAGTTTCATTTTAAGACCTTTTTTTTATCAAGAATATGTAAACTATCATTTATTTAAAAATATCCCTTTCTGTTTTTATTATTTTTTACTTTCCATTATAATATTATCTTCCAACTCACTTTAATTAATAAATAGATTTGTTTTACAATTTATTAAAACCAATCCCGCACACGGTGCGGGTATTAGACTAGTTGAGGATAATAGTTGGATGAAAGAATTTGGCAAAATAGACCCTTTTCGATTTTCATTAGGTTTGTGTATCCTTCAATTTGTACCACTTTCATTAAATTGAAGGTGAAAGGTATGAGATTTGATTAGAGGTATATATACTAAACATATCTATACCATGAGTCTAGTTACTAAAGACAAATCTCAAAAAAGCTTATTTAACTAATTTGGCCGAGTTGGATTATACTTACCAAACTTAGAATAACCGGATGTGGGTGTTTTGCATGTCTTATAAGTAGACTTTTTATATATTCGGGGGGTTCGGCGTAGCTTTTTGGATAGCTTTCGGTGAAACTTTGTTTTTTAAGAAATATATGAAGTGTTTGGTAAGCAAACTTTTTTCATTAGCATTAACTTATCCGGTAGTTTATTGAAGAGATTTTTAAAAAGTTTTTAAAAATCTTTGATTCCATAGCTTTCTAGCCTTTTCATTAGTTTTTCATATATAAATTTAGGCAATTTTACCATTATTTATATTAGGAGGTATTTGTTGTATGCCATAAGTCATATACACACACCATTATATTACTTATCACGTCAATTATGTATACGTCTCGACAGACGCAAGGAAATCGGATCAAACATGTGCGCCTCTGTAGGCGAACAAGAGTAAGGGTGTGTTCGGTGTAGCTTATTGAGTAGTTTTTTTTGTGAAGCTTGGTAAATTTGGAAAGCTTGTTGGTGCTTAGATTTTTGTATAGAGTTTTATGAGCCTTTTGGGAGATTTTAGAAAGCTAACGAGATTAATTTTGGTACTTTGAATTTCGGCACAATCAAGAGAGAAAATTCAGACGTGAAATGACATTGAATAGGCGTGAATGGGGCTGGAAGAAACAAAGTGAAATAGATGAAGATACAACCGGAGAGATGTTGATTGAAAGAGCCTTTGATTTTGGAATCAAAGACCCAAACAACAGCCAACGACCCTGCCTTATACAATCTCACACAACTCAACAATGGTGGTTGAAAGCACGAGGAGGATGCCTATGGAGCTTCGAAGCACCAATCTCAAAGAAGATTGACACAACACAAGACAATTAAGCCGGAAAATTCAGCAACCAACGATTCTGACCAAAAGCTCTCTTTTGATTGAAAATATGTGAACACAAATTAAAAATAGTTTGTTCTTAGAAATTGATTAGGAAAAGGTTTATATATGTTTTTACACATTTTCCTAAATAAAGAAATTAAAAATCAGCAAATAATTCAAAAGACTTTAAAAAGCCAAGATAGCTTTAAAAGGCTTTCTACTTACTAAAATGACTTAAAAAGTCTTTAAAACATCAAATACTAATGAAAGGCATTAAAAGTCTTCAAACATGCTTAAAAATATTCATTATACACGCCCTAATCAGATTGGGATCATATGCATGATCACACACATATACGAGGCATGAATGTGTGCACGGTGCCTTGGACGTGTGTATGTACAAGGCTTCACGTGAATAATCTTCCTTGACCGTCATTCTCACATATTCCAACCCTTCCTCCTTGGATAGAATCGTCACCAATGTCCTCATAGATGTTTACATGGTCATGTTTAGCTCCTTGGAAGAAAACGTCACCAACATGGACTTCACCTCTTGTGCTAGCTCATTTGCTCTCGTCCTTGTGATGACTCCTTCACCAATGGCCTTGTGAGGACTATAAGAAGGTGGTTTTGATGCTCCCGCATCAAAACCATGTTGGTCAAGCCGTCAAATTGACAAGTGTGATTAATTCATTTAGAAGTATTTTATTATGGATATATAAAAACTTTAATGTAACTGTAATATGTTATTATGGATATTTTGAACTTTAATGTTTTTTCATTTTAAGTACGATATATACGGATATTTTTGTGGATAAAGCGTAAAATTTAAACACATCAAATAAATTCATGGGCAAGCAGGATTGAGCCTGTCCCGTCCCGAACCCAGCCGGGATAGGACCCGGTGGGATTCAATCTAAAATACTCAAGGCCCGTACCGATCTTGTCCCATTTAAAATAGCCTAGACAGGACTAAGATGACCTCAATCCCGCCCCATGCCCACCCCTAGTTAATTCGGTACCATTTTCCCGTTAAGTACTTTGATCACTCTCAACGAAGTCCATTGCAAGAAAGGACCATACTTACGAAGAAGATGGACTGATGTTTCACAAGATGTGATTTCTACAAATCAAAGTAAAACATCATTTATAACAGAAGTTGTTTCAATGATGATAGTACCATGCGCCTCCTAATAATCCACACACACATGTTTCAAAATATGTTTGACTTTCATCGTAACAGTCAAAATGTATTTGAATTGTTTATGTCATTATTGTGTGCCTCCTAATGCGCACATGCAGAATCAACAAAGTCAAGACTTACCGATATGATCTTATCAAGACGTAATTGTCTTGCTTTAACTCTTGTGTGCCTCTAGATCCGCACACAAGAAATGTCCACTCCACATTTTCATGTGTCTTATGAAGCGCATTTAGTGATCGTTTTCAGGTTTGCACTTTTTTCCCACCATCTCCAATGTTTGTTGCTTCTTTCATGGCGGACCACGATGATAGATCACATATTCTTTTGGCAGAAATATTCGATGGTAGAAAATGCCACATATATGCATCATTGTCATTTAACCTAAATCTACATAATAATCGTAGTTGTCCAGCCACCGGCAGAGAATTTTTTTAATGGTATCCAATGGTAGGAAGAATCATGTGCGTGATTTGGTGCAAATGAGATTGCTTATGAGAAATTAATTATAAGTCATATGATTGGATAAAATATTGTAGGGGAGCATCTTGACACGTTGGAAATAATCTTCTGGGAAGAGTCCCGATCTTCCTTCTCTAACTTTGTCCGTGCATTGTAAATTTGTCATATTGAGGCAACGCATGTGGAGTTCCTCAATTGCAAGTCGTTCAATATTGCTTCAAGTTTAGTACCAAAGGAAGTCAACCACCTCACATGTTGATATTTCTCTTGTGTCGGACGTCCTTTAAAAATGTTTGACTTAATAAGCATGGTGGAAGATCGTTATTGTAACACTCACACAAAATCTAAACCATTTATTGATCTCCTATTGCCTCAAAACCGTATAAAGAAAAAGGACAAGCGAAAGCTTTGGGATTGTCTTTATAAGTCTTGAATTTGAAGTTTCATCCCTTTTCTTCTTCGCATTTGATTTGTAAGCTTCATTGTTCTCACATGACAATCATATCCCCTCAAGTCGGTTTTCGACTTTTTGTCACTTGGCAAAAAACGCTTTACCGTCAGCACAATGTTGTATGATGTGTCAACTGCTCGTAGATGGTGAAGCATCGATTCCCAGTCTTGCCATCGATTTTCTCATTGGATATAAACAGTGAAATCGATATCATTTTACCATTCAGGACTTTGGTCACCCTCAATAGAATCCATCGCGAAAAGAAAGGACAATACTTACGAAGAAGATGTATTGATATTTCACAAAGTATGATTTCTATAGATCAATGTAAAACATCATTTATACCATAAGTTGTTACAGCGACATTATCACCATAAGTCTTCTAATGCGCACACACACCTTTCAAGACGTAACCGCCTTGCTCTGACTCATGTGCGACTCCAATTCCGCGTAGGTAATGTGCACTCCATATACGCCTTATCAAGAGCGTTAGTGTTCTCAGGTTGTTGTAAAAGTCTTTTTATGCGGATCCTAAGACGCACAACGTTCGCTCAACCTATGATTACATACGCATGTGGAGGCACATGGTATGTTCTCATGTTCACACATTTTCTTTCATGAGCTTCTATGTTTGTTGCTTCCTTTCATGGTGGATCACGATGGTAGATCTTATATTCTTTTTATCGTAATATTCGATTGTATAAAATGCCACATATTTCCATCAATATCGTCCAACCTAAATTTATACAACAATCGTAGTTGTCTAGCTATCGGAAGAGAACTTTTGCAATGATATCCCATGATAGGAAGAATCATGTGCGTGACTTGGTGCAAATGAGAATGTTTATGAGGAAATTAATCGAAAGTGAAATGATTGAACGAGCCAAATGATTGAATGAAATGTTATAGGGGAGCATCTTGGGAGGTGTGGCTCGTTTGACACGTTAGAAATAATCTTCTTCTTGGAAGAGTCTCGATCTTCTTTCTTTATCGTTGCCCTTGATTGACACATTGTAACATCGGGTGCAAGTGTTTGTATCAGTTGACCCAATGATTGTGCTCTCTAATAAACCGAACTCGTATGGCTTGATATTTGCCTTTCCTTTGTTCTCGCATGGCTCAATCACATTTTTTGGACGACCCTTGAACTTTACCAATGTTTTGAACGACCCTATCCGGCACGTAAGCTTCCTCCTCCCCTAAA
Organism: Fagopyrum esculentum; assembly: GCA_033239045.1. NCBI lineage: Eukaryota > Viridiplantae > Streptophyta > Magnoliopsida > Caryophyllales > Polygonaceae > Fagopyrum > Fagopyrum esculentum. The sequence goes on along the minus strand of BSUD01000001.1, from coordinate 132,056,517 downwards.
AATTGGATGGTACCTCGATATGTAGAAACACGACATCTTCTCTCAAAATCTAGGTCTTTTCCAAACGACATCCAATCAACCTAATATAAAATTCCGCATTCCTTGATAATTGCTTCATAATGAATTGTTCAACTTGCCTATACAAAGGTATGAGTGAATGATACTTACAACCTGAAATTGCGTTGAGTTGTTGTCTAAGATTGGTCAACATCTCATTTTTCTTCTTTGGCATACCCATTTAATGGTATTTCACGGTGTATCTTAAGACTTCATGTCTATGTGATTTCATCTCTAAACGACCTCTAAAAAATGGGAAATACATCCAAATTCATCTCTGTAAAAACATAGCGTTATATTATTCTTCGAACATAATATTAGAACAAGTTATCAAGGACGCCAACAACCCAAACATACGTGATAGTCTGCTCGTGGTCTAGTACAAGGCTAGTCAATGGGTGTTTCACTCGTTGGGTTGACTTGTTGACGAATATAGTACAACTCATATGTTTAGCAAAAATCAAGATGCGATGTGCTTAGATTGCCACTCCTCTACAATCATATCACCTAAATTCTTGTTCAATTCTTCCAATGGAATTTCTCCTTTGTAGAACTTTTGAAGCTTCAACGCATTCCATCCAAAAATCCCAGTCAAACTTGTCATCAAATTCGAATCTTGCCAAGTAAATGTCAACTTCTCCTAATCGATCGAGAGGCCCAACAAGCATGTGTCGTCATGTAGTGTAATCAACATCTCATCCCGTGGGATATTAAATGTGTTGGTCTCTGGATACCAACGCTCGACGAAAGCAAATATGAGAACGTGATCGACATGGTCCCAATGGAGATCACACACAGATGAGAGGCCGCTATGTTAGTCAAGTGTCATCCATGGGGCAAGGTCACGTGGACTCGCTCATCCAAATAAGTAATCCACTTCCCACGGCGTGCACCTTTAGAATTTTATCAACCTCATATAAAAACAAATGGTTTTAAGTCACTCATTCAATATATATGTATATATAGGGTTAGGTTCTGGTCAGAATGTATTTTTACGGTAAAAGATAATATTTATGGATCGTAGGGTCAATACACGGATGACTTAGATCTATCTTCTAATTTAGTTCGTGTTGAGTTGTAACTAATAATGAAATCGTGCATATGGTAACACGGATATACACCTAACAGTTTATATGATAAATAATATATTATGATGTAATTAATGGAGCACGAATACTAACTTTTAGGTGTAAGATAGTTCATTCAACGTCGGCGGTTGCTTAATCGTGCTCCCGGTTTCTGGCAAATGCATTCATTTTATTTGTTTGTGTTGTCGTGCACATAAACAAGTTTGATAAGCATTTTTAAGTACGGTATCACATTTGTTTTAAATCACTTGTGAATACAAACAAGTACACATGCATAAACACGTCCATGTGCATATGCATAAACACGTCCTTCTAAACGTGCACGTAAATGTGCACATTGACGTTAGTGGAATAAGTACACGTGCATATAAATATAATGTAAATGTACATGTGCATGTGAACGTGCATGTAAATGTGCACATTAAATATCCTAGTTTTGACGCCGGTAATGGAGATACGAACAATCAATACTAACGTGTTTAATTTTGGTAACCGTATTATCTATTAACACGTCGATAATCGAGAAGACTAGTACACTCATCTAGTTGAGTTGTGTCTGAACAACCCAATTTTTTCAACGAACAAGACAAGTTAGCATGGACGCTAACACCCCAATCATACCTGGTAGTGTGCTTGTGGTGTAGTACAAGGCTAGTCAATGGATGTTTCACTCGTTGGGCTGACTTGTTGACAAACATTGTACAACTCAATATATTTAGCAAAAATCAAGATACAATGTGCTCTTCTCGCTGCTCCTCTACAATCATATCACTTAACTTCTTGTTCAAACTTTTCCAATGGAATTCCTCCTTTGTAGAACTTTTGAAGCTTCAACGCATTTCATCCAAACATCTGAGTCAAACATGTCATCGAATCCGAATCTTTCCTAGTGAATGTCTATCTCTTCTCATCGATCGAGATGTCTAACAAGCATGTGACGTCATGAAGTTGATGTGATCCGGCTGCAAACGGCTAGACTTTAGTACAATGTTCTTAACTTCTTATTCCGAAGTCCGTTTGTGGTGATTCAAGATGCGTTAGAAAGCTAATTTCAATCTCTTTAAATATTGTGTTATGTGTTTCATCAAATGAAAACTTGAGCATGTGTAAAACAGACGGTGTTTCAACGTAATGTCATCCAAAATTCCTTCAGACGACCCTTCATATTTTGGTCGTAGTTGTGGCTATGTTTGTCCAATGGAGTCAAATAAATATTTTTTGAAAAGCTGATTCAAAAGATGCAACATTGTTGAAGATTTCTATCGCCAATTCACTTTGGAAGATGCCCAAAAACGTCTATCTATACAACGTCATCAATATGGACGGAAATCCAAAAGTCTATATTTCTAACTTTTTCAATGGAGTAAATGAGGAGCACTAAAAACCAACTTTAATGAGGGACCTTCCACCTTTGTCATAAATTTCACTATTTTTAGTTACAATTTTATGTATTTTTATTAGCATAATCCTACACTATATATAGATTCATGTATGTTCCTTAGAAAAGAGGAGAGAGTTAAGAATTTTGGAAAAACGAGTCTAGTACTTTGGTTTTTGGTGAGATGCCGAAACCTCCACCTTGCCATAAATATATTATTTTTAGTTTAATTTTATGTTTTTTTAGCATATTCCTACAATGCATATAGTCATGTATGCTCCTTATAAAAGAAGTGAGAGTTGATAATTTTTGGAAAAAAGATTTTGATTTCTTGGTTTTTGGTGAGATGCCAAAATCTCCTCCTTGGTGAGATGCCGGGTGGGTTGCCTTTGTGAGATACGAGAGCGAAGGCATTAGTTCTTATAGGTGAGGTGTTTATGAGAGTTGATGCAAGTTTTGTGAAGTGAATGGTGAGATGTTTGAAGCTCTAACAATACATATCCTTTATTCTATTTTCCATTATAAAAATGACAATAAAACATGTGTGTAAATTTGTTTTAGTTTGTGTTTGTCTTGCATTGTTGAATCCTTATGTTGATACGTATCAGAAGTGTAATCGACATCTACCCCATGAGAAATGAAATGTGTTGGTCTCCGGATACCAATGCTCGACGAAAGTGGTATGAGAACATGATTGACATGGTCCCAATGGAGGTGACACAAAGATGTGAGGCCGCTGCGTTGGGCAAGTGTCCTCCATAGGGCGGGGGCATGGGGACTCGCTCATCAAAATAAGTAATCCACTTCCTATGACGGTGCACCTTTAGAATTTTATCAACCTCATATTAAAACAAATGGTTTTAAGTCACGCATTCGATATATATGTATATATAGGGTTTGGTTCCGGTCAAAACATATTTTAGGGTAAGAAATAATAACATTTATGGACCGTAGGGTCAATACACGGATGGCTTAGATCTAGCTACTAATTTAGGTAGTGTTCAGTTGTAATTAATTATAAAATCGTGCATAAGGTAACACGGATATACACTAACATGTTTATATGGTAACTAATATATTGTACTCTAATTAATGGAGCTCGAATAATAAATTTTAGATTTGAGATATTTCATATTATTTGTTTGTGTTTTCGTGCGATAGAAACCCTTCCCATCAATGTCGACGGTTGCGTAATCGTGCTCTCAATTTCTGGCAACTACATTCATTTTATTTGTTTGTGTTTTCGTGCACATAAACAAGTTTGATAAGCATTTGTAAGATATGATATCACATTTGTTTTAAATCAACCTTGAATAAAAATAGGTACACATGCATAAACATGTCCATGTTCACATCAACACATGCATAAACACATCTTCTACGCGTGCATGTAAATGTGCTCGTTGACGTTAGTGGAATAAGAACACTGAAACGATTGAGAACGTATGTGTTATCGAACGAACCAAGCATTAGAAGCATGACACCATCGGGTGGGGCAATCATTTTATGAGCTTGTCGCCCACAAATGGAACCACGACATCCAAAAGTGCAAACATAACCTCTACGGTGTCTTCATTAAAAACAACCGTGTTTGAGACCTTTATACATAGAAATAGTAGTTTCACCTGTAGTTGAGCTCGAGCAGGTTGTGTGACATTGCGATTGTGTAACCGAACTCGCTACAAATAACGATCAGCCAAACATTAACTTTGTTTTTAATTATCAAATTAATAGATATCTTGTTACATTATTGAGCTTCTTAAAAGTTGCACATAAACTAATGTACCGTGGTGAGGATATGGACTACGATGAAATAATTGGTTAGAGAAACTATTAAAGAATCAACACAATAAAGTGCAAGAGAATACAAAGGCTTTTTCTATAAGAGCCTAGTTGCTGAGTGCTGAGAGAGGGAGCAGAGGGGGCAGATTTATGTCTGAGCCACCCCTGCGTGACCCAGGGGCGCCCCTACGCCTAGCCTGGTCCGCCCCTGCGGCTCACAGGGTCCGCCCCGCGGCTATGTGTGTTGCAACCGCCTTCTTTGACCTCTTTGACCCGTGCTTTACCCTTTTCACCTATGTATATCTTCTTCCCTTACCTCTAATGAGGGTTTACATTCTCAGATATCTTTCTCTCTCTCTCCTTACGCACACTTTCTTCTCTTCTCCTCTCTTGGATCACCTTGGTTGATCTTGGTTTGAGTTTTTTAAAGAGACCTTGCCTAGTTTGGCTTGACTTTGATGTTGATGATGATGCTGTGCCTTATGGAGCCAGCTTGAGGGTGTTGTTGATGCTGTGTTGTTCTCTTGGAGAGCTTGTTGGTAAGCTTCCATGGCTTCTCCTCTTCCTTTCTTCTTTTCTTCATCTTTTCTCTCTTTCCTTAGCTTAGTTTAGCTTTCCTTAGGATTTGATTATGTTTAGCCATGATTGGCTTATGTTGATGTATATATATGTATGTCACACATGTATGTTGTTGTTGGAGTGAACTAGAGTAGAGAATGGAAGGTAGAAGTGAAGAAGGAGCTAAAGTGGTGTCTTCTGCACACCAGCCGCCCTTGCGCCGCCCTACAGCCGCCCCTGCGCCGGCCAGTGCACCGCCCTTGCGCCACCTCCTAGCCGCCCCTGCGGCCACCTGCACCAGCTTGGTGTTTCACTTGGTTCTGCAGGTGTGTGTTGCTTGTAGGCCTTCCTTAGGGTGCCTTTGTTCCCTCCTTTCCTAGTATGAGTGCTTAGGATCATGCTAGATGTGTGAGGTTAAGTTTTGATGATGTTTATGATCGGTTTATGCCTTGTATGGCTTTTGAGGTTCGTTAGGTTGTGAGTGAGATTGCGGTTGATCCTTTGGATCCCTTTGGGTCTAGGTGTGACCCTTATGTGGCTAGGAGTATGATATATCTCCTTATGCCTTGTTTATAGGTTGTGTTGTCCCTCCAGTGTAGAGGTGATCGTGGTTGAGTTGTGATCGAAGTTGAGGTAAGTCCGTAAGACTTACTTAGCTGCCATCCTTATATTAGGTGTTTGCATGAGTGGTGTGTGCTTTGTATGTTTGCTATGATAGAATGTGATGTCGTATGTACTGACCTATTTTTATTGATTGCCCCGTATGCGTGGCTGTGATAACCTTTCCCTTTCATCCCGCCGTGGAGTCTGGGAGGTTCTCTTGGGTCAGGCCAGACCGGTTTACAGAAAGGGCGCAATCCACTCCCATAGGGTACACGGATTGTGTGACCAATACTAGTACGGCTGGCTAGCAGGCTCAGAGGCGAGGATGTATCGGTACTCGTGTCACATAGTTTCATATATATTATACATATGTTTGGAGTGAATGACCATTATATTGAGATGATTAAATGGGTAAATGAGTGGAAGCATGTTGATGTGTTTACCTTCCCTTACTTGTGATTGTGCTTATGCATTACTCTATATATGTGTATGGATAGCTAATGGTTTATTACCATGTTGTATATGCCCCACAGGATAGGCATGTTACTGGGTGATCTAGCAGAGTGGCAAGCCGAGGACGTCTCGTACATAGGTTGTGTGGGCTTTTGGGGTTTGTTATCTTTCCCTCCTGCGTGAGGATGATCTTTTGTTACCTCTTGTGTGAGGGTGTTATGTTTCATACACGGCTATGTTGTCTTACCTTTTAGGTTGTACAGTTTTATACAGTTTTATGTATTTGTTTTATATCTGTGAATGCCATATTATAAGGTCCAGTGAACTTGGTGTCAGGCTAGGGTCAGGATCCATTGTAAGATCCTAGCCCAATGTGGCACTCCGAGTCCCACGGATTCGGGGTGTTACATTTTCATCAATTCAAAAATGTACTCAAAATAGTACGATAGTTATAGAAAGGTTATTGAAGCCTAATATACAAAAAACTACAAATAAAAAATCATGAAGATAAGCCAGAATAAAAGTTACTTAACACATAGATGACAACACAACATATATCACATACCTAATCATTTATTAAAAAAATGAACCTTCATATGTCATGCAAACACGACTACTAAAGTTAGACTCACTTAATTTTCAATGAAACTTCAGTGTGAAACGTGAAATAATTTTCTACTTCTTCTAGTAGAATATGCACATCATGCTCTCTTAATTTTAGGTAACCTTTTTGTTTGGGACGGTCATTGGAAAACACTTGTCTTGGACAAGATACTCAATTACATTCAATTATTACAACAACATATTAAGGTATTTGGGCTTGATTTTTCTTATCAAACACATTTTAGTTCTCTGAGGCAACCTCTAATTGTTTAATCTAGAATGCTATAGAAAGTTAAATTCTCGACTTCAGTTTTGACAAGGTTAAGTATTACTCAGACTTTGGTTTTAATCCAGTTAGATTCAAGATATTGTAAATAGAAAGTGCTCTAGAATGCATTGTTTTCTTAGTTATGCGAACAAACTCTAGGAGGGTCAAATGTAACTTTCCTCATGTATTAATTGTAATTTTTTTCTTGGAATTGAAGAGTTCTTGTTGAGCGATGATAACCTTATTGAAAGTCCTTAGAAGTGCAGTGATAATGAATATTATACTGTATACATGATTCTTCAAACATCAATGATAACTCAATCAAATATTCATTTAACTAGGTAGAACCGAAACTTAACTAGAGAAGATTAAAGAACATGATCATCTTTGCATCCAACACATCTTCTTCCACATCTACAAGCACCTTCACTACGTTTCGGGACTACGTTCTTCCTCTGTATGCGCATCATACGTTAAAAAACCCGAAGACTTAACCCAAGTAGAGAAAAATAGATAGAATTAAAAAGATCGAAGCAAATCCTTGACTAATTACTTTGGAGGAATGAATTGACGAACCTGGAGTGAAGATATAGAAAGGACCCATTGGTGGTCTGAAGGCGGGACTGAAGGCACAAAAGAAGCAACACCGGTTCATAAGTTGGAACGAAGACAGGGATTGTCACCGCTAGTGTTCCAAAGCCACGAATGAAAGTATTGAGGGGTAAAATGGGTGTGTAGGAAGGTTTTGTAACCATGAGCATAAATAGGGCCTCAAGTTTAATATGTAGACAAACTAGACCCCTCTAATTTTAAAAATAAAAAGAAGATTGTGGCAATGTTAAGATTATTCTCTCTCCTATTAATTATATTTAATTTTATTAATTAGGGTAACTAATTATTCTCTCTCCTTTTAATTATAATAAATAAAAGATTGTGTCAAATTTAAGATTAGAACTCTAGATGATAGGCACTCCCTTTGTGTATTCTTTTGATGATACACATATTAATACACAATTTCAATTACACAATGTTAATACATAATTTCAATTACACAATAATCATACACAATTTGAATTACACAATTTCATTTGTTATGCCAATCTATGTAGTTAACACATTCATTCATTTTTCAATTACACAAGTTCCGTTTGTTTATGTCATGTACACAAGTCTGTCATTTGTTGGTTACAAAAGTCTGTCATTTACACAAGGTTTGGTTACACAAGTCCGCCATTTACACATGGTTTGGTTACACAAGCCTGCCATTTACACAAGGTTTTACACAAGTCCGTCATTTACTCATGGTTTGATTACACAAGTCCGTCATTTACACAAGGCTTGGTTACAAAAGTCTATCATTTACACATGGTTTGGTTACACAAGTACAAGCCCTTTACGCAGTCATTTACGTCCTTGCAACCATTTACACAAAAATGAACAGGTCCAAAAAAAACTCACCCAAGAACCAAAACAAATATGCAGAGGGAAAGGAGAATGTCGTTTGAGGACGGCGGACGGAAACAAGTGGTGGAAACTGAACCACCTCATGACAGATCCTAGCGGCGGTTCCTTGCGACCAATGCATCAAGACTGGTGGCCGACTTCCGTGGCGGTGCGACAACAATGACAGTCGGGAGTCACGGCTAAAATGACAGAAGCCGGCGACACCAGTTGATGAACGCCCCGTGAACCACTACAACGGACAACGACTTTGACCTAGGCGCGACGACGACGGCTCCTGGTGGTGTGTGGCTGGGACAAGCGACGACTATAATGGAGAGCGATCCACAGAGAAGGGAAGAAGAAAACAAGCAAGCTAGGGTTACGTTTTGGAAGATAGACAGGAGAGATAAAACGAAGGAGAAGAGAGAGAAAATGAGGGTAGATTGAGGGAAATGTGGGAATAAAAAGCGGAACAAAAAAATTACTAGATCGAGATTAACTGGTTTTACTTTTTTGTAACCCATTTAATATATTGATATATTAATAACTATTAAGAGGAGAGAAGAATCTTTAAATTGTCACAATCTTCTTTTATTAATTATCCTTAAATGCTCCTTTAACTGCTTAATTAAGATCCTATTAATCCTCTTTTTTTTAATGATAAATATTAGGGACCTAGTTAATATTGCAGAAATAAAAGATGTTTTAGTAGCTTAATATTCTCAACATTATAGCGAAGCCGGGACTGGAGGGGACAAAGGGGAAGCAGCTGCTGGTGGTCTGGAAGGTCTTCATCTTCACGATTGAAAAGAGAGGGAAGAATGAGAAGATGCGTCTCTTCGTGACTGTTTTATAAAAAACCTGTTGCGCATCACCATTCGCAAAACAAACAAAACACCGCCTAGTGTGCGCTTTTGAAGGCGCATAACGAAGGTCTGTGTAAAATACTTGTGTGTCTCCACAAACGCACAATTTTATTTAATTATATGATTTTTATTTAGAAATATTTTGGTCTACTAGGCCTTTTTTAGTTTTGGGTTTAGTAAATGTACCCCATAATTTATTACCACTTTCATTTAATGGTAGGTAAAAATAATTAACCCCTCTATTTTAAAAAAAAAGAATAATTGATGTTTGTTATTTGGTATATGAATGTAAGTTTTAATTTTTAATTACTGAATTTGTTTTTTTTTTATATTTTCTTTCATTTATTTTTTGTCTTTTTTATATTTCTCATACTAGAAAGTTTTCATACCAGAATTTTTTCATACATGAATTTTTCATACTAGAATTACCAGAATTTTTTTTGTTTCTGGTATGAGTTTCTAGTATGAAATTCATACCTGAAACTCATACCTGAATTTTTTTTGTTTTCTTTTTGTCCTTTTTTATTTTTCATAATTTACGTATCGGAATTTACATATTGCTCATCAACACAAATGAAAAAAAGCGCATTGAGTTGAATTTTGGGCTCCCTCATTGTTTGTATCCCAGCAAACAGTGCATAGAGATCTTCTCCAGCACCCAATTTCACACTATATGCTCTTATTGACTTCTCATCAGAAAACACCATTGCATGCGACAAAATTTTCACTAATCAAAACATGAGATATATTGATGCAGGTCTAGAGTTAGGGATGACAATGGATCGGGTGATGGGTGGATGACCCTGTCCGCCACCCGACCCACGAGAAAATCTCATCCACCCCACCCGACCCGCCATCCGCCAAACCCACCACCCGCATCCGATCCACCCACATCCAACGGATGAAGCGGGTGGATCGGATGATATTCGGGTGTTCTACGGATTTTCTTTAAATCGATATTAAACTTGGATTCGAATGCGGAAACTTAATAATAATAAAAATAAATTCAATCCAAAAAATTTTTATCCATAAAAAACATGAAAAATATAAAGTCAATACAAATCATCCAATTAGAAATATTACAAGAAGTGTTATAAGTTTAAATCTTGAAAAATGTACAAATTTTGCTAAATTTTGCAAAACAATCAATAAATCACCAATTGATAAATCAAAAGGGAACTAAAAAGATCACTAAACAAGTAAACAATCAATAATTTTATAACGGGTGAAACAGGTCAGATGGGTGGACGGATGATGGATCGGGTGATGGGTGGATGAAAGGTCCATCCGAATCCGACCCGATCCATCACCCGCTTCATCCGTCATCCACTTTCACCCGCTTCATGTCGGGTTTTCACCCTTTTATGATGGATCGGGTTAGCGGATGTCCGTTGAGTTTGGGTGAAATTGCCATCCCTATCTAGAGTTAAACCAGAAAGCTCATCCCACACAAATCATAATAAATGATAACAATAAATACCATTTGGCTGTACATGGACGTAAGTCTCCATTGTCTAATAATGTCTACCAACCAGTAAGCTCCAAAATCAAATATACACCAGAATGCCATGTAATCTAATATCACAACAAAAATTCAATGCACAAGCAACTCTATATGAACACATTGATGAATGGTTGCTTTGATAGTCAAATGTCAAAAACTATATGAATCCAGGGTGATGTGAATCTACTGAGAGTGAGACATGAATCTTGCTTACAATTGATGAAAAGTTCTGTGTAGCTTTGACAACCTGATTAAAGCTAAGATGAATTAATCCGAGTTCTTCAAGCTTTGGAGAAAATTGAGGACTGAGTGTGGGCGGGTATACTGGACTTTTCGGTGGATATGATGCTGGACTGGTTGCATAAGGCAGTCCATAAGTGGATGAACCTACAACATGTAAAGAAAATCTATCTATATCAACTGAAGGGATAATACACTGTTCGAATGTAAAATGCTCTGACATAATACAATGTTTCAGCACTATTTACTTACTTGGATTTGTATCCTTTTTCCCCAAAATGGAAGTTTGGTCATTTTTCTTTCTCCGAAAACAAGGAAAAGCACAACTGAATATGACCGCCAAAAACATAATTTTTGACATAAACAAAAATTCCCCACCATTATTACGTCCACGTTGATCCTCAACACTAATGGACCCTCTAATCCCATTATGCAGAAATTTTCTACCACCCTCGAGGGTTAATCCAACTGCAACAAGTAGTTTCACAAATCAATTTGTTTAAGGTCCAAATGAAATTACTGATGAGCAGGGAAAACATTAAAGGAAATCGGGCTTCTAGTCCTTCGACCATTCAACTTAGTGCACTCTTTATTAAACCAAACCAGATAAAGAAAGCATCTCTAGGACGCAGATCTAGATCCAGATGGACCAGATTTCTAACTCCGGTGGCTACAGGCTTGTGGTTGCAAGATGTTGAAGCCTTCAAAGACATTGACACGAAATATGAAGGTAGAACCATGCCGGATCGGCAGACTCGAAGGCTTCCAGGTATCTCTCTATGATTACGCCCACAAGAAACAAGAATCCCCAACTCACAGCATTCAAAACTCCGTGAATGTTCTTCAACTTGGTCCAGTAGTCGATTGACGGTGATTTATGGGTTAAGGTTGTAGTGTACTGATTTACGTGACAAAAGAAGAATGCAAGGGAGGTGTAAACGGGAGATTTGAACTGTAAAAGATACAGGGGTACATTAACTTAATAAAAAAAATAAGAAAAACCTACCTATCAGATACAAAACTCAAAAGGGTCTAGTTACCAAATTAACCCTTTTATTTATGCACCTCATCATGGGCACATAATTTGGTGTGTCTCACATAATTTTTAGCGTGTCTAAATCATAGCCCTTATTTATTCCAACCTAATATCTTTGTCTTTTAATATGATTACAAAATTTGATTTGGGTAACTGTTTATCAATACGCCTCATACTACGTATAAATTTGGCGTGGCTGAATAAATCAAATGGCATGGATTTAGTATCACCCTTGTTGTGCACATGATTATAATTTGGCATTTGTCCTTTTAGTATTCTCACCCCAAAAATCTAAAAAAAAAATCTTCATTTATCAAAACACTCGGTTAGCCTTTTCATTATATTTTTATATTTTATTGAACTCTGAAGAAGTAAAAACTCAAATAACTATCCAATAAACTAAACCTACCTAAAAAGTTTAAGCCAATCAATAATCTTGTTTATGGAATGCATTCCAGATGTAGTATATCATGTAATGTGGAGAGAAAGAGACAACAGGAGAGCATGTGAATGATAATTGTGTCCTAACCTACAATCAAGTCTTCCACGCCCAATGATGGAGTTTTCAACAATCCTTTCATACTATCACTCATTCTTACTCCTACTCAGGTCCAAGGAAAAGCATAAATGGTGGCACATGGATGATTGCTGTTGTGCAGCAACAGTATTATGTCAAATTGACAAGTCACATGCATCCATGTGGGGTTGAGATCCCATTTATCAAACATGGCTTCAAGGTTTAACAAGCTTCCACACTTTCTCCTCTTTCTACACCATCTAGCTACAGCAGAGGATTCTAAAGCAACACTTAACTCGAAACCAAAGTTACTGCCACTGTGAATGAATACGTTTAAGATTGTATATTAAGTCCTTCAACTCAAATGTATGGTTTTGCAGCAGTACGGGACTCAGGATCACACATCAGTAACATAAATATTGAATATGCTCAATCCATGAAAACAAGCCAGCCAATGTCACTATAATATAATCAACATACTCTTCAGGAACTGCAGCAGAACCGATTGCTCTTCGACAAGTCGGCACCGTCCTTGGCCAGTTTTACGCGGTTGACAGACAGCTCCGCCTTGTAAGAATCCGAACTGAGAAGCTTCCGACTCACGTTGTCGTAAATCTGCTTTATAACCATCTCGAATGCAGTCCTTACATTGGTAGAATCGAGTGCTGATGTCTCCATGAAGAAGAGCTTTTCTTCCTCTGCAAGGATCTTGCCTTCCTCTACAGTCACTTCTCTGATGTTTTCTAAATCGCACTTGTTGCCAACCAGCATTGTTGCAACTGTGGTATCACAATGAGCTGCCATGCCATAATCATATCACGAATACCCATCAATTCTCTCAAATAAGACCTCATCTTTTCAAATCAAAGTTCTAAACACTGCATAATATACAACTAATGAAGAAAATACTTGTCACATGAAGAACATAAACCAAAATTTAGAACATTGCAAACACCAGCTTCATATTTGAATATACCAAACACAAACACATGTGTAAGTAAGCTATCAAATCATGAAATTAAGCCAAACAGGCCCTTAACCAGCTAAGTTTCCTGCACAACGAAGCAAAAACAGCGAAGCACTCCATAGCAATAATGAATCAATCAATTTCAAACAAGGAAAAGAGGGAAAAGCGAACATACTGCGGAGCTCTTCAAGCCAGCGAGCGATACTCTCAAAGGTGGTACGGCGGCTGACGTCATAGACGACGAGAGCTCCGACGGCACCCCTGTAATAAGCAGAAGTAACAGCCCTAAAACGTTCTTGACCGGCGGTGTCCCAGATCTGAGCTTTAACTTCCTTCCCATCAATCTCCATGCACTGAGTTTGAAACTCGACTCCGATTGTAGCCTTAGTGTTCAAATCGAACTCGTTCCGAGCATACCTTGACAGGAGGTTGGATTTGCCTACTGCTGAATCTCCGATGATAACTATCTTGAAGAGATACTCTTCCCCAGATTCTTCATCGTCCATTGTGAGAGGAAGCTTTCAAGGAGGCAAAGGGGGCAGCAGGTAATCCGATTGGAGGAAATTATTGAAGGGATTTTAGCAGAGGAGTCTGACGGTGGAGAGTGGAGAGATATGGGAAGTGAGACCAGTTTGGCAATGTGGAAGAGTATACGGAGATTTGTCTGCTGACTAATGACTACATTATTTCCTTTTTTCATATGTGAAAACTATATTATTTTTTCCTTTTATTTTCTCCTACAATAGTTAAAGATCTTTTTTTTATCCAAAATTAAACACTTTTTCGATTTACTACTTTTAATAAATAATCTAGTATAGCATTTAAAAATACTTAATTAGTATAGTTTTGTGTCTTATACAATTTCATTTTAAAGTTTAGTGACAGACTATTTATTATGTGTACAAATTGACGTCCTCAAATAATTTTAATAACTTAATCGAGAAAACGCAACTTCTAAAAATCATTGATGAAACATTTATAAAAAAAAATAAAATTGTATCTTAAAGTCCATTAGTATGGACAATGTTCAGGTAAGGTTTCACTTTTTGCGGTACGGCTGTGCGGTTGCGTGTGCAGTTGACACGTGTTTCATTTTTTTTCTTCAGAAACGAATGAAATTTTTTTTGAACAAACATGTTATAATTTTTGCACTATTCTCTTAAATTTTGAACTATTCACATATAATTCATGAACTATAACTTTTTAATATATTATATAAAATTATTTATAATTAATCGTTTATATGTTATGAACTATTCTATTATAATTCATGAACTATCATTTTATCTATATACTATATTAAAGCCAAAACATTTTCTTCAACGTGGTTCATTCCAGCTAATATTAGGTCACGTGTCATTTTCTTAGAATTTTGATTTTTAAAAAAAAAATTATATATGTAGTTACCCTATTTAAATTAGTCAATAATGTAATAGTATAATTATCCTATAATAGAACTTATATTTATCTACTTACCAAACATGTCTTTTTATATATCTACACATATACATAAACATAGTTAAAATTATACTAATAGAATTATTATTTTATGATAAAATTATACCAAAATAACTTTATATATATATAGTTATACATATATTTATCTATACTAAACATACTTTTTTTAATTTATGTATAGATGATAATGTATTTTAATTTTATTAAAAAAAATTGAAGAGATTATTTTTATTAAACTTCTATCAATTAATATATTTTTTTAAACAAAAAAACTGTAAATAATAGATTTCGTTTCTTTATTTTTTTTAAATATAATACTTTAGTAGTATATTAAAATTGTACATACTATGAGTGACTAATTTTCTTTTAATATATATTAACAAAAAAATTTGTAACTATCTTTCTTTCCAATTTCAATTAACGTATTTGTTGGTGATGAAATTAGTGGGTCCTTTATATTATTTTTATTTATTACTTAAATAAATTACCTTCTTTACCAAATTTTTAGGTCAAGTGTATCTTCTCTCCTTCCCTCTTCTCCAAATCGCAAATCACCTACCAAATCTATTTTCCTTTCCATTTTACTTTTTGAGATTTTTCTTTATAATAAGTTGAACAATTTTTATCACAAAATTAGTTAATTATGTAAGTTGATAAATTTTTAATATGTTTGTGGAATATTTTTTTAATATATTATTTTGATGTAATTATTACTTTAACAAAATTTCCATATAAATTTATAAGGTCAACTAAATTAATTTATCAAAGCCTCAAATAATTGTGATATGAATCACATTTTTTTAAATAATCAATTTTAAAACTGATATTTTTTAAAAAGGTATAATTTAAATTCGTAATTTACGTCAACTTTTCTCGATAAAATTATATTAAAATTTAAAACATATAATTAGTTATTTGACAAATTTCAAATATGTTTTTAAATATAGATGAATATCATATTTTGTCAAATATACATCATCGAAATAAGACTAAAAGAAAAAAAAATTAAAAGTATATTTTAACAAATCCCGTGCAAGGCACGTGTAATCCGAAATCACGAAGATCCTCTCTCAAACGGAATTTGATATCGTCACAACAGATACGAGAAGATTATGGACCAGAGAGATCAACGTGTTTCCAAGAGATGAAGATCCACAACGTCTACCTCATCTCAACCAAGAAGCGGATTTCATGGAGAAGAAGAATCATTGTCAGACGGTCATCTTCCCAACGGCTAGAAGACCTCTCCATAAGAAGTCTATAAATGAAGATGGCGATAAAAGAACAGATCAACAAGCTTACACGGAAACATATAAAGTCTTCAAACGATCCAAAACATCTTCATTCGATCAAAAAGTTTTTCTTTCTCTCTTTCACTAAAAGCGTTATCCCCTAGAGAGAGATAAAACTCGAGAGCTCCATTGGTATATCTAAAAGTGTTATACTAGGGTGTGTGTTACTCTGCGAAGTAACTAGGCTATTATAGCAAGGTGAAGAGTTGGAGCTAGATCGTAGCGTTGGCTACAGTGAGAGAAGAAGGGGATTTCTTCTAGTTTTTATCTAGGACTCTTTGAAGCTGATAATAGATAGTTTGATCCTAAGCTATACCCTGGGACGGAGAGTAGGATATTTAGAGCCGAACTTCGTAAACATATCCTCGTGTCGATCTTTTCCATTCCGCACTTTATCTTGCTTTATTGTGACTAACTTTGTTTTGTAGGTTTACAAAGTCAAGGCCCTTGAAAGTAGTTTCAAAGCCCTTGAAATCAAAGTGTGTCACAAAGAGCTCATATCGACATCAAGGCCTTTGAAATTGGTTTCAAAGCCTTGAGATAGGTTTTTACGAAAAGTTCCCATATTCTATTCAACCCCCCTTCTAGAGTATCTTTTATCCTTTTTATTCACCTAACGGTTCTTCACGGATCACTCAGCAACATCTCTAAACTGCAAGACTTCTACAACATCTGTATAAACCGTTAACTAACATTCTAGATATTAGAAAGACAATAAAGACACAACAAACATAAGGTAATATAAACATATAGCATGCTCGCACTCAACCACTTATTTTCTTTAATTAAGTTAATCCCTTTACTAATTCAACTTATGTTGTCACACGAGAATCGCTATGATCTCGCCTCTATCCCTTTTCACCAACAGGAATAGAGCGGATGCATCCCTCTATCACATATTGGACTGGTCGCAAGAGCACCTCCCAGTTTCCCCATTCTGAATTAGACAAGCGGTCACCGCCCGATTATAATACACTTGAGCCAATTAAGGTATAAAAGGTCAATCCTATTATGATTATCCGTTATAACGATAAACAACACAAACATGACTAATACGGTCAAACCAATATACGGAACGCAGCTAAGTAAGTCCAAGGGACTTACTGTTACGCTAAGAACGTGACACGCAAAAGCTTTAAATTTATAACTCGATATATTTCTCCTAACTCCTAGCGAACCCGCAGTGTACGGGACGTTTTGTAGTAGGGATAGTATTTCGAGGTCGAACACAAAGACTGAGGTGAGATTGAATCGATTAGTGACCAAGAATAGTGAAGATCTAGGCTAAGAAAAGAGAAAGGAATAAAGAAATGAAAATCTCAATGTTTTTGGTTTGGTTTTTGGGTGATCAATCAAAGATCACAAATCATGCAAAATCAACAATCAACTAAACTAACAATCTAGCAAATCAACACAAATAAACAAGCAAACACGAGATGAGTAATCAAGAGGAGAAAAGCGGATTCTAGGGGTTGGAAATTCCGGTTATGGCATTGGACTCAAGCTATCTAATAATTCCTTGGATTAACTATAGTATGTTGGGAGTGAGTGTTTCTAGATTGGGATCAATCACCGGGTAGGTCTCATGGTCCACTAGTCCGTTCCTAAGGTCTAATCACCGGGTAAGTCTCAAAGAGCCTAAGGATAGGAATTCTACACAAACCGGATGGTATTCTAGGGATCTAACCTCTCTTTACCGGGTAAGTCTCGGAAAGGCAAGTCCTAAACACCTATCCTAGCACACTCAGTCCAATAGCGGCTTGTGAGGCTCACTACTACCTAGAGTTTGTCATCTTCGGTATCTAAGAGCAAGAATCACCGGGTAGGTCTCTTCTAACACTTAGTTGCTAACACTAGGTCACCCTAGGATAGAATTAGCTCAACAAACACTAGGATTTCAACAATCTAACAACCTAACACTTGGATTTATCATTACAAGCAAATTAATTAAAATCACGGGATGTTCATCAAGATCCACGGCCGTGGTTTGTCTAGAACAAACCGTGGATTCTAACAGTGACTAGGTTCAATCAAACGAATCATCCAAGCATACATTTAAGTCTATTCTATCATAGTCCAAGCCATAACCATCCTTTCCTTACCCTAGAATCGCATCTATTTGGCCAACAACATACATCATCACAATCAAAGTCATCAAGCATAAAATCATGGCTTCCATTTGCAAGATAATGAAGAGAAAGAGATGAACAAGTAGAAGAAAGAAAAACAAGCTGAATATGAGTTTAAGAAAGACTTACAACCCTTCAAAAGAAGGTTGAATCGATTCTTACAACCCTAGAAAACGATTCCGATAATCTTCACTCTAAAATATATGAAAGTCTACTAATGTTGTGCTCTTCTCTTCTTCTCCAATGGAACTTTTCTTCTTCTCCAAGAGTAGCTCCAATCCAAGCTTCCAATTTGAGAATCTTTTTTGTTGAGAGTGTGGGAGAGAATGGTAGTGAGTGTGGTTGTGGATGGATGCCTCTCAGCCTTGCAGGACCACCTTTTATCCTACAAATTTGCAAGAGTCGGCCATGAAGATCGTGGCACATCTGTCACAACCGTTTGGAAAAAACCACGGCCCATTTCCACGGGCGTGGTTCTTCCAGTGACCGTGGTTTTGGTGTTCCTGCACTATATGGATCATCAAGCCACGATTTGGTGCATGGCATGCACCAACAAGGTCCCAAGTGTCCTCCTTAGCCTCTAGCTTGCATCCCAATGAGTCCGAAGGTGTGTCATCTCGAGGAACGATCCTCAAATGTATCAATTAAGCTCCTAAATCTCCCAAAATACCTACAAAGCATGCAAAAGTCCGTGTAGACCTCTATCTCGAGAAAATACATGAATTGAGTGCAAACGTCATGAACTAGTGCTAAACCATGCACGAATGAGCGGAAAAACTATCTAAACGAGTGCCTAAACCTAAGTCATAAATCGTGTTATCAAAAATACTTTGCTCCTCCCCGAGCAAGTCCCGACTATAGACTAAGAGATGACATGATTTATGCATGCAGAAAAACAACAAAATCTTTTTGGAGTTGTGCTTCTAATATTGGATCACCTTCATAGTCACGTTTCATGGCAATGAACAAGCAATCATGCATCGAAGAAATGAAGGCACGAAAAGACAATTATACTTAACTCGAAGGCATGCATGAAAATGTAAAAATGAAGAAGTCAAGATGATCATGAGCATATTCAATCTAGATCACTAAGTCTTACACACATGCAAATAAGTCACAAGGGCTTGTGAAATAAAAGGCCAAGAAACGTTGTGATTAGGTGGGAATTTTTCTAGGCTATGTGATGCTAATCCGGGAATGAAACTAACTTCACAACTTCACATTTTTATCAACTTCCCACAAGTGTATATTTTCTCCATCTTTTCTTTCTTTTCTTTTCTTTTTCTTTCACTTATTTTTGAGACAATGGCATTGGTGTACAAAAGCCGAAACCTTGGTGATTGGCCGTCCTCGGGCTTTTTTATTTTTCGACGTGCATCCACACCGGGCACACATACCAAAGCTCGTTAGGACTATCGGTTTATTTGACTTTGGCAAGGCACAAACACCCGATTATGTGAATGGTGCCGAGCTACTAGTCATTTAAACCAACGTCCCCAAACCTATATTTTTTTCTACACTTTTCACAACAAATTCAGCACTTCATTCATAACATTCTTTCATCAACAACTTCACCCCGCACTTGCTTTTCACACACTCAACACACTAGCATGCTCCTATTCCCGGATGGGTCAAAAGAGGTCAAATTTATATCAATTGAGGTGCTAAAACAACATGATCAAGATGAGAAGTAGAGAAAGATGAATTGCCTTAATCACTCCTAGATGATGTGCAAGAACTAGCATGTAATTTCGACTTTCAATACTCAATCCAATCAAGGCAAACATCATAATCACAATCATTCATGGGATTCAAGATAAGTACTTCAAGTCCACATATGCATTCATCTATTCAACACACAAGGCCATCCATAGCCAATTCACAAGACAATTTCAACATAAGGGTCATTCCCAAGCTTAGAAGCACTAAATTTTTTTAAATTTTCTGATTTTTTTTTTGGAATTTTCGAAATATCTATGTACAATGCAAGACATGTGACAATATTAAACTATCCTAGATGCTAATCATGCAAAAGATCATGCAAACCCCACCCCATACTTAGAAACACATTGTCCCCAATGTGGCATTCAAGTAAAGAAGAGTGAAAGAGGGTTCTCACAATGTAAAAATGGTTTGCTTCGGTATTTGGTATTACTCAAGTGGATTGATGGTGGATGATCCTATCAACAATGGTAGAGACCTCTAAATGTGCATCATGGCGTCAGGACCTGCGCTAGGCACCGCTAGCCGTCCAAGTTCCGCGTCCACTCCACCCATAATTGATGAGGAGCTCATCATCATCATCCACATGCCATGCAGGGTTTCCATAATACCAAGACTCTAGCACACACACAAAGCACACCAAACACACAAAAACACACAAAAACAGAAAAATCAAAACAAAAACAAAAACGAAAAGGGGGGAAAACGTTACCAATGGGTTGCCTCCCATCAAGCGCTTCTTTAAGGTCATTAGCTTGACCAAACTCGGGGGTATCTCACTCAAGGTGAAGTGGGGCAATCATATCCACCGGAGCTCCCGGGATATACTTCTTCAACCGGTGCCCATTCACCTTAAAATCTCCACAATGCTCCCCTCCTATCTCAACCGCTCCACGGGGAAAGATCTTCTTCACCACATAAGGACCGGTCCACCTTGACTTTAGCTTTCCGGGGAAAAGCCGCAACCTTGAGTTGAAGAGAAAGACAAGGTCGCCTTCACTCAACTCTTTCGGGATGAGACGCTTGTCATGCCAACGTTTGGTCCTTTCCTTGTAGATCTGGGCGTTTTCATAAGCATCCAACCAGATCTCCTCAAGAGCGTTCATGTCTAGCAACCTCTTCTCTCCGGCCTCCTTGAGGTCAAAATTCAACCACTTAATGTCCCAATACGCTCTATGCTCCATCTCTACCGGAAGGTGGCAAGACTTGCCATAGACTAGCTTGTAGGGAGTGGTGCCAATCGGTGTCTTGAAAGCGGTTCTATATGCCCATAAGGCATCATCGAGCTTCATAGCCCAATCCTTTCTCATCCTTGAAACCGTCTTCTCAAGAATTCCCTTTATCTCCCGGTTGGAGATCTCCACTTGGCCACTAGTTTGGGGATGGTAAGGTGTTGCCACCTTATGAGTCACCCCATACTTAGCCAAAAGTGTCCCGAAATTCCTATTAGTGAAGTGCTTCCCTCCATCACTTATGATCACCCTTGGTGTTCCAAACCTAGGGAAGATCAATCGGTTGAAGAACCACACCACAACCTTGGCATCATTTGTGGGAGAGGCGATTGCCTCCACCCATCTCGAAACATAGTCCACCGCCAATAGGATGTAGAGGTTGCCACATGAAGAAGGGAATGGTCCCATGAAGTCCACACCCCACACATCAAATATCTCCACTTCTTGTATGTTGTTCAAGGGCATCTCATTCCTCCTTGAGATGTTGCCCGTCCTTTGGCAAGTATCACAAGCTACCACAAAATTCTGCACATCCTTGAACAAACTTGGCCAAAAGAAGCCCGATTGCAACACCTTTGCACATGTCTTGTGTGAGCTAGCATGCCCTCCACATGGCAAGGAATGATAATGGCGGATCACACTCTCCATCTCATCCTCCGGTATGCATCTCCTAAAGACTCCATCCGACCCTCTTTTGAACAAAAGCGGCTCACTCCAATAGTAGTGCCTCACATCTTTGAAGAACTTCTTCCTTTGGGCATATGACAAACCGGGAGGCACTTCCTCACACACAAGATAGTTCACAATGTCAGCATACCATGGCTCACTTCCTCTAGACACTTGAAACAAGAACTCTTCCACCATTTGCAATTTCTCATCTCGGAATGAGTCATCAATCAGGATGTCATCTCTCTCAAGCTCCAATGGTGGGAGTCTACTAAGGTGATCCGCCACAGAATTTTCGGACCCTTTCTTATCCCGGATTTCCAAGTCAAACTCTTGAAGAAGAAGGATCCACCGGATCAACCTAGGCTTGTCTTCCTTCTTTGTAAGGAGATAACGGATCGCAGCATGATCCGTATACACTATGACCTTCGCTCCAACAAGATATGAGCGGAACTTCTCAAATGCGTACACAACCGCTAGCAACTCCTTCTCGGTGGTAGCATAATTGAGTTGGGCATCATCTAGCGTCTTGCTAGCATAATAGATGGCATGTGTTAGCCCATCTTTCCTTTGTCCCAAAACAGCCCCAACGGCTACATCACTTGCATCACACATGATCTCAAACGGTAGATTCCAATCCGGAGGTTGCATGATAGGTGCGGAGATCAAAGCATTCTTCAACCTACAAAAAGCTTCAAGGCAATCCTTGGAAAAAACAAACTCAACATCTTTCATTAGTAGGTTAGTAAGAGGCTTAGAAATCTTAGAGAAATCTCTAATAAATCTCTGGTAAAAATCGGCATGCCCTAGAAAACTCCTTACCCCCTTCACCGAGGTAGGTGGTGGCAACTTCTCTATCATTTCAATCTTGGCCCTATCAACCTTAATGCCATGGTTGGACATCAAGTGCCCCAACACAATGCCTTCACTTACCATGAAGTGGCATTTCTCCCAATTCAAGACTAGATTAGTCTCCTCACATCTCTTAATCACTAGAGACAAGTTAGCTAAACAATCATCAAAGGAAGATCCATAAATAGAAAAGTCATCCATAAACACTTCCATAATGTTTTCAATATACTCAGAAATGATGGCCATCATACACCTTTGAAAGGTGGCGGGTGCATTACACAACCCAAATGGCATTCTCCTATATGCAAATGTACCCCAAGGACATGTGAATGTCGTTTTCTCTTGGTCATCGGGGTGGATAGGGATTTGGAAGAATCCACTGTAACCATCTAAGTAACAAAAATGGGAATGTTGAGCTAATCTCTCTAACATTTGGTCAATGAAAGGAAGAGGGAAGTGATCTTTCCTAGAGGCAACGTTTAGTTTCCTATAGTCTATACACATCCTCCATCCTGTAACCGTTCTAGTTGGAATTAGTTCATTATTCTCATTGGTTACTACGGTCATCCCACCCTTCTTAGGAACCACATGCACGGGACTAACCCATTTACTATCCGAAATCGGGAAAATGATTCCCGCATCTAGCAATTTAAGGATCTCTTTCTTTACTACTTCTTTCATGATTGGGTTTAGTCTTCTTTGAGGTTCAATTGAAGGTTTATGATTATCTTCCATCAAGATTTTATGCATGCACAAAGAAGGTTTAATGCCAACTAAATCATCAATGGTATAGCCAATGGCTTTCCTATGCAATCTCAATTCATGCAACAATCTAGCAAGTTCATCATCATTCAAGCATGCATTCACAATAACCGGGTATGTAGAATCATCACCAAGAAAAGCATACTTAAGATAAGAAGGGAGGGGTTTGAGTTCAAGTTTAGGAGGACCTTTATCGAGTGGAGACAATCCATATAATGTTGGTTGAGATGAATCCAAAGCCATGGAAGACTCCTCAAGGCTCCTTGAAGCTTGATCAACAACTAAGGCAGTTTCTGGAGAAACCACGGGCAGAATCACGGGCTCTGGCACAACCACGGCCGTGGTTCTTACAAAGCTTGCATTTCGGAGCATTCCAGAGAGTTCCACGGGTCTTTCCACGGCCGTGGTTTTTGGTCCCTGGCCATGGTTCCTACAGGAATTCAGCACACTTTCGTGGACTTCAAATTCAGCTCTTGTCTCCTTTTCTAATGCTTCCAAAGCCTTGATTTCTTCATTGCAAGCCTCCTCAACACCTTCCTCCATCAAACTTAAGCTAAGAACCTTCTCCAATGGGTCCTTGATCAAGATCGAGCTCACAACTTCTCTAGACTCCTCTTGCTCGACTATGTTGAATACATCCTCATCAAGGGCTGGCCCCTTCATCATTGTGGATAGCTTGAACTTGATATTCTCTTCTCCAATGTTGAAGGAGAGAATTCCATTTTTGCAAACCACCAAGCATCCGGATGTGGCTAGGAAAGGTCTCCCTAAGATGATGGGAACCGGATAGTCCGCCGGGATGTCCGAAATAACAAAATCAATTGGCACATAGAACTTCCCGAGTTGCACCGGTATGTCCTCCAAGATTCCAACCGGGTGAGTGATCGAATGGAGCTAAATCCTTGCCACGAGATCTTCGCATACACCTAAAAAGTGAAAGATGTCCTGAAAAGCAAAGACACAAACCAAAGGAGATCAAAAGCAACAAGAAAGACCTACACTATAAAAATCACAAACGACTCAATCTTAACCTAGTCCCCGGCAACGGCGCCAAAAACTTGTTACGCTAAGAACGTGACACGCAAAAGCTTTAAATTTATAACTCGATATATTTCTCCTAACTCCTAGTGAACCCGCAGTGTACGGGACGTTTTGTAGTAGGGATAGTATTCCGAGGTCGAACACAAAGACTGAGGTGAGATTGAATCGATTAGTGACCAAGAATAGTGAAGATCTAGGCTAAGAAAAGAGAAAGGAATAAAGAAATGAAAATCTCAATGTTTTTGGTTTGGTTTTTGGGTGATCAATCAAAGATCATAAATCATGCGAAATCAACAATCAACTAAACTAACAATCTAGCAAATCAACACAAATAAACAAGCAAACACGAGATGAGTAATCAAGAGGAGAAAAGCAGATTTTAGGGGTTGGAAATTCCGGTTATGGCATTGGACTCAAGCTATCTAATAATTCCTTGGATTAACTATAGTATGTTGGGAGTGAGTGTTTCTAGATTGGGATCAATCACCGGGTAGGTCTCATGGTCCACTAGTCCGTTCCTAAGGTCTCATCACCGGGTAAGTCTCAAAGAGCCTATGGATAGGAATTCTACACAAACCGGATGGTATTCTAGGGATCTAACCTCTCTTTACCGGGTAAGTCTCGGAAAGGCAAGTCCTAAACACCTATCCTAGCACACTCAGTCCAATAGCGGCTTGTGAGGCTCACTACTACCTAGAGTTTGTCATCTTCGGTATCTAAGAGCAAGAATCACCGGGTAGGTCTCTTCTAACACTTAGTTGCTAACACTAGGTCACCCTAGGATAGAATTAGCTCAACAAACACTAGGATTTCAACAATCTAACAACCTAACACTTGGATTTATCATTACAAGCAAATTAATTAAAATCACGGGATGTTCATCAAGATCCACGGCCGTGGTTTGTCTAGAACAAACCGTGGATTCTAAACAGTGACTAGGTTCAATCAAACGAATCATCCAAGCATACATTTAAGTCTATTCTATCATAGTCCAAGCCATAACCATCCTTTCCTTACCCTAGAATCGCATCTATTTAGCCAACAACATACATCATCACAATCAAAGTCATCAAGCATAAAATCATGGCTTCCATTTGCAAGATAATGAAGAGAAAGAGATGAACAAGTAGAACAAAGAAAAACAAGATGAATATGAGTTTAAGAAAGACTTACAACCCTTCAAAAGAAGGTTGAATCGATTCTTACAACCCTAGAAAACGATTCCGATAATCTTCACTCTAAAATATATGAAAGTCTACTAATGTTGTGCTCTTCTCTTCTTCTCCAATGGAACTTTTCTTCTTCTCCAAGAGTAGCTCCAATCCAAGCTTCCAATTTGAGAATCTTTCTTGTTGAGAGTGTGGGAGAGAATGGTAGTGAGTGTGGCTGTCGATGGATGCCTCTCAGCCTTGCAGGACTACCTTTTATCCTACAAATTTGCAAGAGTCGGCCATGAAGATCGTGGCACATCTGTCACAACCGTTTGGCAAAAACCACGGCCCATTTCCACGGGCGTAGTTCTTCCAGTGACCGTGGTTTTGGTGTTCCTGCACTATATGGATCATCAAGCCACGATTTGGTGCATGGCATGCACCAACAAGGTCCCAAGTGTCCTCCTTAGCCCCTAGCTTGCATCCCAATGAGTCCGAAGGTGTGTCATCTCGAGGAACGATCCTCAAATGTATCAATTAAGCTCCTAAATTTTCCAAAATACCTACAAAGCATGCAAAAGTCCGTGTAGACGTCTATCTCGAGAAATACATGAATTGAGTGCAAACGTTATGAACTAGTGCTAAACCATGCACGAATGAGCGGAAAAACTATCTAAACGAGTGCCTAAACCTAAGTCATAAATCGTGTTATCACTTACCTCACTCGAAGGTAACTCAAGAATCCGCTAACTGCTCAGCTTCCCGAAGGAAAGGATAGATGCCAAAGATGGGAGTCATTGCAGAAGAACCGCGGGGGCGTTCAGACAGAGGCGCATGGGCATCGGAACGTGCAACGTAAGCAAGAAACAGGAAAAGGAAGAGAAAGTGGGAATATAAAGGAGACGGTTTGGAAAAGAGCAAGGAAGGTAAGATTAGGGTTAGAGGGATGGAGGAAGACGGGCCGAAATCCCATAGATAGAACAAGATAGGAAAAATACGAAGATAGAACAACTCGTAAATGGGATGGGCCTAGCCGCACCTACGGTTGGGCCGTTCCGTGACCGCGACAGCGAGGCTGAGCCACGCTTGCGGCTCCCCTTCAATGCGGGGGCGGTGAAGGCAAAAAACGGGGCATTACATCAGATCCCTCCTTAAAAGAAGTTTCGTCCCGAAAGTTAAAGTGACCACACATGACCAGTGTAACACCCCAAATCCACAGGACTAGGGTTGCCACATTGGGCTAGGATCTCACAATGGATCCTGACCCTAGCCTAACAACAAGTTCACTAGATCTTACACCAAGGCATAGATAGATTAAAACCAAATACATAAAACTGTATAATGTACATCAAAAGGTTTTACAACATCACAACCGAGTACAAAACAATATTGACAACATCCAGATACAAAACATCCCATATCCCACGAGCAACCTAATGTACAGAAGCCCTCGGTTGGTCACTCTGTCTGGCTCACTTTGCTGTCTTCCTAACATGCAGATCATCTACAACAAGGTACACACCATTAGCTACAACAATGAATAAGAATGAAGTAATAGCACATACACATCTCAACACATCACACATGCAATGTCACACACACATTCATTCATTATCTTTAATTATTTTATTCCATTACTAATTTAACTTATTTTGTGACACGAGGAGCCTAAAGAACCTTGTCCCTTCCCCCGTTAACACAGGGTTTTGCATGGGGGTGGTCTTCCTCTCGTCCCCCTGTGTTACTGGCTTCCGGACACCTCCTCCTACCCGTAGGCGGCGGCAAGTGGTCATGACTCGTTATAATGCACTTGGGCCATTTAAGGTAATAAATAGTCATCCTAGTCCGGTTTAGGTTATAAATGCAACAACCATATGAACACACACAACCATTACAATCACTCAAATCCATAATTGCACGCTAAGTAAGTCCTATGGACTTACCTGAAATACTCGTAACCTGTAACACGTCACAGCTTCCCCTTGGGGAAGTAGTCAACGCTTGTATAAGCAAGGCACACACAATCATATACTGCAAAGGTTAGGAGACTCATCTCCATAACCATAACCAACCTATAACTTGGATCTAAACCTCGAGATCACATCATAATTCACAAATGCCTAAGGCATAATCTCAACATAATACAAGTGCCTAAGGCACATACTCATCATATAACTCCTCAAGCTCAACCTAACCATACTAGCCTAGCCATAAACTAAAGCCAAGGCCAAAGGAAAGGAAGGAAGGAACCATACAAACAAGGTATGCCCTGGACACACCAGCGGAACCAAGGGCGCAAAGCACAGAAGTAGTGAGGCGCAGGTGCGGCTCACACACCAGGCGCAGGTGCGGCTCAAGGCAGGCGCAGGGGCGGCTGTCTGTGCAGAAGGTTGACCTCGACTTCTCTTCGATCCTTCTCACGATCTCTTCACTTCTTCTACATCCAGCAAGCAACCACATACATATCCACACATGTATGAACGTCAAAACGTCCAAGAAAGGATCCAACACAAATCTAAACTTGTGAATCCTAAACTAAGGAGGAATATAAGAAGCAAAGAAGAGAGGATGAAGAGGAAGAAAAAGAACTCACTACATAACCTAATCAGAAGGGAAGATCAACCACAACCTCACCACAGCTGGCTATCTACAGCACAACAACAACACCAACCATCATCCACATCTAAAGCCAAGCTCAACACTCTCACAACCTCAAACAAGATCAAGAAGATCAAGAAAAGAATCCATAGGAAGAGAAGAAGATGAACGTGAGGAAGAAGAAGTTGGAAAGATGAAGCAAACCCTTCACAAGAAGCAAGGGAAGCTTATATAGGAAGTCAGCCAAAAGCTAGGTCAAGAGGTCAACAAAGGTGGTTGCAGCCGCACAAAAACATAGTGGCGGACCAGGAAAGGTGCAGGGGCGGCCCTCTTGAGGCGTAGGGGCGGCTCACAGAGCCCGCAGGGGTAGCTCAACCCTGGCTCAACACCACTCAACTCCTAAAGACTAAGGCTCTTACATCACACTCCCCTAAAAACAAGTTTTGTCCCGAAAGTTGCATGATCCCAAATCCTCTCGGACCCATATACCGAGGTATGACTCTCTCACTCGGAGGCATCACATCTCCGCTTGAAAATCACAACCTATAACATTCTATATCCTCAAAACACAACATGGAGGAATCATCACTCTAGCAACACCATTACAAACTCTAAGCAGGGCCTAGAGGAAAATCATCTCTAGCCAAGTACTAACCACATCACACTGGCATGGAGGAAAGCCGTCTCCAGCCAAAACATACACATAACACAACTACGTGGAGGAAAACCGTCTCCACTCACACTATGTCCATCAATGATAGCATGAAGGAAAGATCCATCTCTAGCTAATCCTAAACACACACGCAATAGCATGGAGGAAAGAACCATCTCCAGCTACACCTATCTCGCGCTAGCAAACAAGATCTAAAAGATCATATGCACACATCATAGCTAGCACAAAAAACATAACATATCACATAAACACATGACATAACATACACTCACCAAGACAACACTAAGATCTACTCGTGGATCCTACGGTGCATCTATCTCGGCGTAAAACTCTGGATAGTTCCTCTGTATACTATCCTCAGTCTCCCATGTAGCCTCATCAGGTCCTCGTCTAGACCACTGCATCCTCAGCATAGGAATGTCCTTCGAACGTAGGCGTCTCACACCTCGTTCTAAAACTGCAATAGGGTACTCTGCGAAAGTGTGGTCCAGCTCAACCACCAAATCATCATAACTCACAATGTGTCTCAGATCTAGTATGTACTCCCTCAGCTGAGACACGTGAAACATAGGGTGAATACCCTCTAACCTTGGTGGAAAGGCCAATGGGTACGCTGCTCTCCCGACTCTATCTAATATCGCAAAAGGAACGACATATTGGGGACTCAACTTCCCCTTTATTCCAAAACGTCTGACGCCTCGCGTCGGATACTCTCAACCAAACATGAGATCCTACTCTAAACTCTAGAGGTCGACGCTTCTTGTCTGCATATGACTTCTGGCGACTCTGAGCAGCCAACATTCTCTCTCTGATCAATGCTACTCGAGCCATATCATCCTGGTTCCGCTCTAGCGCTATCCCACTGATACAGCTAGGCTCATCCTAGCATAAAGGTGTACGACATCTACGTCCATACAGTGCCTCATATGGGGCCATCCCAATCAATGCATGCTAGCTGTTGTTGTAGGAGAACTCAACTAGTGGGAGGTAATCTAACCATCCCTGTCCCCGATCCAACACACAAGCTCGCAGCATATCTTCGAGGGTCTGGATGGTCCTCTCTTAACGACCATCTTTCTAGGGGTGAAATGCAGTCGTGAAGTGTAGATTCGTCCCTAAAGCAGTCTGAATCTGCAGCCAAAACCTCGAGGTAAATCTCCCATCTCGATCATAAACGATCGTCCTCGGTACACCATGAAGTCTCACTATCCGTCTAGTGTACTCCTCAGCTAATCTGCTTACTAGCCACGTCTCTTTGATAGGGATGAAACGTGCCGTCTTCGTCAGTCTATCAACAACCACCCAGATAGCATCAAAACTCCTACTAGGCCTCAATCTTGTCACAAAGTCCATGAAGACATCCTCCCACTTCTACTGTGGTACTAGCAGTGGATGGAGTTCACCTCCAGGTATGCAATGCTCTATCTTGACCCGCTGACAGGTCGTACACTGTGCCACAAATCTGGCTACATCGGTCTTCAGTCTTCCCCACCAATACGATCGTCTCACATCATGGTACATCTTACTCATACACGGATGTACTAAGTAAGGTGTATAGTGAGCCTCCTGTAAAATCCGTTGTCTCAGCTCTGCATCAACATGTATACAGATGCGGTTATGACGTCTCATCACTCCATCTACTCCAATGGAAAACTATAGTGCCTCACCACGAGACATCCTCTCTCTAATCGTCATCAAGGTCGGGCAAGTCCCATGCTTCTGTTGGATCTCATCCAACAGACCAAGTAGAACCTCTAAAGCAAACAACCGGGTATCCTCATCAGGAAACTAGAGTCTATCTTTTGCCAAGCTAGATCCGTCTGAAGATGAGGTTGTAATGTCAATCTAGCAATCGCCTTCTCTCGAGGCGTCTTCCTGCTTAAGGCGTCGGCGACAACGCTTGCCTTTCCTGGATGATACAAAATCTCAAGGTCAAAGTCCTTGATCAACTCGAGCCATTGATGCTGACGGTTATTTAATTCCCGCTCCATGAAAATATACTTCAGACTCTTATGGTCTGTGAAGATCTAACATGTAGCACCATACACGTAATGTCTCCAGATCTTTAAAGCATGAAGTACCGCTGCTAACTCCAGATCATGAGTCGGGTAGTTCTCCTCATGCGTCTTCAACTGTCAAGACGCATATGCAATAACTCTACCTCTCTTCATCAATACACATTTCACACCTAGCTTGGATGCATCACTGTAAGCTACGAAATCCTTAAAACTCTCTAGTTGTGCTAAGATAGGAGCAGAAGTAAAACGCCTCTTCAACTCCTCGAAACTCCGGGCAAACTAATCAAACCACACAAATCTGGTAGTCTTCCTCAGCAGACTCGTCAATGGACGGGCAATCACAGAAAATCCCTCCACGAAGTATCGGTAATAACCGGCTAGGCCAAGAAAGCTACGCACTTCCTTGACGTTCGTCGGTGTTGTCCATGCAGGAACATACTCAATCTTCGCCGGAGCAACCATGATCCCACTGGCGGAGACCATATGGCCTAGGAAGGCTACCTCTGACATCCAGAACTTGCACTTAGAGAGCTTGGCATACAACTCTCTATCCCTCAGAATCTGCAAAACGTCCTTCGGTGACTGGCATGCTCCTCTTTGCTACGAGAGTACACCAAAATGTCATCAGTGAAGACCACCACAAATTGATCAAGGAAGTCGATGAAGATACTGTTCATCAACTCCATGAAGACCGCTGGGGCATTCGTAAGCCCAAATGGCATCACTACAAACTCGTAGTGTCCATAACGGGTACGAAATGCCGTCCTATGCACATCTTGCTCCCTCACCCTCAACTGGTGATATCCTGAGCGTAGGTCAATCCGGGAGATCATTGTCGCTCCCTAAAGCTGATCAAGCAGATCATCAATATGAGGCACTGGATACTTGTTCTTGACGGTCACCTTGTTCAGCTCTCTGTAGTCTATACACAATCTCAACGATCCGTCCTTCTTCCGCATGAAGAGGACAGGTGCTCCCTACGGAGATACACTAGGGTGGATAAAGCCCTTCTCAGCCAACTCCTCGAGTTGCTTCTTCAGCTCTAACATCTCGATAGTTGCCATACGATATGGGGCCTTCGAGATGGGTCTCGTACCAAGCTCCAAATCGATACTGAAATCCACACTCCTCTGAGATGGCAAGCTCAACGGCTCAACAAACACGTCTGTAAACTCGCAGAGCACTGGTATCCGCTCCAATGCTAGACTATCTCCTTCCTTCATGGCATAACACCAGAAGGCATCACATCCCTGTGCTATCAGCCTCGCTGCTCGTACAACACTGATGACAAAACCCGTCTTCCCAAGTTCCCAACCTCGGAAGACTTCTATCGGACCTATGTCGGTAGAGACTGTATCAGTTCTCTTACCTACATCTAACACCGCATGGTGTCTACGCATCCAATCTATACCTAATATGACCTCTTCATGCATCAATGACATGACTTAGAAGTCCACAAGCAACACACCAGTCCCTAAAGGAAGGGGACAACTACGTATCTCACGGGAACCTCTTACCCTACTGCCATCGGGTAACCCTATAGTAAAGGGTGTCCCCTCTATAGTGGCTAAACTCAAACGCTCAACACATACATCCGAAATAAAGGAATGCGTAGCACCCGTATCAAATAAAACTCTAACAGGTAAATCTTGAAGCAGAATGGTACCTGTAGCAACTGGTGCTGACGGCTCCTTAGCACTCCTCAGCTCTAAAACTCGACCTCGAGCTCCTCGGGCATCACTGGTACTAGCATCCCTACCTCTGCCTCTACTCGGTCTTGGAGCAGAACCCTGAGTAGCAGGTGTGTTTGGGACTCTTTGTTGTCCATGCGTCTGGTGCTGAGGCGGTCTCTGCCCACCTCCTACTGCACCTGCAATGTAAGAACCCTACTGTGAGGACGCCTTGCCCTAACGGCAAAACGTAGCCCTATGTCTTGGCTTCCCGGAAGAGAAGCAAGTCAATGGTGCTCTCGGGCAATCAGTCTTCATATGTCCATACGCCCTATAGTTGTAACACTGCGGCCTCTCTCAAATGTCTGTGCAGACATTGGACCACTCGAGAGGCCCTGAGATTGGCCTCACCCGTATCCAAATGCTCTTGCACTAGTATGTCCTGTACGTTGTCTCTTCTAAGACCGTCCCGTCTGAGAAGCCTTCCTCTGACTAGCTCTCTCTTGCTCATTAGCCGAGGCCCGATCTTGGTAATCTGCCAAGGACATGTAATGGAATTCCACCATGTATGAACGCGTACTCTCCCTCAATCAACGGGAGAACAAGTACACATGCTGGTCCTCAGAAGGTATAGCAGTACCTAGAAATGCCAACTCTGTCTGAAAGCGGCTAATGGCATATGCAATCGGCACGTCCTCGAAGCATGCCTCCACAAAATCTTGCAGCTTCTCCCTCCTAAACGAGTCAAGGTAGAACTGCTCCCTAATCATAGTCCTTATTTGGTCGTAGCTAGTGGCTCGAGCTCGTACGGTCCTACACCACTGATGAGCAAGGTCACGGAATAGAGACTGAACTAACTCTATCCGTCTGTCCTTAGGATATCTGATAGACTCTAAAGCTAAGTCCACATGTCCTATCCACACCTCTGTCTCTAAGCCAACCTTCCCAGAGAAAGGTGGTACGCCCAACTGATGGAATGCCTTCAACCAAGTATCTATTCGAGGCCCTTTGTACTCCTCTGGAGCTCTAACAGTCTAAGCAGCATGTGCCGGCATAACTGGCACATGAGTGGCTCCCTGGTATCTCTTAGATGATCGCTCATGCACTGGTAAATCTCGGACCTGTCTGCTTGCTCTAGCGGCCTTCTCTACACGTCGAATGTAATCACGGAACTCTGGTCATCCCATGGAGACACGATCCGAGTCATCTGACTGGACTCGGTGTGACTGTTGTCTCCTAGATCCACCACTCCTCATCTTTGGGACGACACTCTCAGCAATCTCTTCATGAACCTACTCCACCACCGGTGGATCATCAGCGGGAGCTGGTCCCTGTCCTATCACCCCTGGAGGAAGAGGTGGTCTACCCCTACCTCGACCCATATTAGAAGTTGCCCTAGTCCGAGTTATCCGCGGGGTATGCACACCTAACTTATAAGGCTCTATATAGGCCATATGTATAGATATATATATATATATATATATATATATATATATATATATATATATATATATATATA
>BSUD01000001.1:132001885-132022129 GCA_033239045.1 Fagopyrum esculentum | reverse complement strand
ACATGCATACACATCAACACATCGTAGGTCTTTCTCTCTCTCTCTCTCTCTCTCTCTCTATATATATATATATATATATATATATATATATATATATATACTGTCGAGATCCTCAGAAGGGTGACAACTTCTGTACACACTATCCCAAAACATCTGTACTTGTTTCAAAACCAAAACATTTTCAAAAGTCAGACCCTTTTCGGGTTCTATTGATTTATCTACTCCACCTTTATTGCAGATAGCAAGTGCCATTGTTGTCAACCTAAGACTCTGATACCAACTCTGTAACACCCCAAATCCACGGGACTCGGGATGCCACATTGGGCTAGGATCTCACAATGGATCCTAACCTTAGCCTGACAACAAGTTCATTGGATCTTACAATAAGGCATAGATAGATTAAAACCAAATACATAAAAATGTATAATGTACATCAAAAGGTGTTACAACATCACATCCGAGTAAAAAACAATATTCACATCATCCAGATACAAAACATCTCATATCCCACGAGCAACCTAATGTACAGAAGCCCTCGGCTGGTCACCCTGTCTGGCTCACTCTGCAGTCTTCCTAACGTGCATATCATCTACAACACGGTATACGCCGTTAGCTACAACAATGAATAAGAATGAAGTAATAGCACATACACATCTCAACACATCACACATGCAATGTCACACACACATTCATTGATTATCTTTAATTATGTTATTCCATTACTAATTCAACTTCTTTTGTGACACGAGGAGCCTAAAGAACCTCGTCCCTTAACCCCGTTATCACACGGTTTTGCATGGGGGTGGTCGTCCACTCGTCCCCCTCTGTTACTAGCTTCCGGGCACCTCCTCCTACACGCAGGCGGCGGCAAGTGGTCACGACCCGTTCTAATGCACTTGGGCCATTTAAGGTAATAAATAGTCATCCTAGTCCGGTTTAGGTTATAAATGCAACAACCATATGAACACACAACCATTACAATCACTCAAATCCAAAACTGTACGCTAAGTAAGTCCTATGGACTTACCTGAAATACTCATAACATGTACCACGTCACAGCTTCCCCTTTGGGAAGTAATCAACGCCTGCATAAGCAAGGCACACACAATCATATAATGCAAGGGTTAGGAGACTCGTCTCCATAACTATAACCAACTTATAACTCGGGTCTTTACCTCGAGATCACATCATAATTTACAAATGCCTAAGGCATAACCTCAATATAACACAAGTGCCTAAGACACATACTCATCATTTAACTCCTCAAGCTCAACCTAACCATACTAGCCTAGCCATAGACTAAAGTCAAGGCCAAAGGAAAGAAAGGAAGGAACCATACCAACAAGGTATGCCCTGGACACACCAGCGGAACCTAGGGCGCAAAGCACAAAAGCAGTGAGGCGCAGGGGCGGCTGGATCAAGGCGTAGGTGATGCTCACTCACCAGGCGCAGGTGCGGCTCAAGGCAGGCACAGGGGCGGCTGTCTGTGCAGAAGGTTGGCCTCAACTTCTCTTTGATCCTTCTCACGATCTCTTCACTTCTTTCACACCCAACAAGCGACCGCATACATATACACACATGTATGAACATCAACACGTCAACGAAAGGATCAAACAACAGTCTAAACTTTTGAATCCTACACTAAAGAGGAAGATAAGAAGTAAAGAAGAGAGGATGAATAGGAAGAAAAAGAACTCACCACAGAACCTAATCAGAAGGAAGATCAACCACAACCTCACCACAGCTGGCTATCTAAAGCACAACAATAACACCAACCATCATCCACATCTAAAGCCAAGCTCAACATTCTCACAAGCTCACACAAGATCAAGAAGATCAAGAAAAGAATCCAAAGGAAGATAGGAAGAGAAGAAGATGAACGTGAGGAAGAAGAAGCTTGAAATATGAAGAAAACCCTTCATAAGAAGCAAGGGTAGATGATATAGGAAGCCAACCAAAAGCAAGGTCAAGAGGTCAACAAAGGTGGATGAACCCGCACAAACCCGCAGGGGGCGCTCTAGGCAAGGCGCAACGACGGCCCTCCTGAGGCACAGGGGCGGCTCACAGAGCTCGCAGGGGCGGGTCAACACCACTCAACTCCTAAAGACTAAGGCTCTTACAACCAGCAACGACGAAGTAGAAACACTGATCTCGACTCATATTCCCTCACGGGGCACATAACTCAAAATGTCACAAAAGCGTATACACAAATCATCAAAAGGGAACCAAAACTCAAACGTCTATGCTATAGGTACATCCAACTTAGCATAACACTCCGGATAGTTCCTCCGGATACTATCCTTTGTCTCCCAAGTTTCCCTATCAGTTCCTCGCATCGACCACTGAATCTTCATGATCGGTATTGCCCTTCAACCGCAAGCTTCTCGTACTACACTCTAAGACAACTATCGGATGCTCTACGAACGTATGGTCTGGCTCGACCACTAAATCCTCATGACTGACGATGTGTCTCGGGTCTTGTACGTACTCCCATAACCGAGACACATGAAAGACCGGGTGAACACCCTCCAATCCCGGTGGTAGAGCAAGTTTGGATGTTGCCTCTCCCACTAACTCAAGAATCCCTAAAGCTTCCACAAATCTGGGACTCAGCTTCCCCTTGACGCCGAAACGTCTAACACCTCGTGCTAGAGATACTCTCAACCATACCTGAGCTCCAACTATGAACTCTAGAGGTCTGCGCCTCTTATCTCCATAGGACTTCTAGCGACTCTGTGCTTCCAGCATCTTCTCTCGGATCATCGCAACTCGAGCCATATCGTCATGTATCTACTCAGGTGCTACACCGGTAGCACTACTCGGCTCGTCCCAACATAGCGAGGTACGACATCTTTGTCTGTATAAAGACTCGTGAGGAGCCATCCTATTCGAAGTGTGCCAAACGTTGTTATACAAAAACTCTACTAAGGGAAGGTAATCTGGCCACACATGTCCCCAGTCTAGCATGCAGGCTCTTAGCATATCCTTTAGATTCTAGATGGTGCGCTCCGACTGACCATCGTTCTGAGGATGATATGCAGTTGTGAACTGAAGACTCATACCTAGGGCGGCATGCACCTGCTGCCAAAACCTCAAAGTGAACCATCCATCTCTGTCAGAGACTATAGTCCTAGGTACTCCAAGAAGTCGTACTATTTGTCTAGTAAACTCCTCTGCTAATCGATTTACCGGCCACATCTCCTTGATAGGAATGAAACATGAGGTCTTCATCAGTCGATCTACTATAATCCAGATGGCATCAAAACCTCGACTCGGTCTAAAACCGGTGATGAAATCCATCTAGATGTCCTCCCACTTCCACTAGGGAATGGGAAGTGGGTGTAGCTCTCCTCCTGGTCAGTGATGCTCAATCTTGACCTCTTAACAGGTCTCACATTGAGTTACATATCTCGTCACGTCTGGCTTCAGACCTCCCCACCAGAAAGAGCGTCTGATATCCCGATACATCTTAATCGCACCAGGATGGATTGAGTAAGGTGTAGAGTGAGCCTCTTGTAAGATCCGTTGTCTCAGCTCTCGATTTAAGGGCATACATACGCGTACCTGGCATCTCAAAACTCCATCAACACCGACTGCAAACTGAGGTGCCTCTCCTCGAGACATCCTGTCTGGGATCCGTGTCAAAGCGGGGGAACTCTTCTATTTTTGTCGGATTTCTACCAACAAATTAGGTAACATCTCCAAGGTAGACAAGTGGTTGTCGGAATCCAGAAGGTGAATATCCATATCTAGCCATGCTAAGTCTCGCTGTAACTGAGGCTGAGTTATCAGCCGTGTAATCGCCATCTTCTGGGGAGTCTTCTACTGAGGGAATTAGCTACCACATTCGCCTTCCCTTGGTGGTATAAGATTTCAAGATCGAAGTCCTTTATCAACTCCAACCATCTCCTCTAGTAGTTATTCAACTCCCGCTGAGTAAATATGTACTTCAGATTCTTATGGTTTGTGAATATCTGACACATAGCTTCGTACATATAATGTCTCTAAATCTTCAAAGCGTGAACAACAACAGCTAAATCGAGATCGTGGGTAGGGTAGTTCTCCTCGTACGTCTTCAGTTGTCTAGATGCGTATGCTATAACCTTACCCCTCTGCATCAGAACACATCCCAAGCCGAGCTTGGATGCATCGTTGTAAACCACAAAGTCCTCAATGCCCTCTTGCTAAGCTAAGATAGGAGCAGAGGTCAACCTCCTCTTCAACTCCTCCAAACTCTACAGGCACTGCTCGGACCACACGAATCTCGTAGACTTCCTAACCAAGGAAGTATGTGGTCGGGCGATAATTGAAAAGCCCTCCACAAAGTTGCGGTAGTAGCCTGCCAATCCTAGGAAGCTGCGTACTTCCTTAACGTTCCTAGGAGGCGGCCAAGATGTAACAAACTCGATCTTTGATGGATCTACCTTTATCCCTTCGGCGGAAACAATGTGACCAAGGAAGGCCACCTCAGACATCCAAAACTCCCACTTACAGAACGTGGCGTAAAGCTCTCTATCCTGCAAGACTTGGAGTACGATCCTTAAGTGTCATGCGTGCTCCTGCTCCGAAAGTATACCAAAATATCATCGATGAAGACCACCATGAAGTGGTCTTGGAAGTCGATGCTGATGTTGTTCATCAACTCCATGAAAATCACGGGCGCATTCGTGAGCCCAAATAGCATCACTACAAACTCGTAGTAGTAATATCTGGACCGAAATGCCGTCTTGGCTATGTGTTGCTCTCCTACCATCAGTTGGTGATATCCGGACCTCAGATCGAGCCGAGAAAACACTGAAGCTCCGTGAGTTGATCTAACAGATCGTCAATACGGGGCAATGTGTACTTATTCTTGATTGTCACCTTGTTAAGCTCTCGGTAGTCAATACATAACCTCATCGACCCATCTTTCTTCCTAACGAAGAGTACTAGTGCGCCCCAATGAGATACATAGGGCGGGTGAAGCCCTTCTCTGCTAACTCCTCGAGCTGCTTTTTAAGCTCAAGCATATCTATAGGCACAATACGGTAAATGAGCCTTTGAGATCGGTCTCCTCTGTGGAGGTAAACCTGATGGTTCTCCGAGAACGTCGGTAAACTCGCATGCTACTGGAATCTCCTCCAAAGATGGACTCGTACTATCCTTCATGGCATAGCACCAGAAAGCCTCACAACCTTGACCAATAAGTCTCGCAGCTCTGACTACCCTGATGACTATAGCGGTCTTTCCGAGATCCCATCCTCGAAAAATCTCTACATGGCCTGACTCTGCAGTGTACGGATCGATTGTAATAAAAGAAAGAATTCCAGGGTCGAACACAGAGACTATGGTGAAACAAAGATCGGTAATTCAGGTTGTCAATAAAACACAAGAAACAAAGCAAAACTATCAAAGATGATGTAATAACCAGGTAAAGAGAATGCGGATTCTAGGGATTAAAGCATCCAATTGTGGTTCCGACTCAAGATCTCAAAAGATAACGTGGACAAAGTTGAGGTTTGCAAAGGGAAGGTATTTCTAAAGTGGGAATAGATCACCGGGTAAGTCTCACTACTCCCTATCCCAAATCAAAGATCCTTTCAACGGTTAAGTCTCAAGGTACTAAGGAAAAGAACTATAATCTCAAACCAACACACCACCCAAGGGGATAGAATCAACCTTTACCGGGTAAGTCTCAGGCTAACTCTCAAAGATGGCATGAAGGCACACTCAAACCCCAATAAAGGATAATCCTTTATTACCTATCACTCATGATCTTTGGTATACAAACAAAGGAATCACCGGGTAAGTCTCATCCTAGGTTTGCGTTGAACCAGGAAAGGTATAACAAGGATAGGATTTGGCAAACTGAAACCTCAACTCATATAAGGTTTAACCTTGTTCAGTTATATTCCATCCCGGCCGAGATGTTCAATGACTGACCGAGGTGTTCGTCGGTTAAGGTAAAGGCTCGAACTTTCAGGGTCCACTGGGGTTAAGATCATTCTATCATCGTCTTTCCCACAACTTTCAGCCAATCACCCTAGAATCGCATAAAGAACTTAGCCAACAATCATCATGAGAACAATAATCAAATTTATAAGAAAGGAATCAATATTCAAACAACAAAACCTTAACACAAAGGTCTCAATAATTGAAGCAAACAAGCAAGTAATCAAACAGTGTTCCTCAATCACAAATCAGAAAATACAACAAAACCAAACTAAGAAAATCTTACAAACTCCTTCAAAACCAACTTCAAACTTGATTACTTCCTTCCTTGAACTTCAACCTTCAAAACTTCCTTCAACTTCCTTCAAACTTCCTTCAGAGAATGGGTGATCCGGAGAATATCCAAGGATGGATGAATTGCAGAAAATTCAACCCTTTATATTGGAGAATTATCTTCCAAAGATAAATATCTTAAAAAATAATTTCCTTAAAATATATCTCTATATCTTTCAAAATATATCAGCCAAAAAGATATCTTCCTTCCAGAAATCCAGCCAAAAATATGTGATATTCTCTTTCCAAAAATAGAATATCTCAGCCAAAAATAAAGATCTCGCGTCCAGTCATCACTTCGCCTCAGTGCAGAAGCTCCTGAAGATCACCTCGGTCGAGGTGGTACTGTAGCTGACCGAGGTGAGTCTCAGCTGAGAATTGAATCTCTCTAATCTGGTCCAAAATCAATCCTCTAAATCATTTCCATGCTTCCTGAGATCTTCTTATAGCTCTTCAATGCTCCAGAATGTAGCTTCAATGACTCCTTAGCTCCCTTAGCTCCATTTTGGTCCAAAACGTGCCATTTTCCCTACAATTACAACGAAACTAGGTGTAGACCTCGATCTCACAAAGGTAGACAAAACAACAATATAATCAAAGAATATACATCCATACATGCAGATTTAAGAAGATAAAACGTCCAAACCAATTCCAAAATATAGACTATATTACATGCTATCAGATATCAAGAGAACGTCTTGATGTCGATCCATCCAATCCATGCCCAAAATGACCTCTTCATGTACTAAGTACATGATGAAGAAGTCAGTTGGTCAATCACGACCTCCCAATCTAATAGGGCAATCGCGAACCTCTCGTGTACTGTTGATCTTACCCCAATCGGGTAATCCTATAAAGAAGGGTCTCCCCTCTACGGTGAATAAGGCCCATCTATCTACACATGCATCAAATATAAAAGAATGCGTAGCATCTGTATCGAAATGAACTCTGATAGGAAAGGCATATATGAATGGTACTTGTAGTCGTTGGAGCTGCTGGCTCTACTGCACTCCTCAACTCATAAACTTTGGATGATGCATCTCTGGTGTCGGAAGTACCACCAACTCGTCCTTTACCTCTCCCCTGTCCTTGAGCGGAACCCTAAGGAGCGGTAAAACAAGGAGCTCTCTGTTGTTGCTGCTAATATTGAGGTCTTTTCCACCTCCGGCAACATTAGTAGGTGACCAAGCCTACTGAGATGGTGGCTCGCCCTAACGAAAAAATGAAGCTCTGTGTTCGGGCTTGCCGCATGAGAAGCAAGTCATTGTGGTCTTCTCACAATTAGCTCGGATGTGTCCAGCACCTCCACATTTATGACATTATCGTCTTCTCTTGGGACTCTGCATCGTCGGTTTGAAACTAGAGCGTCTCGGTGTCTGACTACGCCCGAATCTTGAAGCTCTAGCTCTAGTATTGGCTGGTCTAGTCTTTTGTCTTTTCTCAGAATCTTCTACCTGAGAAGCCTTCGTGGAACCCGGTCGCTCCCTGATCATACTCCTTATCGACTCCAAAGCATGAACAACATGGTCTAGGCAAAGTTCCACCTCTAATCTTGCTTCATCCCGAACTCTAACATCCTCCACTGATCTCACGGGTACTAGCGGTGCTAGGGCAGGTCCTCCAGTCCTTCTAGTCTCCTGGATTGCCTACACGTAGTCGTGATATGCAGATATTCTGATAGACACTCGACCGGTCCCAGTTGACTATGCTCTCTTTACGCCGGACCTAGCAGCGGTCCCATTCCCTACTTCGGGAAAAACACTCTCGACAACTTCATCGGTGAACGCCTCTGCGACTGGCAGGTCAACAAATGGGGCTTAGCCCCGACCTCTAGCTAGTAGATGTAACACCCCAAATTTTATAACTTAGGGAGTTACTGGTTAGGACCGCACAGTGGGTCCCGACCTTAGTTTGACAACAACTTAACGAG
Source organism: Fagopyrum esculentum (assembly GCA_033239045.1). Lineage (NCBI taxonomy): Eukaryota > Viridiplantae > Streptophyta > Magnoliopsida > Caryophyllales > Polygonaceae > Fagopyrum > Fagopyrum esculentum. The sequence goes on along the minus strand of BSUD01000001.1, from coordinate 132,013,935 downwards.
ATCTTACAACAAGGCACAGATAAGGAAAATCAGAAATCATAAAATAGTTCTTAATAATGCATGAATGTGACCAGATCGACTACAGCCGGAAAACGGAATATAACAAAGTACGAAAGGAAACAATGTTCAACTGTAAAACCCACAAATGCAGAAACTGTAAAACGTCCTAAAGTACGACACCCCGGCTGACCACTACCATCTGGATCACTCGGCATCTGCTCTAACCTGTGTCAAATCTAAACAACATATCAACCGTTAGCTAACTATCCAAATATAAGCATAATGACAACGGCACAAACACAAGCAGAAACAAAAAAATAAACAAACATCATGCTGGCACTCAACCAATTTATTATCTATTATTTAAGTGATTCACATTATTCAATTTAAGTTGTGGCACGAGAATTGTTATTAGTTCTCGCCTCCGTTCCTTATCCAACTGGTGTAGGTCTAGCTGACTTCCATTGGTAGCATCACTACAAACCCCGTATGGACTAGTCTCGAAAGAAACCCCCAGCGCCAGCCAGCTACTGAGCAGAATGCCACCGCCCGTTACTCTTAGGCCAAAATATAGGTCGGTAATTATATATCACAACCTATCTCTCTAAACATTTCAATCACACACCACCATCATCATTTATACTCATATTTAGAAGTCAGCTAAGTAAGCCCAAAGGACTTACCTGTTATAACGCTCGACTCTTTATAAACCACTCGCTCTGTAAACTGTAACCACTCAGTTGCCTGTCAAAGGCGATAAGTGTATTAGCACACTCTCACGTAGATAGAAGTCTAAAACTTCTAAGATCGAATAAGGTATTAAGACATACTAGTTACAGTATTAGTTTAGGGTAAAATGACCATTTTACCCTTGGTTCCGATTTTCTCGAAAACCCTAAAATTCATGTCTAAACTCCTATTTGAGGTTCTAAATTTATATTCTAACTCCTAAAATTTTATTTGGTGTTAAACTGACATTTTTCCTATGTTTCTATTTTTCGGAAGAATTGTAAAGGTCTAACTTCGGTTCTAAATATAAAATTCTTAACAGCTTATAATAATTCCGAATTAAATCTCTAGATCATCTATGAGGTTCTATCTAACCTTAGGAGAAAGAATTTCTCCAAACTGTTCAGCCAATATTCTTATAAAAATTCACAAAGTTGGTTACTTCACTCTAATTTCCTATACTTAGCCAAAAACTTAATTTTACCAAAACTGCTCAACTACCTAACTTCGGGAGCTCATAACTTCTAATCCGACCGTTCATTTATTCCCAAATTTTAATATGCTAAACTACATATATCCATCTACAACATATCCAAAATTCAACGGTGGATCTTTATCCAAACGTTCAATAATTGGTCGACAAGATAGGCAGTTGATAACCTCAAAGCTGAAGGAATAAATTGGATTTTACAGCAGCCCTTTATTTCCACCATTTTAATTATAAACTCAGCAGCTACCTATCACTATTTTGACTACGCTCAAGGTCGAATTACAACAGCTCATCAATCTATCATTACGGAAATAGTATACATACAAAAGATTATACAATAACTTCTAGAGGCGAGAATTGGACTGCAGAAGAGAGGGCTCACCTCTTCAACCGTTACTGGGCTGAGATTAGACTTGGTTCGGTCTACTGTTGTTCCAAAACGACTCTAGTTCGTCTCTTCTGTACAAAAGGGGAAGGCCGGGTTAGGATTAGAAGTAGAAACGGAAAAGTGAACCAAGACGGTTGCTTACACAGAGGGGAATCTGTAGCCGATGGAAGTCTAGCCTTTCGAGGAGATGTGGAGCTGCTTGATGTCCAGACGACTGTAGGGGCTGAGTACTTGTCGCTGGCTCGGTTGTGCAACAGAAGGCTGGATCGGGTCCTTGCTGGCTGGACAATGATCTTCCGTCCGGTTTCAGGAGAGGGCAAGGTTGTTACGTGCAGAAGATTTTTGTGCAGAAGCGCTGTGTGCACCGACTGGGACGTGAGGAAGAGCATGTTACATTGGAGATTTCGATCAGCAGGAGAGGGAAGTGTGGCTTCTGAATGTGGACGTGAAATGGGAGGAAGGTAAGAGGTTGTACAGCGTGATTCTAGGAGCGTTTTATGGCAACTGCATCAGCTCTCTCACTGCATTTATTCCCACGTTGAAACTGCTACATCACAGCTGGGCTTGCTTCTCCTTTTGCTTCCGGTTGGGCCTGAGGAATGGGCTGGAGTTGTGCTGCTGGAGTGGCGTTGGGCTAGAGTTGAAGAAGGCGGAACAGCGGTCATCTGGGCTGGACGCGTGAAGCAGCTGGGCGGCTGGGCTGAAGGCTGTTTCGTTAACTCCTCTAGTAGCTGGGCTGGAGCTGTGCTGCTGCTGAAGAGCTGGGCTGCGCATAGGCTGGGGCGGACAAGGCAGCGGACTAGACAAGCAAACTGGAGGCTGTTGGGCTGGGCTAGCTGGCTGCCGAACTGGATCCGTTGGAGCTGAATTATGGGTTAACAGATGGGCTAAAATGGCTGCAGCTGGGCTCCTAAATTTAACGAGTTTCTGGCTGGGCAAGATCCCGATATATAAATATACGGACTAGGCGGATAGGGAGTTTATTATAGTTTAAGATCGGCTCAGAATTCTATCATTTTATGCGGAAGTAATGTACATAAAATGATAAACTATATAAAAGATTCTATCATTTTATGTGAAGGAATCTACATAAAATGATAAATCCTATAATAATATGTCTAACTAAGTAGACGGATATGGTCAGCTGATCGAGATCTATTTTATAACGGAAATAGACGGAATAAAAATTCCGGATTTTACAGTAGAGGTCGTCTTGCAAGTCCTTGTCCGCGGACTGCAGGTAGAAGAGGTGATCGACCCCTTCCTTACCCTATAATAGACATAGCTCTAGTATTCACCATCTAATACAGGGATATATATATATATATATAAGGCCATACTATCAACTACTGAAAAAATCCAGAAAAAGCACATAAAGGCCAACATAAAAGAAAACTACACTACAGAGATCGGCGGAGGTAGTGGTGGTCGCCCGTACATCTATCCCAGACCACCAAGTTAAAACAAAACCCCCTTTTCAAAACGTAGATCCCTTGTGGGTTCTGTTTATTTATCTATTCGGCCTTTAGAAGATTGCGAGTGCCATTGTTTCCAACCTAGAGGTCTCATACCATATTCTAACACCCCAAGTTTTGGGAACCCAAAACGTTACGGGCTAGGACCTCAAAATGGGTCCCGACCCTCAAAGTAACAACAATAACATCAGATCTTCCAACAAGGAGCAAAAAAATGAAAACCAAAACATATTTTAAAACCAAAGGCTATAACAAAGGGAAGCGTAAAAGACTCGGGCTGAGTTTAAAACAAAAATATAAACTCAATCCCGTCCTATAATGTACGAGAACCCAACTGACCACACCATCCGGATCACTCAACATCATCTCAAAGCTACAAAGAATCTACAACATCGGTATAAACCGTTAGCTAAGATTCTAGATATCAGAAAGACAGTAAAGGCACAACACACATAAGGTAATATAAACATATAGCATGCACGCACTCAACCGGTTATTTTCTTTCATTAAGTTAATTCCTTTACTAATTCAACTTATGTTGTCACACGAGAATTACTATGATCTCGCCTATGTTCCCTTTCACCAACAGGAATAGAGCGGATGCATCCCTCTGTCATCTGTTGGACTAGTCGCAAGAGCACCTCCCAGTTTCCCCATTCTGAACTGGGCAAGCCTTCACTGCCCGGTTATAATACACTTGGGACAATTAAGGTATAAAAGGTCAATCCTATTCCGATTATCCGTTATAAGGATAAACAACACAAACACGACCAATACGGTCAAACCAATATATCGAACGCAGCTAAGTAAGTCCAAGGGACTTACCTCACTCGAAGGTAACTCAAGAATCCGCTAAGTGCTCAGCTTCCCTAAGGAAAGAATAGATGCCAAAGGCGGGATTCACTGTAGAAGAACTGCGGGGGCGGCCAAACAGAGGCTCGAGGAGGGGGGCGTAACGTGCAAGCGCGGGGGCGGCGATGTGCAGGCGCGGGGGCGGCGACGTGACATAATTGTGTCTTCTTCTTTTGACAGCAATCACACAATAAGAGGTCAAAGCTCGATTCTTCGACCCACACACGTCAATACTCAACCAAGGAAGCACGTTCTACAAAATATCACAAGGGAAAGGTTATAGCTTTGCTCGAGGCTGAAGAAACGTAAGCAAGACACGGGGAAAGGAAGAGAAAGTGGGAATATAAAGGGGACGGTTGGGAAAAGAGCAAGGAAGGTCAGATTAGGGTTAGAGGAAAGGAGGAAGACGGGCCAAAAGTCCATAGATAGAACAAGATAGGAAAAAGTAGAAAAACCCGTAAACGGGCTGGGCCTAGCCGTACCTACGGTTGGGCCGTGCCACGATCGCGGTGGCGAGGCTGAGCCGAGCCTGCGCTTCACCGCGGAGGCCAAAAACGGGGCATTACAACGTTTTTGGTTTTCTATTGGCCCTTACTGAAGTTCTAACACAAAAACAAAAAACAATCAGTTTTTGAGATGGAGTCTGATGACCCATTGAAGAAAACTCCTCTAACTATGAATTTAGTGCAGAAGAGTCGTATTTTTAATTTGTAAGGACAAAGGAAAGATTGTAACAGTTACTAATCATCCGGGACCAAGTAGCACGACTAATAATGGTAAAGAGGGTGAGGTGATTGGTCATATATCTAGGTATAGGATTAGACGTAGACGTCAAAAGACGAACCAACAATCCAAAACCATGGAAGGTGTCACTTTTGTAACGGCTTCTACAAAGGTTGTTACCGATTCCACTACGAAAAGAAAAGACACTTCTGGCCATCATGAGATAAGAACTGAGACTAGAGATGAGAGTAACAGGTGGAGCAAGAAGAAAGGCATGTCGGCTAGTAAAATGAGGATCCTAGCTAGGTTAATTGAATCTCTATTAGAGGGATCAGGGGGAAGCTTTTGAGATGGAGAATCAGGGGGAAGCTTCTGAGATGGAGTCTGATGACCCATCCTTTGAAGCAAACTCCTTTGACTATGAATCTAGCGAAGATGATTCGTTGATGCATAACACTGTTGAGGCTTCCACAAAAGCTTCCGGTGAGATACTTGAGAACACTAAGAAGGGTGAGGTTGTGCCAAGTATGGATGATAGAAGAGATTCCAAATCCCCTCTAGTGAGGCTGAGAGTGCTAATGATGGATTCACCGTCATTCTCTCTCGTTCAAAAAGCAAAGCGGGACGTCCCCCTAAGACCACTATGGAAAAAAATAACCAAGCTAGAGTTGAGATTGGAAGAGAGCTTAGATCAATTAGAATTGCGTCATCCACCCAAATCGGGATGGCTGGTAAAGAGAGAGGGAGGAAGGATAAGGACTCGGTTTCCCAATGAGTGTCATATCATGGAATGCTCAAGGGTTCTACCATCCCCGGATACAAAATGGTGTGAGAGACCTCATTATGTAATATGATGCTTGTATTTGTGGTGTTCTCGAGACTAGATTTGCTACTAGACCTGCCGACTTCGTTGTGGTGATGCAAACTCGTTTCTCAAAATGGAGTTATGTCACTAATTTTGATGTTGATAGGTGTGGTATTTTGGTCATGTGGGATGATAACTAATAGCATGAATTATTGTCTATATTTCGGATATGGTTTTGACGTTTTATCATCATAATTCTGCATGCACTGGTGTATATTCTAGATGATTATGTCATTATTCCTTTAATTTGCAAGAATCATGGTCTACACCACGTTTGATTGTATTTGTAGTTAATAAGGCGTATTTTGGATCAAAATGGAGCATTGAAGTCCAAGGAAGCTATGGAGCTACATTATGGAACATTAAGAAGGACAAGAAGAAAGGTAGGAATTATACTGGAAGGATGAAGGAATGATTCAGTTGAAGAAACGAAGGCATGCACGTAATTTACTACTAAACTCAGACCAACACAATCATGCACCTCGACCGAGATGGCCCATTGGGTCTGGATCGAGGTCGACGGCCCACAACCCAAGGAAAATAAAATATTGTTTGACCTAAAATTCTTCTATAAGAATGGAGGGTGAATGTTAAGAAAAAAAAAGAGGGCTGCGCAAGGCTAGAGCCGAAGATCACGAACGGACGGAACGACGACTATTGGAAGGAAAAGATCAAAGGGAGGATTGCTTAGGATTCAAGGAAGAAGAGATTGTGAGATTTCCTTGTGAAGTTGTTAGTGAGTTGTCATCATACTCTTTGGAACACATTTTGATACGATTGTTGATTTGTTTGCCTTTGATTAGTGAGATACCTTTGTTGAGTGTTTTCCAAGGAGAAGGACGTCTACCATGTTGCTTTTCGGATTGCTCACAGGATTCTGAGCGAGATGTTGCTTTTCCACACGAATACACCACAAAAGATCCGTCAAGGTGAGTTACTTGCTCTCTTCTACATGACTACATGTGGGATACCAGATTATGCCACCATGCTGGTGGAGGAGCTGCACAAGGTGAAGTCCAAGAAGAAGGGAGACATTTTCTTTGGGGGCTGGTGACTCACATCGCCAGCCAAATGGGGATTGATCTCTCAGCTTGCACGTTGCCTGCTGAGGCCAAACCACTAGGTCTGTAAGAGTTTATCACACGCAGGATATTAGTTCCCCAAGGCCGTGGTTCACCATACGTGGCCATGCCTTGGGAGACTAGAGCTCCACGAGGCGTTCCTTGGTTTTACTAGTTCGCGGTCTCAGACCCGAACAACTTGTCGAGGATCTAGAAATCTTATGTGCGGGAGGCAGATATTGATGCGGAGTTTGGGACAAAGTACGATGAGGAGGATGTTGGAGTGCCTATGGACATTGGGACGGACATTGTTGGTCCCAGTGTCCCGGTGATCGAGCTGGTGGACGATGATGAGGACATTGTTCGAGTGCCTATGCATCACCGCCGCCGCAATCCCGAGGCCCACTAGAGGATTGACGATCTCACGCGCCATATGCCACCACTATCAGCGCCAAATGATGGAGCTACAGTTCCAACATCAGATGAGCTATCCCTTCGATCCCTCATAGTAACCGTTCCACCCTCCTCCACCTCTAGATGCATGATCGAGTCTTCCACGGAGCTGCTGCTTTATTTTCTCTTCTTATTTTGCGGTTATGCATTAGACATTGTAAGTGCTTTTCTCTTGACTTATTATACCCATCGGGATGATGTGTCCTAAGTATGGGGCGCTTTGAGATATTATGATATTATGGGTCAGTAATAACTGACTATTGCGCTTATGACTATTTCTATTGCATCCATTATGTACTTTGAGGTTATATTGTACACTACATGCATTGCATCAGTATTTTTGATTTAAAAAACGTGCAAAATAGGTTTGAAAATTTTTTGTCTCGACCGAAGTGCTTATGGCAAAACGAGGTGACAACAATAGGAGCTTACCTCGGTCTAGTACCTCGTTTGTCCATACGCATCTCGACCGAGATGGATTTCGAAAAATTGAAATTTCAGAAAATTTTGTGCTTCTAGGATGGATGTGATCCCAATGATGAAAATGGATTGCTGAATAGTTTTTATGATCCTTATATATTTGAAACAATTTATGATATATTTAAGCTTTGAATGCTTTATTTGAAATTTGAGCATGCTTAGTGAGTTATTTTATCCAAATCATGTTAACATTGAAGGTTGAAACTGCGTTATAAGTTCTTTCACATTCTTATTGGAATGATTAAGGCAATTCGTAATCTTTCTTCCTCTTCTTGATTATGCTTTTAGCCCCTCATTGATATATTTCAGCCTTCCTTTACCTATCCGGGAATTTGGAAGCAAGAAAGTGAAAAAGCAAGTGAAAGTTGATGTTGAAGGGTGGAGAAGTGTTAGAAAACAATAGGTTTGGGGACGTTAGCCATGAGGATGAGTAACTCAGCACCATTCACATAGTCGGGTGTTTGTGTCTTGCTAAAGTCCGATGGATTGACAGTTCTAACGGGTCGTGGTATGTGCATCAAGGTTTGAAGCATCTCGAGAAATTGAGATTAGTTGATCTCCAAGGCTTCGGTTATTGTGCACCTCTGTCCATGTTCTCAAAAAGTGAAAAGTAAAGAAAAATGTTGAAAGGAAGTGAGAAAATATTGTTGATGAAGTGAAGTTCAAAGTCGTGAAGTTCTTATCATTTTCCCAGATTTAGCACCACAGTATCCTTTATACATTTCATCCCTAACACGTTTCTTGACCATTGATTAAAAGTCCTTGAGACCTTGAGCATGTTGTTTGACTTTGTGGTTTAAACTAGATTATTCATGATTGATTTTGATGAGTATTATTTGCTACACATCCTTTGGTCTCATATGAAGTATGATTAGCTTTCCTATGTCTATAACTCATTTTGCCCATATATTGATTCTTACTAGCTATGAAGCATTCTCTAAGGGTGGTCTATGAGTTAGAGCACGCAAATAAAAGTATTTGAAGAGTTTTTCATTGATTTTAACTGATTATAATTCATTCTATCTTGTATCTATTTTGAACCTTGCTTGGGGACAAGCAAGAGACAAGTATGGGTTATTTTGATAGCATGAATTATTGTATATATTTCGGATATGGTTTTAACGTTTTATCATCATAATTATGCATGCATGGGTGAATATTCTATGAGTTGGAGCACGCAACCAAAATATTTGAACCTTGCCTGTATTTGTAGGGAATAAGGCGTATTTTGGATCAAAATGGAGCATTAATGTCCAATGAAGCTATGGAGTTACATTATGGATCATTAGGAAGGACAAGAAGAAAGGCAAGAATTATATTGGAAGGATGAAGGAATGATTCAGTTGAAGAAATGAAGGCATGCACGCAATTTATTACTGACCTCGAACCAACACAGTCATGCACCTCGACCGTGATGGCCCATTGGGTCTGGATCGAGGTCGAAGGCCCACATCCTAAGGAAAATAAAATATTGTTTGACCTAAATTTATTCTATACGAATGGGGGGAGGGGGGGGGGGTCAATGTTAAGAAAAAAAGAGGGATGCGCAAGACTGGAGCTGATGTGGGACCATCTTCGACACTTTCCGTACGAGGACCCATCACTAGGTCAAGGGCTAGAAGGATCCAAGACGAGACATCATCAAGGAAGATCAAGGAGAGTTGGAAATGAAGAAATCGATCCACATCATAAAGGAAATCGGTCGATTAATGTTACAGGAAAATTGAGTCACATGAGAAGCAAATCGGTCGATTTTCTTCAGATTATCTTCAGTCGATTTTCTCCTTTCCAACGTATCTAGAAGATCCGGCCAATATCTATCTTTTGACAATTATATCTTGTAATAATTTCTTAAATCTCTCAGACTATCTTAAGGAATTATTTAGATTCTATCTTTCTAGATTTTATATTTTATATCTTTTAAAAGATATCTTTCCTAGATTATCTTTTCAAAAGATATATTTTATAGATCATATCTTTTTAGATTTTATATTTTTTTTTATCTTTTAAAAGATATCTTTCTTAGATTATCTTTTCAAAAGATATATTTTATAGATCTTATCTTTTTAGTTTTTTCTAGTTTTAGTAGGTTTAATCTCCCTTATAAATAGCCTTAGAAGGGGAGATAATTAGATAGTTGAGTTTTGATTATATTTTCCACATTATTGTGAGATACTTGTGACTTCGCTCACGGGGTTTGCATTTTATCATTCCTATTCAATCAAAAGGAGAGTTTTTGGTTGAAAAGTTGTGAATCTTTGCTAGGTTGTTCTTGTGTGTGTTAATCTTGTTGAAGGTGTGTGCTACAAGTCAAACTAGTCCCTCCTTGTGCTTGTCTTATCTAGAAGGCTTGTGTAAGGTTAAAGAAGGAAGGGTGAAAGGTAATTCTTTGTTAAGGGTTTTGATCCATCGAGTTCAAGGTTCTTTGCAAGTCTTATAATAGTCCTATCTTCCTATATTAATCATTTATCATTCCATATTCATCTTCTTTTATTTCCATATTGTTCACTAATCCGTTTTCTGAGTTTCAAAGAAAATCGACCTGTTCTTCATATAAATCGGCCGATTTATTCTATAGAACAACCCGATTTTATCCCCAGTTGAGGACTTTCAATCTAGATCAGGAACTGCGGCTTATCCCCGTATCAGGAGCCGAAGATCACGAACGGACATAACAACGACTATTCGAAGGAAAAGATCTAAGGAAGGATTGCTTAGGCTTCAAGGAAGAAGAGATTGTGAGATTTTCTTGGGAAGTTGTTAGTGAGTTGTTATCATACTCTTCGGAACACATTCTGATTTGATTGTTGGTTTGTTTGCCTTTTATTCTTGAGATACCTTTGTTGAGTGTTTTGCTTGCTTTTCTTGATATTCTTGATATATATTTGATTGCTTTAATAATGATGATTGTTGGCTAAACCCCCTGCGATTCTAGGGTAATTAGTTGAAGGTTGTGGTATAGACGATGAAAGAACAAACCTTTATCGTTAGTGGACCCTGAAAGCTTGAGTTACCTAAACCGAAACCCGCCTCGGGCTGTTCTTGGAGTCATCTCGACCGAGATCGATAAGAACTGCACGAGACGATCTATGGCTTGTCCAAATCTTGTGTTTAGGTTATAGTTTGCCAAATCCTACCCTTGTTGCACCATCTTGGTTTACATGCAAGCCTAGGATGAGACTTACTCGGTGATATGTGATGGAATCACTATCAATTAGGATAGTTTTTAGTGATTTTGAGTCGGTTTGTGTTACTAATACTTTGATCCAGATGAAGAAGTCCAAAATGAAGCAAAAGAAGGTATTAGCAACACTTGGGAGTTGAAGAACGTTCAAGAACCAATGTTTTTGGTGCCACACCGCCCCCGCGGAGCAGTGTCACCGCCCCTGCGGTGGCATTGCACTCCAGAACGCAGCCTACACCTTCGCCAGTGCCCGGAACAAGCTTGTCACCGCCCCTGCGGCCGCTTCTGGCCGCCCCTGTGGTGACCCACCATGAAGAAGCAAAGCCGGCTCCCCTGCGCCTCTGCTTGTGGACCGGCCTGCGGACTTGTGAAGCCAAATAGCCAGTGTCCCCCTTGCGGTTACATTGGGCCGCCCCTACGGTTCGTCATCAAAAACCATACGAAGTTGAAGAGTCAGACGTTCAAGGAGCATTAAAGACCCGCCCCTGCAGGATTGCCAGGCCGCCCCAGCGGCCAAGAAGAAGATCGAGCGTTTTGGCCTAAACCGCCCCTGCGGCCCTGAAGCCCGCCCCCGCGGTTTAGCGCAAGAGGACTTTACTCCGGATGTTTGCACCACCTTTATGAAATTTAAGGTGGCTGTTTAGACAACCCATTTACTCCCATTTACTGTCATTTGTCGTATAAATAGAGCATTGACTGATTGTTAGAATCATCCATCATTTTCCCTAGAAAGCTCTATTTCCCTTAGTTCCAACTTGTAATGAGTTTCTAATTTCCCTTGCTACATTTTGTTGTTTTGAAGTTGCATTGCTACTTGGTTGAGTCTTTATTAATATAAGTTTATTCAGTCAATTTGTGTTATATTCCTTGAGCTCTAACTTATGTTTGCATGTTTCATACCACTTAGATTGATCACCTTAAGTGTCTAATGCATGCAAAGTACTAGGATTAATCGATTCCGGGTTTGGGTCCTTAATCTAGTAGTAACCCCTTAGGTAAAAGCTGGTTGTAATTACTTAAAGGAAAAGGAATATAACTATAAAGAATGTCTAACGGTGTTTATTCATTCTTTATATCTCTTTGTCTTTACTAGAATGCTAACTTGTGCTTTGATCTTGGAGGTTTACGGATCAATAACCTTGTTAAGTTGTGGTGATGTCGGTTGGCTCAACACATATCTAAGATCAAGATGAGACTTTGATGAATAACTTATAAAAAGAACCAACCAAGTAGTGTGCATGCTAAGATACAACCTAGTGTAAGTCTTCATTCCATATCTATTATCACCATCTTTGCTTGATTTTATATGCTTTTGTCTTGCCTTTGTTACAATCCAACCCCCCCCCCCCC
>BSUD01000001.1:131915777-132001710 GCA_033239045.1 Fagopyrum esculentum | reverse complement strand
CCCCCCCCTCATTGGTTACAATTTGGTAATTAAACATAATCAAAACTCGACTAAAACTCTCTTGGGTTTGACCCTTACTTACACTATACAAACCCCCCACATGATCCCAAAGGGCTTCTCGCAATTGGGAGAAGCCCTTTGAGATCATGTGCGACGCCAACGACTATGTTGTAGGAGCCGTCCTAGGACAAAAGGACGGAAGAGCATCACATGTCATCCACTACGCATCAATGACGCTGAATGGTGCTCAAAGGAACTACTCCACCATCGAGAAGGAGATGTTAGCAGTGGTGTTTGCGTCGGAGAAATTCCGACAATACCTTCTTGGTGTAAAGGTAATCGTGTTTACTGACCATGCAGCACTCCGTTACCTCATAACCAAGAAGGAAGCAAAGCCACGGTTGATCCGGTGGGCGCTCCTTCTAAGTGAGTTCAATTTTGAAATCCGAGACAAGAAGGGAGTGGAGAACCTTGTGCAGACCACTTGAGTAGACTAGTGAAGGAGGAAGAAGATCCGGAAAGAGGGAAGGTCATACTTGGAAGTTTCCCAGACGACACTTTTTACACAACTCTTTGTGGTGTAACCTCCCCTGTGCATCCAAGGACCCACCCCTGCACACATCCGCCCTTGCGGCTTGAGGCCGGCGCCCCTGTGCCTTCCTTGCACGCGCCCCTGCATGATGTTCTGGACGCCCCTGCGGATTATACGACAGAGGTATTGTATAAGTTGCATTCTTTTAATCCTTGGTTTGTTGACACCGTTAACTTTCTTGTTAGAGGTGAGTACCCTCCAGACTTCACCAAAGCACAGAGAGAGAAGGTGAAAGCCGAGGCAAGGCATTACGTTTGGGACGATCCATATTTTTGGAAGTGTTGTAGTGACCAGGTAATACGCCGTTGCATCCCGGATAATGAGGTACAATCTGTTCTATTCTTCTGTCATTCTGAAGCATGTGGGGGACATTTTGGTGCCAATAAAACTGCTAGAAAAGTCTTAGATGCGGGGTTCTTTTGGCCACACATCTTTCGAGACGCTTTTGCGTTTTGTAAGGTGTGTGATAGGTGTCAAAGAGTAGGTAATGTTTCTAGGAGAAATGAAACGCCTCAATCATTACTTATATTTTGTGAAATTTTTTACGTTTGGGGGATAGATTTCATGAGTCCTTTTCCTAACTCTTTTGGAAATACCTATATATTACTTGCGGTGGACTTTGTTTCCAAGTGGGTGGAAGCTAAGGTCACCAAAACTGACGATTCTAAGGTTGTGGCAACTTTTCTTAAAGACAATATCTTTGCAAGGTTTGGCATCCCTAAAGCTTTGATAAGTGATAGGGGAACTCACTTTTACAACAAGACGATCACCGCTCTCCTAAAAAAGTACCATGTCCATCAACGTGTGTCCACAGCTTACCACCCACAAACAAATGGACAAGCTGAAGTGTCCAACCGGGAGATCAAGACAATCCTTGAAAATACGGTTCTCTTGGAAGGAAGGATTGGAGCTTAAGGCTTAATGACGCTTTACGGGCATACCACACGGCGTACAAGACTCCCATTGGAATGTCCCCATTCCGACTTGTGTTCGGGAAGGCTTGCCACCTACCGGTGGAGCTAGAACACAAAGCTTGGTGGGAGGTGAAGAAATGCTACATGAACGTGGATGAAGTAGTAGAATTCCGGAAGCTTCAATTGCAAGAGCTGGAGGAGTTAAGGCTCGATGCATACGACCATGCCACATCATACAAAATAAAGAAAAAAGCATAGCATGACCGGAATATCCTCCGAAAGGACTTTCAAGCAGGTAACAAAGTCCTTCTATTTCAATCACGGCTGAAACTTTTTGCAGGAAAACAACGCTCAAGGTGGACAGGTCCGTATATGATAGCCGAAGTCCATCCACATGGTGTTGTGGATCTTTGCGATCCACAAACACACAAGATATTCAAAGTCAATGGAAAAAGGCTCAAGTCATACCTTGAGGGAGTGAAGAATGATCCAATAGAAGAGATGGTATTGGAGGAGGCCCAACCAGAGAAGTAAGGTCCTTACGTTGAGTCAACGACGTAAAACAAAGGCGTTGCTCGGGAGGCAACCCGAGAGAATAAGAAGAGGAGGCTCTGTCAAGAAACCCATCCCTACGGCCTTATGTCACCGCCCCTGCGGTGACACTACATTCCCAGCCCGCCCCGGACGCTGGGCCTGCGCCAGCTCAAGACTGTCACCGCCCCCGTTGTGACAAACCCCCGCCCTGCGGCTCTTTCCATTGACCGACGTCCTAGTGCCGCCCTTGGCGCTGGGCCTGCGTCTCCTCTTCCCTTTTCACCGCGGGGGCGGTGACAAGCCCCCTCTTCCGTGGGTTTACCTTGAAAAGAAAAAAAAACAGAATTCCACAAAGAGCCCTTCACCTACCCCACCCATTTCCCTCTCTCCTCCACACCTACCACTCTCTCTATCAACCATACTCTCTCACACCGTAGCCCCCAAAATGCCCTTGCGTCACTCACTCTCCCTCACTCACGCCCATTGCAACGCCCCTGCGCCACCACCACCACGCCTCTGTCGACGCCCCTGCGCCACCAACTACCACTGCTCCACCCTTGCTCCTGCTGCGACCCACTACCTTCCCCTCTATCACAAATCTAAACCCTCACTCACCCTCCACTACCAACAACCTGCTAACCACCTCCACTACCGCCGGCCACCAAACGCAGCACCACCAGCCACCTAGATAAGTCACCACAACAACACCACCAACAAAGTTGTCAAAATCTCCCTTTAGTCTTCGCCCGTCCCTGCGCCTGCAAGCTCCCGTCCCTGCGCCTGCCCGCCCCTGTGGATCCTCCACCCGCCCCTGCGTAAAACACAACAGAGGGTTCGTCAAATTTCCTTTCTTTGTGTTTTCTGAGTGCTTTGCTTGCAATTGCTGCCGGAATGGACAACACCAGGAAATATAAGATGTTGGAGACTGAGAAGGCACGCTATGACATCGTGCAAGACCAAGTGGTATTTACAACTCGGTTCTTGCACGTCCCAACATTGGAGAAGCTAGGTATGTTGGAGAGCATGCAGTCCTTTCTGGACAACGTTGGGCTTGCGGATTTCCTATAGAAGAGCGCCCCCACATACCCTGAGCTTACTAGATAGTTCATTGCCACCTTCAACATGGAGAAGGAGGACCATGTGTGTGTCGGCCTCACCTTCAAGTACAACAAAATGAAGTATATGGTGAACTTCGCTCAGCTGCAGGAGGCCTTTGGGGTTACTCTTAATCCTTCTGATAGATGGTGGGAGTCCGCACCCCAACCGGACCTTGTGGAGTTTTGGCAAGCAGCTACCGGCTCTGAGTTTTTTGCCGGGGGTGAGTACAACAACAAAGTCACTCACCACTGCTTGAGGCTCCTTTCCAAGATCATCATGTGTGTTTTCTTTGGACACAAGGAGGAGAACTAGGTCGCTCTCAAGGACCTTCCATTGTTGTACGCTTGCATTCCGGCATGTGACAACGTGTCGGATTGGATCTTCCTCTTCCTCACCGCTTTGAAGCGGATTAGAAAGAACGAGCCGAGAGAAATTGTTGGTGGCGTATTTATCATTTTGATTGCGGAGCTAGTGATGGATTTGGCTGAGTTTGAGGATGGGATGCCGATCCCATTCTACAACGAAGGTATGCTCCGACGTTGCAAGCTGCTGAAGAGGGGTGAGGAGAACCTCTTTTGACTCTCTTTTGTAGATGGGATTGTTAGCATGAAATATGGCGATATTCTAGGCACTTATTTTGGTTGTTTTTCCCTTATTATTGTGTACATGGATAAGGTTTTGAAGCAAATGTTAGCTTGTTTATCTATCTTGTTGATATGGAAGTCTACACTAGCTTTGTGTCGATTATAGGTGAATAGGAGCTAGAATCGGAGCATTTGAGAGAGAAAAGGGAGTAATCGATCATGTTCGAGGATTAGGAGATACATCAAAGAAGCTAAGGAAGGAGCTAGGATGAAGAATGACACGAAACAAAGGCAACAACATGTATTATACACTTCCACGCCCTGAATTACGGCCGTGGAGAAGATGATTTGAAGTCCACGCTCTAAACCACGGCCGTGGACCTACCATTATGAACGTGGAAGAGAGTTTGGAACACTCCAATAAGTTACATGGTCTAAATTACGGTCGTGGAAGTCACAAGGCACCGTAATCTGTTTCCACGCTCTAAACCACGGTCGTGGAAGACTGTGAGACCGTGATTTAGGCAATCTTTTGACGTGTCATTATTTTCCACGTCATTTACGTATTGGGCCTTGACGGTAACTCTTTCCCGCCTTATAAAAAGACGGGAAAAGAGAATTATGGGGACGGTCGCTTACCCTCTGCTTAACACTCTTGCTTAGGTTTGATTGGAAGCCGCCTAGAGTTGCGGAAACGCCAGATTGTTGGAGATTGCTTGCAGCGGAAGTTTAGATCTTTTCTTGCGTTTTGATATTGAAGACGGATTGATATCCCGTTCTTCGTTCTTGCCTGAGATTATTGTGAGGTTTCGTATTATACATTTTGAATCCATTGAACGTTTCGTCTTGTGTTAGGGATTTTAGATTGAGCTTAAATTTTATTTGAGTTTTCGAGGGCTTTCAGCTTTCATTCTTCTTAACTTGAATATTGATATCATGACAATGTTTATTGGCTAAAACCCTTTAGCAATTCTAAGGTGAAGGGTTGATAGTTGTGGCTTAGATGATGATAGATCGATCGTAATTTGATTGGACCCTGAGAGTTAGAGAAATTTCGTCGACACCTAAAATCACGGCATGTTCTAGGGCTTTCACGGCCGTGATTCACAAGAACCAACCGTGATTTACCTCAGTTTACGAGCTTTGCTTTTGCTTTAATCCAAAATTAAAGATTAGCTTTAACCTAGCCTTGGCTTGCCTTTCCTAGGTAGTAGTGCGACTCAACATCCTCTATTCCGGTTTCGAGTGTCACAACCTTAACCGTTCTAGTTTATCTTTGATTCATTGGGTTTAGGCATGTGTATTTGAGATTAATTCTTGTCCTTAGATCCTTTCTATACCGCAACCTCAACAACCTTTATAGAGAGTCCTTGGGTGAGACATATAGGGTTTTGGAACTTCATCGTACATTACTTTACATTAGTATACCTTTGCAATCCTCGACTTTGTCCTTATATCTATAGTATATCTTGAATCGATTGCCACAATTTGATACTTGGATCTTTAGGGTTGTTGTTTTTCCCAATATTTGCAAATCTTTTCTATACTTACTTGCTCGACTACTTGAAACTGATTTTGTTTCACCAATTCCCTGAGTTCGATACTCTGGAATACTTGCTAATCTACGCCGATCCGTACACTGCGGGTTCGCTTGCTTTATTCTAGTTTTATAAATATAAAGCTTATTTTCACGCACGTTTTCGGGCGAACAAGTTTTTGGCGCCGTTGCCGGGGAGTTGGTCTAGACCAAACTTCGGTTCTCGGTTGTCGAGCTTGGGAGCTTTGCTCTTGTTATTTGATATCTCTTTTGAGTGCTATTTGCAGGTTCTCTTAGGTATATGCGCAGGTCTAGATCCAAAAAAGACCTCGTACCTTTTGATCCGGAACTTGAAAAGCCTCTTGGGAAGAAAGCTAAAGAAAGAAAGATGGCTGGAAATAGAGAGAGGGATCTTCAAGCGAAGTTGGAGGAATCTCAAGCTCAATTTAGGTTGAGTGAGAAAACTTGTAAGGAAGAAGCGGAGCATCATCAATTCCAATTTGATGAGCTCAAGGATATGATGCTGGAAATGAAGTTGGAGATGAATGACTCCAAGAATAAGAAGAAAGCTAAGTCAACTAAGTCCATTAGAGTGGAATCATCCGATGAGGAGGATGATGATAATATGCCACCGCTTGAGGACATTGATCCAACGATCAATCCAGTCCGGAATGATACAAGACCGGCCACCAATCCTCGTATCCCAGCTGGGGGTGCGAGAGCCGCTCGTGTAGATGAGGAGCCAAGAACTCTTGGACAAAGGATGGATCCGATTCAGCAACCGCGCCGTCTAGGCGTGAACTTCGAAGCTGAAGATATTCAAGGGTTTAGCTTTAACCCGCAAGTTATTACCATCGTTCGCCAAAGCCAATTTGGAGGAACGAGTGCTAAATCTCCACACCAACATTTACAGAACTTTGAGATTCTAATCGAGACAATGAAACCGAAGAATGCAACCACCAACAACTACAAGATCAAACCGTTCTTCTTCTCTTTTAAAGGGAAGGCTTTATTTTGGTATCAAGCTCTTCCAAATGGAAGACTTAACACATGGGAGGATCTATCTTCGGAGTTCCTAACCAAATTCTTTCCGCCATCCAAGACAGCGGAGTTGAGAGGTAAAATCAATGCTTTTTTCTATGAAATCTAACGAAAGCTTGTTTCAATCTTGGGAAAGGTTTCAGGATCTATTATTGGATTGCCCGCAACATGGCATTTCAAAGTTAGAGTTGTTAGAGATATATCAAGGGGCTGGATGTGGAAACACAATTCAAGCTCAAATCCCTTTCATGTGGCACATTCATGGACATGAGGAAAGATGACGCTTGGGACTTCATTGAGAAGCAAGCCCGAGTAATTGAGAAGTATTCCCACCGGAAGGCGGAATCTAACCGAGTAGAGCAAGGATCGAAGCTAACACAAGCTGCGCAAACTCAAATCTTTTTCCTCAACACCGAAATTAAGGAGTTGGAGGAAGTCATTAGAGTTGGCCTTCAAAAGCCTAAGGAGCAAGATGTTGGATACTTAGGAAACAACAACAACTATCAAGGGAATGAGAACATCAACCGCAACAACCGGAACAACAACCGGAGCAATTGGAACAACAACAACCGGAACAATAATTGGAACAACAATCGGAATTCAAACTACAATTGGCATTCCAACCAACAACAAAATTCCGGCAATTATTATCCCAATTCAGGAAATTCACTAACACCACCATCTTCTTCTTCCACTCCTTTGAAAATCCGGGGGCAAACATCCAAAAGAGAAAGCAACTCGGGGAAGGAGAAGCCCGATCCCATGCTGGAAACAATCTTGGGAAAGCTTCAAGGACTGGAGAGATACGTTACTAAGGTCGATAAAGCTCAAAGAGCTTTAGAAAACCAAATGTTCAGCAAGGCCGAGGAAGTTCCTAGAGACCAAGGAAAGCTTCCCGGAAAGACGGAGGACAACCCGAAGGGAAGGGTGATGGCTATCACAACTAGGAGCGGAGCAACAACTACCGACCCGCAGCCTAAGTTTGTTGAAGTTCCCGTCGAAAAAGAAAAGGAAAAGGGAAAGGAGAAGGAAGACATCTACATTCCTCCTCCAGCTTACAAACCCCCCTACTATTCCCACAATCTAGAGCGAGAGCGCGCCTAGACAAGCTGTTCGGTAAGTTCATTGAACTCATGAGCAAACTGCACATTAACATACCTTTCATTGATGAAATTGTAGGTATGCCCGCCTATGGGAAGTTCCTAAAGGAAATCATCTCTAACAAGAGGAAGATGGAAGACTTCGGAGAAGTCAAGATGAGTTCGGAATCATCGGAACTCATCAAAATGATGAAGGAAAAGATGCCCCCAAAGCTGAAGGATCCCCTGTCATTTTGTATTCCAATTTGAGTGGGAGAAGTCACTTATGATGCATTATGTGACTTGGGAGCAAGCGTTAGCATCATCCCGCTTGCCTTATGCAGGAAGATCGGTTTAGGTGAACCTAAACCGGTGAAGATGACGTTATACATGGCGGATCGATCCATAACTCGTCCCGTCGGTATCATTGAAGACGTCCCGGTCAAGCTTGGTAAGTTCTATGTTCCAATAGACTTTGATGTGCTTGACATTCCTGCAGATAGTCCGGTCCCGATCATACTCAGAAGACCGTTTCTTACAACATCCGGTTGTATGGTGGATTGCAAGAATGCTAGACTTGCCTTCGACATAGGAGAAGAGAAGGTAGAGTTTGTTCTTTCCACCTTGGTGAAAGAGCCAGCCCTTGGAGAAGATATGTTCAATATCTATGACGAAGAAGCGTCTAGAGAAGAAGTGAGCTCGATTCTATTCAAGGATCCGTTGCAATAGGTCATAACCATGAGCATCATGGAGAAAGGAGAGGAAGAGGATTGCAATGAGGAGACTGAGGCTTTATAAGAGCTAAAGGAAATGCATGAAGAAGAGATTGAATAGCTCTACGACGGGTTAGAGAACGTGAGGAATCACGGTCAGTCGTGCTATTCCACGGCCATGGTTTCACCCATGATGACCGTAATCAGCTACTCGGAGATCTCCAGTAAGTTACACGGCCAAAACCACGGCCGTGGAACTACCAGTGGTGCCTTAATTAACTTCCACGCCCTAAACCACGGCCGTGGAAGTAACAGTGATGCCGTAATTCTGGGAAATTCCGAGAAAAATTACGTTCTTTCCACCAATGTTCTTGAGTCTTCTTCAACCACTCCTACACCCTTAGAAACTTCTAAGGAAGCATTGGACAGTACTCAAGAGTCATTAGAGACACCAATGACAATGGAATTAAATCCACTTCCCACACATCTTCGGTACGCATTTCTAGGAACTAATTCTACTTTTCCCGTAATTGTTAGTTCCGATTTAAGTGAAGATGAACATGACAAACTTATGGTATTTCTAAGAAAACATAGGAAAGCTTTAGGTTACACTATAGAGGATCTTGTAGGAATTAAACCTTCATTATGCATGCACAAGATCCTAATGGAAGAAGATTTTAAGCCCTCGCGACAACCTCAAAGACGGTTAAATCCGATCGTGAAGGAGGTTGTTAAGAAGGAAATTCTTAAGTTACTTGATGCACATGTCATCTACCCTATCTCCGATAGCAAGTGGGTGAGCCCCGTACAAGTTGTTCCAAAGAAAGGAGGAATGACGGTTATCACCAACAAGAACAATGAGCTCATTCCTACAAGAACCGTGACTGGATGGAGGATGTGCATTGATTACCGGAAGCTAAACAATGCAACTAGGAAGGATCATTTCCCATTACCCTTCATTGATCAAATGCTTGAGAGGTTATGATAGCATGAACTATAGTCTATATTTTGGGGTTTGTTTAGACGTTTTATCTTCAATAATCTGCATGTTAGTATGTATATTATGTGATTATATTACCGTTTCACACCCAAATCCCTGTGGTCTAGCTACGGACCTTAAACAAAGCGCTTCTTGGGAGGCAACCCAAGGTATTGCATTTTTGCTTTTGTTTTCGATTCATAGTTTAGCTTAGTTTAGACGTTTTTCGCTTTATTTTGCCTCGATTTCTTCCGGTATGTTCGTGTTTTTAGATGTAGGAACGATGAAAAAGGAAAAGGGAAGGATAATGTTGAAGAAAAGTGACGAAATTTGGACTTTGGAGCTTTACAGAGAGTTCCACGGCCTAAACCACGGTCGTGACAGCTACAATGCCCGTAATTTCCAAAAGCCTTTGAAAAATCACCAAAACCACGGTTCCGTACAAAACCACGGCCGTGGAACACCCCGACAGACCGTGATTTTCAAAAATTTTGCCTGTGACTATATAAGCCACATTCTTCACAATAATCACACACAAACACCCTCTTCCACGACCTAATAGCCGAAATCCACGACCCTCTCTCAATTCCTCGTTTCTTAATCGTTTTTAACGATTCTTCTTCCTAAACTGAAGCAAATTCAACAACCAACAAGATCCAAGCGACAAATCAAGCGGAAATTCACCAAGGAACGCGCAATTTGGATTTTTCAATCCGAAAAATAGGTTTTTTTCACTCTTCTTGATTCTTGTCGATTTGGTTCGTTTTTGTTAGAGATTTTAGGAAGAACTGATTTAGATTGGAAGAAATTAGATTAGGACTGCCTGTTTGTTGAGATTGAGTGCTGATTTGCTGAGATTTACGAACTTCTGAGACGAATCCCGGTCTCTGGAGGAATTACGGCCGTGGTTTCTATAGAACAGCCCGTAATTTTGAACAGAATGGACTTTCTGAGGATAGTTTCGGGGAGGATTAAAGAGAAGAAGAATGATCAAAACAAGAAGAGGAAGGGTAATCCCTCTTCCGCCTCATCCTCTATAGCACCACCACCCTCTTCCCCTTCACCTCCATCCTCACCTTCACCTCCATCCTCACCTTCTCACCCTAGAGTCCCGACCATACATGAGGATCATCTCGATGCACTCGAGAGGATCCATTAGAGGGCTGTGATTGGTCCTAGATACTTGTTGTTGGAGGATCTAGCTCCTCTCAACATTATAGAGGATCTTACTTGGCTCTTGGATAGAGCCGGACTAGTTGTCTTCTCGGCTATCCGAGAAGACGCTTATGAGGAGATTACACGGGAGGTTGTGACGTCTTTCGAGCACAGCCATGTAGACAGGACCGTCTCTTTCCGTCTTATGGAGAGAGACTATCATTTTAGCATCCATGAGTTCGGGACCTTTTTCGGGTTCCATGAGACCTTTAACGGTCGATTTCCTAGTGGCGTTTACGCCAAGGACTTTTGGGAGGAGGTAGCGATGATTTACGCCGACGAGGACCGTTGGCAACCTGCTGATACCAATGCTAGATTGATGTACCATCTAGCCTTGAAGATTGCTCACCGTGTTCTTTCGGAGTGTCTCTTTCCTAGGACGGAGACGCCCCAAAAGATCAAGACGGATGAGCTCTTTTTGCTATACTCCATGCTGTATGGACGCCGGTCTGATTGTGCCACTCTCTTGGCTGCTACGATGAGCAAGCTCAAGAACAAGAAGAAGGGCAACATCGGATATGGTGGGATAGTTACCCACATTGCTAGGAGCTTAGGAGTTGATTTTTCTGCTTGCACCCGCATTCCAGCTGTACCTCTAGGGCTACATGCTTTCATGACTAGGGGTCTCATTTTCCCCACACATAGAGGTCCGCCTTATGCGGGCATGCCTTGGGAGAGCAGGACGGGTAGGGGTATAGAGTGGCTTCCGGAGTACTCCATTATGGCGGGACGCCATAATTGGAAGGAGACGTTCGCTGCTATGCATGTGAACGGGATTGTAGCTTCCCCATAACCACCACCAGTTGTTGAGGAGGAGGATATGAGAGATCAGTTTGAGGGTGGAGGAGGAGCAGAGCAGGACTTTGGCACGTTTCCGGATCAGCCGGAGGCGGCTCCCGCTGCACCTAGACGTTCTCCACGTCCAGCTAGAGCTTCAAGCTCGTCTTCTCGCCGCGCTAGCGTGAGTGAGAAACCTACATGGATGACCACACCTCCTGCATGGTTTGGAGTTCCACCTCCTTGGTCCACAGAGCAGACAGCAGCGCCAGCACCAGCTCCATCCGACGCTCCAGCATGGTATAGTCACGTTCCGGGATGGTATGAGCAGATGCCGGATTGGGCTACTGGCCTTTCGGAGAGAGTAGGAGCATTAGAGATCCGAGCCGATGCTAGAGACGGACGCATGGATGATCTTGATCACATGATGAGGGACGTATACCGCCAGCAATTTGGGCGGCCCTACGACTCCAGCTTCTCTCCATTCCCGCCTCCACCAGCGCCGCAGTGATGATGATGCATGACCGTTGCTTTAGCCATTCCACCACCACTTTGTGAGTTTCTTTTCTTTCCTTTCTTTCTTTCTTTTGAAAATTAGGGACAATGTTCGTCCTAAGTATGGGGTGGGATGTACTAAAAGTTTGTAATAACTTCTACTCACTATGTTTGCCTTATTCGAGACTATCTTGCATTTCATTTTATTGTTGCACGTTTCCTTATTGCTTTGCATGAAAAAGAACTTGAAAAACCCATAAAAATTGAAAAATTTTGAAAATTTTGAAAATTTTGTGCTTCTAATGAATTGAGATGATTTCCATGATAATCACTACTTGTGAATTGAGCTTGATGACAATTGCATGCTTAAACGATTAGTGAATTGAAAAGGATTTGAATGTGTTGATTATACCTCTTTTGCAAGTTTCATAATGTGATAATGTTACCTAAATCATGTTGAGAAATTGAAGTTGAAATCACATTATAAGTTCCTATGCTTCTTATTGAGATGATTAAGGCAATTCGATTTTTCTTTCTTCTTTCTTTGACCATTTAGCTCCTCATTGAAATATTGACCTCCTTTACCTATCCGGGAATTTAGGAGAAGTGAATGAAAAAGGCATGTTTGATGTGGGAGGGCCATGAGAGCAATTATTTGCAATCAAATGAATAGAAAGAAATTGTAGGTTTGGGGAAGTCAATCATGACGATGAGTAACTCGGCACCATTCACATAGTCGGGTGTTTGTGTCTTGCCAAAGTCGGATTGAGCGATATTCCTAGCGGATTACGGTATGTGCGCTAAGGGTTTGAGGCATCTCATGAAAATTGAGAAACGCCAATCTCCTAGGCTTCGGTTTTTGTGCACCTCTATCCACAACTCCAAAAGTAAAGTCGAAAAAATGAAAGGAAGAGAGCGAAGCTCTAAGTTGAAAGTGTGCGGAAACCGCAAGAGAAGAAGAAGTGAGTAGTTGTCTATTTTCCCGGATTCATGCACCACATTCCCTAAAAGCTTCCTTTCCTTCCACATTCTAGACCTTTTCTTTGAAAGTCCTTAAGATCAAAAGAATGCTATATGACTTTGTGATCTAAATTGAAGTTTCTTATGATTGATTTTGATAATGTTTGAAGGTTATGATGCTTGTTTAGAAGTTTAATTGATTCATGAGTTTCTTTGCCTTTTTACTTTTTGTTTAAGTGTATGAAAGTCTTATAAACGATTGAAGCAAGGTTTGAGAATGATCTATTCTTTAGAACGCACATTCATCCAAAATAAGTATTGCTTTGAGAAGGTACACATATTTCATCCACGATAAAATATCGTGGCTTCGAAATGTGCCGAAAAAGATCGCCAAGATCACGGTCGTGGAAGATTCCACGACCGTAATTTAGAGCGTGGAAAGTGTCACGGTTTGAACCATGGATTCCACGACCGTAATAGTTACTGGAATGCATCACGCCTCTCTTGCAAGGTTCCACGGTCGTGGAACTGAACGTGGTTTGTAATACGGCCGTATTTTAGAGCGTGGTTTAGGGCAAGAACGTGATTCTTCCCTAGACTCGTGCATTCCTCAAGTTGAACTCCATTTTGCTCCTAAGAATGCCCTCAATCCATGGACATACTCAATCAACTCTTCTTTGCTAAATTCCGTTCGGAAATGGCTCCCAATCACCTATAATCAACATAGAACTAGTGTAGACATCCATATCGACAATATAGGCAAACTAGCTCACTTATGCAACAATGCTCAATCAAAGACTATCAATATGAATCAAATATGCTTAGAAAACGTGTCTAAAGTATCACAATATTTCATGCTAATAGGTCTACACCTAGTTTTGTTGTAATCGTAGGTAAAATGGCACGTTTTGCATCAAAAAGGAGCAAAAGGAGCTATGGGGTCATTGGAGCTACATTCAGGAGCATAAGGAAACATCCAGGAAGCGTAGCCGTGGATTAAAGATTCACTTTGGACCAGATTTGAGAGATTTCACATTCAGTTGTGACTCACCTCGGTTGACTACAGAGTCACCTCGACCGAGGTGATCCAGAAGAGTCGACTCAACCAAGGCGAACACCTGGGACGCGGCGAGAATATTTTATTCTTGGCTGAGATCTTTTATCTTTGGAAAGAGGATCTTGTAATTTTGGGCTTGGCTCTTGGAAGGAAGAAGATATGATAGATCATATATTTTACCTATTTTTATGGGAAGAGATCTTTCTAAGATATCTTATCTTTGGAGAGTAATTTTCCTATAAAAAGGGTTGGATTTTCCAAAAATTCTTATCATGCTATACCACCGATTGTGTTTTATACACCGCAGCAGCCATACTCCAGTTGGGAGATTTGAAGAACCTTTTTGAAGGTTGAAGAAGGAAGTCTATAGCTTTTATAGCTTTTATAGCTTTTGAAGGATTTTTGTAAGATCATCTTAGATTCCCTTCCTCTTTGTTGTCTTGTTGGATTTCTATCCAAGGAACGCTTGTTGTTTGATAATTGATTCAGTTATTGAAGCCTTTCTCTTAAGGTTTTCTTGTTCAATTATTCTCTTTCTTCCCATATATTTGATTAATACTTTCATGATGATGAGTGGCTAATCTCTTTGTGTGATTCTAGGGTGATTGGCTGCAGGTTGTGGGAAAAACAATGATAGAATAATCTTAATCACATTAGGACCCTAAAAGTTCGAGTCTTTAACCTTAACCCTAAGCATCTCGCTCAGTCGATGAACATCTCGGCCGAGGTGGAATTTGGCTGACCGAGGTGACTTATCTGATCCGAAACTAAGAGTTAAGTGTTAGAGTTTGCCAAATCCTATTCTTATTACACCTTTCCTGGTTCAATGCAAGCCTAGGATGAGACTTACCTGGTGATTCCTTTGTTTGTTTACCAAAGATCATAAGTGTAGGTAATAAAGGTTTATCCTTTATTGGGGTTTGAGTGTGCTTTCATCCCATCTTTGTGAGTTAGCCTGAGACTTACCCGGTAAAGGTTGATTCTATTCCCTTAGATGGTGTGTTAGTTTGAGGTTATAGTTCTTTATCTTAATTCCTTGAGACTTACCCGGTAATAGGAGTTACGGTTTGGGATTAGTGAGTAGTGAGACTTACCCGGTAATCTATTCCACTTTAGTAACACCTTCCCTATGCAAAAAACCTCAGCTTTGACCGCTTATCTTTAGATCTTGAGTTGGAACCACAACTAGATGCTTTAATACCTAGAATTGCATATTTCCTTTATTGACTTTTATCATCTTTGATTGTTTTAATTGCTTTTGTGGTTAGTAATTGCTAAAGCTTACCTACACCGACTTTGTTTCACTAAGTCCCTGTGATCGACCCCTGGAATTCCTTGCTTTTTACTACGATTGACCCGTACACTGCGGGTTCGCATCCTTGTTTTAAGCTTACATCTAGGGATATAAATTTAAAGCTTGCACACACCGTTTGGAGCGAACAAGTTTTTGGCGCCGTTGCCGGGGACTTGGTCTAGACCGAGCCGGTTACGGTTTGTTTTTGGGGCACTTGCCCCCGTGTCTACTAACCACTCTACTTGAGTGACTTTTGCAGGTTCTTTCTTAGGTTTATGCGAAGAACCCGCACAAGAAAGGAAATCGTTCCTTACGATCCCGAACCAGAAAAGACATACAAACGACGCTTGAGAGAAGCGAAGATGGCCAACCAAGATAATCGCGATCTTGAGGCCGAATTGAAAGAGGCGTTAGAACAGCTACGCCTGAGCAGGGAAGAATTGAGGCAAGAGAAAGAAGAAACTCGCACCAGGACTGAAGCGATCGAAGCAGATATGGCGGCCTTACGAGACCAATATCTACTTCGACCGAGGGAAGACCCAATTCCCGATGCTGGACCGATGCAGGTCCCAGTCGCAGACCCTCGACCGAGGCAGGTCCCAGTACCTGACGCCCCGGCCGAGGTACTTCCACCTCGGATGCCAGTCCGAGGCGTTCTTCTTGCAGGAATCCCGCAAACCCTAGGTCAAAGGATGGACCCCAATCAACAACTGAGGCGTCCAGGAGTTAACCTAGGAGATCCGGCGGACCATGACTACGAACTTCGACCGCAAGTTCTTTCCATGATTCGCCAATGCCAGTTTGGAGGGCTAGAGAAGGAATCCCCACATCAACATCTTCAAAACTATGAGATCTTTATGGAGACCTTGAGACCCTCAAGAATTGAAAACAACAACTACAAGCTAAGACCTTTTTACTTTTCTTTAAAAGATAGAGCTCTTACTTGGTATCAATCTCTTCCTCCAGGAAAAATCAGCACTTGGGAGGAGATGACTACGGAATTCTTGACTAAATTCTTTCCCCCCTCTAAGACCGCTGAAATGAGAGGGAAGATTAATGCATTCATTATGAAGGACAAGGAGAGCTTGTCCAAGTCATGGGAGAGGTTTAAAGACATTCTCTTGGATTGCCCACATCATGGGATTCCAAAGATAGAGTTGTTGGAGATATACTTCAAGGGACTGGACGGAAGCACCCGGTTCAACCTCCAACTATTCTCCGCCGGTACCTTTATGGACATGGCGATTGACGAAGCTTGGGACTTTATCGAGAAGCAAGCTTTGCATATGGAGAAATACACCCATCAAGGAGCTGAAGGTGGAGATAAAAGAGTTAACTTCCAAGATACTCAGCCAAACAACAATCAACTCACGTCTTTGAAGAATGACGTGAAGCAATTGAAGGAACTCTTGGTTGCTCAAACCAAGAAGGAAGATCAAGGATCAAGGAACAACAACAATTGATACCGTAACAACAACAACAACGGTTCCCGGAACAACAACTACAACAATAATAGAGGATCCAACAGCAATAATTGGAGGGCGAACAACCAAAATTCTGGTAACAATCATTCTAACTCCAATTCTAATGATTCCTCTAATCCTTTCCTCTCTTCCCCTTCTTCTTCTTCTACTCCATTAAAGAGCCAGGGGCAAGGATCAAGTTCATCCCAGCCGGAAAAGAAAGACGCGGTGCTGGAGGCTATCTTGATCAAGCTTAGTGATATGGAGACTTCTATGACTTCATTTTCGAAGGCCCAAAAAGCCTTTGAACAACAACTTGCTAGTAGGGCGAATGAAGCGCCAAGAGATCCAGGGAAGCTTCTAGCAAGGATGGAAAGCAACCCTAAGGGCCAGATCATGGCCATAACAACGAGAAGTGGACTGAAAACTGTAGATCTAGTGCCTCGGTCGGTGCCAGTACCGATGAAGACCACCTCGGTCCAGGTGCAGTCGAAGAACACTTCGGCCGAGATGCCAACCGAGGTGGAACCAAAGAAAGCGGAAGGGAAAACTGAAGTTTATGTTCCACCTCCTGCATACAAACCACCACTTCCATTCCCCCAGTCAAGGGTTAGAGCACATCTAGACAAGCACTTTGGTAAGTTCCTTGACTTGATGAATAAACTACACATTAACATTCCTTTCCTTGATGCTATTCTAGGGATGCCCGCCTATGGGAAGTTCTTGAAGGAGATCCTATCAAAGAAGAGGAAACTGGAGGACTTTGGTGAAGTAAGGATGATATCTAAATCCTCGGAGCTCATACAAATCATGAAGGAGAAGATGTCACCTAAATTGAGAGATCCCGGCTCATTTTGCATTCCCATTCAAGTTGGGGATGTCACTTGTGAAGACCTATGTGATCTAGGAGCCAGCGTGAGCATCATTCCACTGGAGCTATGTGTGAAGATCGGACTTGGAGAGCCCAAGCCGGTCAAGATTTGGTTATACATGGCGGATCGCTCCATTACCCATCCCGTGGGCATTTTGGAAGACGTTCGGGTCAAGTTAGATATACGGAGCTTAAAAGCACTGGAAGAAGATCCAGGAGCTAAAATTGAAAAGCTAATCCAGGAGACGAGGATCTCCAGTTTCGGTTCCAGTTACAGTACCTTGACCGAGGCACTTTCTGGACCAAGCGAGGCGACTGAAGAACATCTCAGTCAACGCCTCTGCGCCTCGACCGAGGTCGAAGGCGAGATGATGTCAACTGAGACTGCTGAAAATAACAAACTTCTTACTCCTTTCTCTGACATTCATCCTCAGTTGGTGGAACATTCTATTCACCAACTTTCTGATAATAAAGGAACTTGGTATGCTGATATTGTGAATTATCTTGTTTGCCAGGAAATACCGCCCGGATTGACGTACTCTCAAAAGAAGAGATTCTTCAAGGACGTACGTCATTACTATTGGGATGAACCGCTGCTATTCAAGCGCGGGCGGATGGGATGCTTCGAAGATGCATTCCGGAAGATGAAGTTAATAGCGTCATACGGCATTGTCATTCACTTCCTTATGGAGGACATGCTAGCACCGATAAGACATGCGCTAAGGTATTACGTTCCGGTTTCTTTTGGCCTATATTATTTAAAGATGTACAATCGCTTTTTGTCTCTTGTGATGCGTTCCAAAGAACAGGAAATCTATCTAGGAGGAGCGAAATGCCACTTAATAACATTCAAGAAGTGGAAATCTTTGATGTATGGGGGATAGACTTCATGGGACCTTTCCCGTCCTCCGGAGGAAACCTCTATATTCTTCTTGCAGTTGATTACGTTTCTAGATGGGTTGAAGCCATTGATTCTCCCACTAATGACGCCAAGGTGGTTGTGAAGTTCTTAAACAGGACTATCTTTCCACGTTTTGGAACTCCACGTATCATCATCAGCGATGGAGGGACGCATTTCATCAACCGGAAGTTTAAGGCACTTCTATCAAAGTATGGGGTAACCCACAAGGTAGCAACCCCTTATCACCCTCAAACTAGTGGACAGGTCGAGATCTCAAATAGAGAAATCAAAGCAATTTTGGAGAAGACCGTTTCTAGGACGAGGAAGAATTGGTCCATGAAATTGGACGACGCTCTTTGGGCCTACAAGACCGCATTTAAGACTCCCATAGGTACCACCCCTTATAATTTGGTATATGGGAAGTCTTGTCATTTGCCCGTTGAGTTAGAACACAAAGCATATTGGGCGATCAAATGGTTGAACTTCGACATTAAGGAAGCCGGCGAGAAGCGGCTATTGGATATCAACGAGCTGGAGGAGCTGCGTTTGAACGCTTATGAGAATGCTAAAATCTATAAGGAAAGGACGAAGAAATGGCATGACAAGCGTATCATCCCTAAGGAGCTTAACGAAGGAGACTTAGTTCTACTCTTCAACTTCCGCCTCCGCCTCTTTCCAGGTAAGTTAAAATCTAGATGGACTGGACCTTATGTTGTGAAACATGTTTTTCCTCATGGTATTGTTGAGATATGGGGCGAAACGAGCGGAAGCTTCAAGGTCAATGGTCATAGACTCAAGAAATACAAACCGGAAATTCCGGTTGAGGAGGTTGCACCACTATACCTCGTTTGAGAGATGCCGTATGGTCCAGCTAGCGACCTTAAACCAAGCGCTTCTTGGGAGGCAACCCAAGGTATTGCTTTCTTTTCCCTTTTTCTAGTCTAGCTTAGATAGTTTGCTTTTGCTTTTCTTTGTTTTGTTTTTGGCGTCCTGGACAGATAACAGGTGACATCTAAGGAAGGAGTACATACCAGGAGCACAACTGGAAGAACAGAAGTTCGAGAATTTGAGAAGACGGAGTTTGACTGAAGCACATCTCGGTTGCTGTCAAAGCACCTCGACCGAGATGATTCTTGAGCAACCGAGGCGACTAGGGTTTCTGAAGAACCACCTCGGTCCGTACCACCTCGGTCCAGTCGAGACCACCTCGACCGAGGTGACAGCAGTTCCACAAAAGGGTATAAAAGGGGGGCTGAATTTCTCTCTCTTTCTTTACTCTCTCCTCGACCGCGGCAGCCTCCTCGCCTCGCTTCGCGGTTCTTCGATCGTTTTCGACGATTCTTGCTTCCAAACTGCAAAGAAAGGATAGAGGATCCCAGTGCAAGCGTCAATCTGCGAGAAAAACGAACTGAAACGACCGAATCAGGGTAAACATCGAAAAAACCCTAACCTCTCTCCTTTTCACTGTTTTGCTTCGAATTGGGCTTTGGTTGCCCTTGCATTTGCTGAGAAACAGATTAAGTACCCCATAGGAACCAGTTGTAGTGATTTTGGGGGAAAAGAACTGGATTTTTGAGAGATTCGTTCGCGCAGTTATTCGCCTCGGTCCAGTCGTTTTGTACCTCGGCCGAGGTGTTCTTGAGTTGTGTCAGACCGACCGAGGTAATCTGACAGAGTTTGTTGAGAGATGAGTTCAGATAGACAGCTTGTCCTGAGAGACAGATCCTCCCCTTCCCCTTCTTCTTCTTCCTCTAGACCTTATAGACCGGTGATCCACGAGAGACACCAGGTCGACTATGACCGTATTGCAGCCCGTCCAGTGATTGCACCGCGCTTCCTGGACGTATCAGCTTTTGACTGTCTCCATGTGGATGGAGATCTTAGACGGATGATTTCGATGGTAGGGCTAGATCAGTTTACTGAGATCCGTGCACCTGCCTATTTAGAGCCTACTTTAGAGTTCATTAGCTCCTTCACCTACCTCCCCACAGAGCGTTCTGTGAAGTACCGGTTGATGAACCGGAACTTCTTAGTTCCCTTAGAGTACTGGAGAGACATCTTTGGTTTCCCGGCTCTGACCGTTGTAGATTTTCCCTCCCGAGCTGTAGCTAGGGAGTTCAGGGGTCAGATTGCTCATGTAGTTGAGCACGCAGACAGATGGCGCCCTGGAGACTCCAGGGAGCGTATTATTTTTCACCTAGCCTTTAGGTTGGCCCACCGTATTTTCAGTGAGAATCTTCTGGCGCATACTGAGACGCCCCAGAAGGTCCGACAGGGGGAGCTTTTCAGCCTTTACTGCATGGTGACTGGAGGTATCCCAGACTTTGGCTTGATGTTGGCAGAGGACTGCACAAGATCAAGGCCAAGGCGAAGGGGGATATCTGCTGCGGAGGCCTCATGACCCACATTGCTAGCTATTAGGATATGGATCTCAGCGCATGTACCATGGTGGCGGCTGCCAAGCCGCTAGGGCTTCAGGAGATGATCACTCGGAGGATACCGGTTCCCCGAGGACTTACTACGCCATATGTGGCGATGCCATGGGAGCCGACTACACCATAGGGGATCAGATGGTCTCCCCAGTTTTCAGTTTATGATCCTCACTATTGGCAGACTGCTTAGATCCCATTGATGGAGGATGCTAGAGAGGCAACAACTGCACCAGCTGAAGAGGATGAGGTAGAGGAGGAGATTGCTGATGACGATGACAGGGATGGTAGAGTTCCTATGGATACAGGGACTGATACTGCTGGTACTAGTGCGCCGGTCATTGACATAGATGATGATGATACTGAGCCTGCACCAGCCACATCACCAGTACGACCTGCTAGGCGTAGGGTACGCCGACAGAGGGATCCGGAGGCTCACCGTCGGATCGATGATGTGACGGATAAGATGATCGATTCTTATGCTGCCCTATCACTGGATATCCGTGAGATGCAGGAGAGACAGCATTACCAGCACATGATGGCTCAAATTCAGTTTCAGCACATCATGGGCTACCCGTTCGACCCATCTCAGTATCCGTATGTGCCACCACCACCACCATCACCCGATCGTGACTATTGAGAGCTGCAGGATTTTCTTTCTTATTTATTATGCAGCTCAGCTTTATGTCCGGTGAGTATTTTATTTCTTTAGACTTATTTTGACCCACTGGGACAATGTGTCCCAAGTATGGGGTGTTTATGTATTTCATTGACTTATGTGATGTATGACTCTACATTATCGGATATTTATGCTTATTTTGCTTCTATGATTTTATCTGAGATTACATGCATACATACAGGTTATTTGATTGAAAAAAACGTCAAAACTGGACAGAAAAAAAAAAATTTTGACCTCGACCGGGGCAGTTCTGGCCAAACGAGGTACTTCACCTCGGTTGACCTAATAAGAACACCTCGACCGAGGTGGGTTTAACTGAGAGTTTTCGAAACGATTTTTGTGCTTCTTATTTGGACATGATCTCAGTGAAGATCTTGTTTGTTGACTGGTTTTGAAATCTTTATATGTTTGAAAGGTTTTATAATATGTTTAAGTTGCTAAATGCTTTGTTTGAAATTTTTGGCATGTTTAATACTTTGTTTTTATCCAAATTATGTTGAATTTGAAGGTTGACACCACATTATGAGTTCTCTCACTTTCTTCCTGGAAAGACCAAGGGAATTCATTCTTCTCTCTTCTTCTTCTTGATCATGCTTAGCCCCTCATATACATTTTTGCCTCCCTTTACCTATCCGGGAATTTGGAAGCAAGCGAAGTGGTGAAAGCAAGTGAAGTAAAAGTTAAGAAGTTGGCTGGAAGTGAAAGTGTTAGAAAGCAATAAATAGGTTTGGGGAAGTCAATCATGATGATGAGTAACTCGGCACCATTCACATAGCCGGGTGTTTGTGTCTTGCCAAAGTCGGAATGAGCGATATTCCTAACGGGTCATGGTATGTGCATCAAGGGTTTGATGCATCTCAAGAAATTGATGATTGCTGATTTCCTAGGCTTCGGTTATTGTGCACCTTTGTCCATGCATCCCAAAAAGTAAAGTAAAAAAGAAAAAGTGTGAAATAAGCAAAGCTTATTGGTGGAAGATGTTGAAAGTCAAAGTGAAAGTGAAGTATATCCTTTTCCCGGATTCTAGCACCACATTACCTTACATACATCCCTACCCTACACGTTTCTTGACCTTTCTTTTGGGAAGCCCTTGAGACCTCGAGCTTGTTGATTGACTTAGTGGTTTAAACTGGATTATGCATGATTAATTTCGATAATTATGACTTATTATGCATTCTACGATTTTATGCAAAGATGAACAACTTTCTTATATTTATAAAATGTTTTGATCATATTTTGATTTTAAATTCCATGAAGTATTCTCTTAGAGTGATCTATGATTGTAGCACACCATAAAAATGTTTTTGAAAGACTTTTTCCATTGATTTTCTTGATTTAAAATCCATTCTATCTTGCCTTTTATATGCGGAACTTGCTTGGGGACAAGCAAGGGCTAAGTATGGGGTATTTTGATAGCATTAATTATAGTCTATATTTTGGGGTTTGTTTAGACGTTTTATCTTCAATAATCTGCATGTTAGTATGTATATTATGTGATTATATTACCGTTTCATCTACCTTTGCGGGAATCGAGGTCTACACCTAGTTTTGTTGTAATCGTAGGTAAAATGGCACGTTTTGCATAAAAAAGAGCAAAAGGAGCTATGGAGTCATTGGAGCTACATTCAGGAACATAAGGAAACATCAGGGAAGCGTAGCCGTGGATTAAAGATTCACTTTGGACCAGATTTGAGAGATTTCACATTCAGTTGTGACTCACCTCGGTTGACTACAGAGTCACCTCGACCGAGGTGATCCAGAAGAGTCGACTCGACCGAGGCGAACACCTGGGACGCGGCGAGAATATTTTATTCTTGGCTGAGATCTTTTATCTTTGGAAAGAGGATCTTATATTTTTGGGCTTGGCTCCTGGAAGAAAGAAGATATGATAGATCATATATTTTACCTATTTTTATGGGAAGAGATCTTTCTAAGATATCTTATCTTTGGAGAGTAATTTTCCTATAAAAAGGGTTGGATTTTCCACAAATCCATATCATGCTATACCACCAATTGTGTTTTATACACCGCAGCAGCCATACTCCAGTTGGGAGATTTGAAGAACCTTTTTGAAGGTTGAAGAAGGAAGTCTATAGCTTTTATAGCTTTTGAAGGGTTTTTGTAAGATCATCTTAGATTCCCTTCCTCTTTGTTGTCTTGTTGGATTTCTATCCAAGGAACGCTTGTTGTTTGATAATTGATTCAGTTATTGAAGCCTTTCTCTTAAGGTTTTCTTGTTCAATTATTCTCTTTCTTCCCATATATTTGATTAATACTTTCATGATGATGAGTGGCTAATCTCTTTGTGTGATTCTAGGGTGATTGGATGAAGGTTGTGGGAAAAACAATGATAGAATAATCTTAATCACAGTAGGACCCTGAAAGTTCGAGTCTTTAACCTTAACCCTAAGCATCTCGCTCAGTCGATGAACATCTCGGCCGGGGTGGAATTTGGCTGACCGAGGTGACTTATCTGATCCGAAACAGAGAGTTAAGTGTTAGAGTTTGCCAAATCCTATTCTTATTACACCTTTCCTGGTTCAATGCAAGCCTAGGATGAGACTTACCCGGTGATTCCTTTGTTTGTTTACCAAAGATCATAAGTGTAGGTAATAAAGGTTTATCCTTTATTGGGGTTTGAGTGTGCTTTCATCCCATCTTTGTGAGTTAGCTTGAGACTTACCCGGTAAAGGTTGATTCTATTCCCTTAGATGGTGTGTTAGTTTGAGGTTATAGTTCTTTATCTTAATTCCTTGAGACTTACCCGGTAATAGGAGTTACGGTTTGGGATTAGTGAGTAGTGAGACTTACCCGGTAATCTATTCCACTTTAGTAACACCTTCCCTATGCAAAAAACCTCAGCTTTGTCCGCTTATCTTTAGATCTTGAGTTGGAACCACAACTAGATGCTTTAATCCCTAGAATTGCATATTTCCTTTATTGACTTTTATCATCTTTGATTGTTTTAATTGCTTTTGTGGTTAGTAATTGCTAAAGCTTACCTACACCGACTTTGTTTCACTAAGTCCCTGTGATCGACCCCTGGAATTCCTTGCTTTTTACTACGATTGACCCGTACACTGCGGGTTCGCATCCTTGTTTTAAGCTTACATCTAGGGTTATAAATTTAAAGCTTGCACACACCGTTTGGAGCGAACAGGTTAGCACAACATTCTCATTTTTGCTTTCTTGACGGTTATAGTGGCTTCTTCCAGATTCCGATCTATCCGGACGATCAAGAGAAGACCACATTCACGTGCCCGTGGGGTACGTTCGCTTATAGGAGAATGCCGTTCGGGCTTTGCAACGCCCCAGCCACCTTCCAAATGTGCATGATGGCTATCTGCTCGGAGTACAAAGAGGAGATCATGGAGGTTATTATGGATGACTTTTCTGTTTATGGTTCCTCTTTTGATAATTGCCTTTCTAACCTTTCTCTTGTGTTACAAAGGTGCGAAGACACTAACCTAGTTCTTAATTGGGAGAAGTGTCAATTCATGGTGAGGGAAGGCATTGTACTCGGACAGTTGATCTCTAATAGAGGGATTGAGGTATATATGGCTAAGATAGAGACCATAGAAAAGCTCCCTCCTCCATCTTCGGTGAAGGGGATAAGAAGCTTTCTAGGACATGCTGGATTTTATAGACGTTTTATCAAGGACTTTTCTAAGATATCAAAATCGCTTACTAATTTATTGATGAAGGATGCAGTTTTTAATTTCTCACAGGATTGTTTAGACGCATTTCATAAGATCCGGGAAGCTCTAATCTCAGTCCCGATCATCCAACCTCCGGACTGGAATCTCCCGTTCGAGGTTATGTGTGATGCAAGTGACGTAGCTATTGGAGCTGTGCTTGGGCAAAAGAAGGAGGGCCGAACCCATGCTATCTATTACGCTAGTAAGACGCTAGATGAAGTGCAGCTTAACTACGTCACAACTGAAAAAGAATTCTTAGCTATTGTATATGCCATTGAAAAGTTTCATTCTTATCTTTTAGGTGCAAAGGGGATCGTGTACACAGACCATGCTGCGATCCGTTATCTACTTGCTAAGAAGGACGTTAAACCAAGGCTGATTAGATGGATTCTTCTCCTACAAGAATTTGATCTAGAGATCCGTGACAAGAAAGGTTTAGAAAATTCTGTTGCGGATCACCTAAGTTGTCTACCACATCTAGAAGACGACGATCTACCTATAGATGACTCCTTTCCGGACGAGCATTTACACATCATAGAGGAGTGCATCGACAAGATAACTAGAGGTAACGAACCATGGTTTGCTGATTTTGTTAACTATTTGGTTTGTCAGGAAATACCTCCCGGACTATCCTACGCAGAAAGGAAGAAGTTCTTTAAGGATGTCCGGCAATACTTTTGGAATGAACCTCTACTCTTCAAGAGAGGTCCCGACGGCCTCATTTGAAGATGTGTGCCGGAAGACGAGATGCAAAGCGTCATCC
Source organism: Fagopyrum esculentum (assembly GCA_033239045.1). Classification (NCBI taxonomy): domain Eukaryota; kingdom Viridiplantae; phylum Streptophyta; class Magnoliopsida; order Caryophyllales; family Polygonaceae; genus Fagopyrum; species Fagopyrum esculentum. The sequence continues at coordinate 131,976,037 of BSUD01000001.1, read as the reverse complement.
GTCATTGTCATTCACTACCTTGTGGAGGACACACTAGTTCAAACAAAACTAGCGCTAAGGTATTACAGTCCGGTTTCTTTTGACCTACTTTATTTAAAGATGTGCAAACCTTTGTTTCCTGCTGCGATGCTTGTCAAAGAACATGGAACATCTCTAGGAGGAACGAGATTCCTCTTAACAACATTCAGGAGGTAGAGATCTTCGACGTTTGGGGAGTCGACTTCATGGGACCGTTCCCATCATCTTGCGGGAATCAATACATACTCCTAGTTGTGGATTATGTTTCGAGATGGGTTGAAGCCATAGCCTCTGCAACTAATGATGTCACGGTTGTCATCAAGTTCTTTAATAGAACTATTTTCCCGAGGTTCGGGACACCGCGGACCATCATTAGTGACGGAGGTTCACACTTCATTGCCCGACGATTCGAAGCTCTACTAGCTAAGTATGGGGTGACTCACAAGATCGCCACTCCCTACCATCCACAAACGAGTGGACAAGTGGAGATTTCGAATAGAGAGATCAAGGGCATCCTAGAGAAAACAGTTTCGAAGACAAGGAAAGATTGGTCTTTGAAACTAGATGATGCATTGTAGGCATATAGGACTGCGTACAAGACTCCCATAGGAACAACACCATACAACCTTGTGTATGGGAAGTCTTGTCATCTTCCGGTTGAGCTGGAACACAAGGCGTATTGGGCGGTAAAGTGGTTGAACTTCAGCATGAAGGAAGCGGGCGAGAAGCGCCTCTTGGACCTTAACGAGCTTGAAGAACTCCGCTTAAACGATTATGATAACGCCAAGATTTATAAGGAAAGAGTGAAGCGTTGGCATGCTAAGCATATCATTCCAAAGGACCTCAAAGAAGGAGATCAAGTTCTCCTCTTCAATTCGAGACTTCTGCTCTTTCCAGGTAAGCTTAAATCTCGTTGGACTGGACCTTATCTAATCAAATATGTTTTTCCCATGGTGCAGTTGAAGTATGGGGTGAAAAGAGCGGAAGTTTCAAGGTGAACGGTCAACGACTTAAGAAGTATTCACCGGAGCTCCAAGCTGAGGAGTTCGCACCCACCACACTCGAATAGACGCAAGTATGGTCTAGCTACGGACCTAAAACAAGCGCTTCTTGGGAGGCAACCCAAGGTATTACACTTATGTTTTCGTTTTCATTCTTAGATTAGTTAGTATAGTCGTTTTTGCTTTGTTTTGCCCTCGATACCTCCTGGTATGTCGTAATTTTGGATATAGGAATAAGGAATGGGCAGTGGAAGGAGGAAAAGTTGGAAGAATTGACGAAACTTGGATTTTGGCACAATACAGAGAGTTCCACGCCCTAAATCACGGTCGTGGATGCTACAGTGATCGTAATTCTTCAAAATTTGAGAAAAAATCACCAAAACCACGGGTCCGTACACTTCCACGGCCGTGGAACACCCTGAGTGACCGTGATTTTTCAAAATTTTTACGGGAACTATATAAACCACCTTCCTTCATAAAAACACCACAATTTCTCAAATCCACGCCCTTTTCCACGCCCTAATCGCCGAAATCTTTTCCCTTCTCGCAAATCTTCCTTCGGAGTCCGATTCGAACGATTCTTGATCCTAAAGTAAAGAATTTTCGATCATCTACAAGATCCAATCAACAATTCAAGTGAACAATCCCTACAGAAGAAGGAATTTGGATTTTAAAAATCCAAGACCTAGGTTTTCCCCTCTTTCTCTACTTGTCAATCTGGTTCAATTCTTCGCAAGATTTTTAGGATAACTGATTAGAATTGGATTTGGAACTAGTCTAGGACTGTGTTTGGTGATTTGGTTGAGATTTGAGTGAAACAGAACAGAACCACGGTCCCTGTAGGTTCCACGGCCGTGGTTTTCCAAGAACAGACCGTGATTTCCCCTATAATGGACAATTTGTTTAGGAGAATGTCGAGTAGGAACAAGAAGAGGAAAGGTGACAATTCCTCTTCCTCCCAAGCCCCTCCTAGTGAACCACTGATAACACGATTTATGAGCTAGTTTTAGGTAGTCATTTAGATAGATTTCTCACTCATTCATGCACGGTTTAGCACTAGTTCATGACGTTTTGCACTCAATTCACGTATTTTGTCGAGATAGACGTCTACTCGGACTTTTGCTTGCTTTGTAGGTAATTTGGGAGATTTAAGAGCCTAATCGATACATCCGAGGATCATTCCTCGAGATGACACACTTTCGGACTCATTGGAATGCAAGCTAAGGGCTAAGGAGGACTCATGGAACCTTGCCAACACAAACCATGCACCAAATCATGGCTTAACGAGCCTAGGAGAAACTTCTGACAGAAACCACGGTCTAGGCCCTTTCCACGGCCGTGGTTATGCCCGTAATTCTTGCCAGGACCACGTTGACAGCTGGCCACGATCTCTTCCATTGCTCTTGCATTTTAGTGGGTATTTAAAGGATTTTGCAGGCTGTAATTGGGGATCCTTCTCCTCTCTTTTGACCTACCTTTCTTCCCCAAAACACTTCTCCATTGTTGCCTCTCTTCAAAGCACCCATTAGGGGTGTTCTTGGAAGAGATTAGTGTAGATTCTCGTTTTAGAGTGAGATTAGATTGGATTCGAGTGAAGTTTCAATTGTTGTCAAGTTGGATTAGCTCTTGGAGCCTTGTAAGGATTTGGTAATTTCTATTCTATGCTTTTAATGTCTTTTCTTTGGATTGTTCTTCATCATTTGACCATGACTTGCAAGCATGATTTATTTGTTGAGATTGATCTTGAAATGAATGTTGTTGGCTAGATAGGTTGCGATTCTAGAGTAAGGAAAGAAGGGCTATGGCTAGAAGCATGATAGGATGAACTTAGATTTTTACCCTTGGATGACTTGTGTTGTTGAAATCCTAGTGTTTGTTGAGTTTAATTTAGCTTAGGATCCCCTAATGCTATCAACCTAAGTGAGGGAAGAGATCTACCCGATGATTTCCGATCTTAGATACCTAAGATGACAAACCCTAGGTAGTGGTGAGCCTCACAAGCCGCCATTGGACTAAGTGTGCTAGGATAGTTGATTAGGATTTCCCTTTCCGAGACTTACCCGGTAAGGATAGGTTAGACCCCTAGGTAACAATCCGGTTTGTGTAGAATTCCTATCCTTAGGTTCTTAGAGACTTACCCGGTGATGAGACCTTAGGAATCGACTAGTGGAACATGAGACGTACCCGGTAATTGATCCCAATCTAGAAACGTTTAATCCCAACATATCATAGTTAACCCGAGAATTGAATAGATAGCTTGAGTCTATGCCATACCCGGACTTCCAAACTCTAGAATCCGCTTTGTTACTTCCATTCTCAAATCTTTTGTGCTAGTGTGTGTTTGCGTTGCTTGATTGTGTTCATATACTTGTGATCTTTGTTTGATCACCGAAAAACCTCCAAAAACATTGTGTTTTCCATTTTCTTTATTCCTCGTCTTATCTTAGTCTAGATTTACACTATTTTCGATCATTGAATGACTTAGTTTCACCTCAGTCCTTGTGTTCGACCTCGGAATACTTTCCTTTCTACAAATCGACCCGTACACTGCGGGTTTCGCTAGGTAGTTTAGGATTTAGTTCGAGTTTATAAATGTAAAGCTTTTTGTGCTATTTCCTAGCGTAACAAGTTTTTGGCGCCGTTGCCGGGGACTAGGTTAAGATTAAGTCATTTGCCTTTGATTGTTTTTAGTGTTTATCTTTCTTGTTACTTTTGATCTTGTGTTGTTTTTGTCTTTGCCTTTTCATGTTTGCCATGGACGGATTGTACCTCCAAGACGACCTTGACAACATGGAGTATGAGGAGTGGATGGAAGGCCAAGATCTAGGACCTCTCCATGATGAGTTTGAGTATTGGGAGGAGTTCAATGCCTATCATGAGTCCCATGATCAAGCTCACATGACTACTTTACCTCATGAGGAACCTCACCATCAACCTCACAATGACCGAGTGGAATCAATGCTAGAAGAAATGTTGAGGAAGATGGATGATCTAGAGAGTAACCTTGCTTCCATTTCTAGTTCCCACATGGAGCTTGAAACGGAAGTTTGTCATCAAGAGGAGGTTCACTATGAGGAGATCCAAGAATTGCCCGATTCAACCATAACCAATAGAAGCCTTGAGGAAGAGTTGAATGAAGCTCGAGAGCAATTGTGGTTAAGGGATTTGGCCCTGAAGGAAGAAAGGAGATTGAATACCGAGAGAGAGGAACGAATGAGGAGGGAGATTGAGGAGATTAGGAATGCTCTTATGCTAGGAGATCCTACCATTCTCCAAGGTTCACCTCCACCTCCTTCACCTTTGGAGGAGTGCAATGAAGAACTCTCATCCCCGGACATCCTTGCCATCAATCCCGGAACCACACTCGAAGAGCACATGAGGAATGAAGCCAACAAAGAGAACCACGCCTGTGGAGTACAAATCACGGCCGTGGAAGCTAACAGAGAGAACTACGGCCGTGGAGTACAAACCACGCCCGTGGAAGCTGCTTTCCTAGGCGATCCTAAGCCACTTTCAGCTCCCTCCGACCCTTTCTTGCTTGCTCGGAGTACACACGAAGATTGGAGCCCCTTTCCTAAGGATTCTCCATTATTGAATGATGGAGACAAGCATGATGGATCCATGATGGCTATGAAGTACTTCAATGAAGGATTCTTTCCAAGAATCGGCTTTCTTCGGATCATAGAGGATGAGGATGACAAGCGTTTCACCGGTGTGACCGCGGAGTATAAATTGCCTAAGTATGGGGTGGCATCTATGGTTGCAACTCCATACTATCATCAAGGAAGCGGTGATGAAGGAGTCTACTACTCACCGGTGAAGAGAGAACTTAAAGCTTATTTGGGCATCAAGTGGCCCTTGCTTGTCATCATGGATTCCGGGAAAAGATGGTTGCTTGGACTCCTCAAGCAAACCATGGTATTCGAGGTGGATTAACATATCCACGGAGTTTGGTCAAGCTAATGACCTAAAAGAAGCGCTTAATGGGAGGCAACCCATTGGTACAACTCTTTCCCTTTTCTCTTTTGTTTTTGCTTTTCTTTTTGCTTTTGTGTGTTTTTGTGTTTTGTGTTTGTGGTAGATTTTAGGTAATGAGGAAGCCTTGCAAGGCGAGTTGATGACGATGATTCCGTTTTCAAACATGGGTGGAGCGGACGTGAGGCTTGGACGGCTTGAGGTGTCTTGTTAGATGGAAGAGCTTCCATCTCACATATACCTTGGCGCGGGTCTCGATGCCGGAATGATTATGAAGAGCTCTCTACCATGCTTGATCGATCATCCATCACCACCACTCCACACGAGTTCATCCCAAATACCGAAGCAAACCATTTTACATTGTGAGAACCTTCTTTCACTCTCTTTACTTGAATACCACATTGGGGACAATGTGTTTCTAAGTATGGGGTGGGGTTTGCATGATCCTTTGCATGATGAGCACTTAGGGTAGTTTAATATTTGCACATGTCTTGCATTGTACATATTCATTTCGAAAATTCCATAAAAATTCAGAAAATTTAAAAAATTTTGTGCTTTCTAGGCTTGGATATGACCCTAATGATGAACTTTGTCTTGTGGATTGGCTATGGATGGCCTTGTGTGTTTAATTGATGATGCATATGTGGACTTGAAATACTTATCTTGAATTCCATGAATGACTTGTGATTATGATGCTTGCCTTGATTTAATTGAGAATTGAAAGTCGAAATTACATGATAGTTCTTGCACATCAATTAGGAGTGATTAAGGCAATTCATCTTCCTCTACTTCTCATCTTTATCATGTTGCTTGAGCACCTCAATTGAGATAAATTTGACCTCTTTTTACCCATCCGGGAATAGGAGCATGTTAGTGTGTTGATGTGTGTGAAAAGCAAGTGTGGGGTGAAGTTGTTGATGAAAGGAATGTCATGAATGAAGTGCTGAAATTGTTGTGAAAGTGTAGCCAAAAATATAGGTTTGGGGACGTTGGTTTAAATGACAAGTAACTCGGTACACTTCACATAATCGGGTGTTGGTGCCTTGCCAAAGTCAAATAAACCGATAGTCCTAACGAGCTTTGGTATGTGTGCCCGGTGTGGATGCACCTCGAAAAATAGAAAAAGCCCGAGGATGGCTAATCACCAAGGTTTCGGCTTTTGTACACCAATGCCATTGTCTCAAAAATAAAAGAAAAGAAAGAAAAGAAAATGAAGAAAAAAATATACACTTGAGGGAAGTTGATAAGAAATGTGAAGTTGTGGTTGTTTAGTTCCTTTCCCGGATTAGCATCACATAGCCTAGAAAATTCCCACCTAATCACAACGTCCTTGGCCTTCTATTTTACAAGTCCTTTTTACCTACTTGCATGTGTGTAAGACTAAGTGATTTAGATTGGATATACTCATGATCATCTTGGCTTCTTCATCTTTACATTTCATTGCATGCTATCAAGTTAAGTGTAATTGTCTTTCCATGCTTTCATTTATTTGATACATAATTGCTTGCCCATTGCCATGAAACATCACTATGAAGGTGATCCATCTTTAGAAGCACAAATCCAAAAAGATTTTGCCATTTTTCTGCATGCATAAATCATGTCATCTCTTAGTCTATAGTTGGGAATTTGCTCGGGGACGAGCAAACCTTAAGTATGGGGTATTTTGATAACACGATTTATGAGCTAGTTTTAGGTAGTCATTTAGATAGATTTCTCACTCATTCATGCACGGTTTAGCACTAGTTCATGACGTTTTGCACTCAATTCACGTATTTTGTCGAGATAGACGTCTACTCGGACTTTTGCTTGCTTTGTAGGTAATTTGGGAGATTTAAGAGCCTAATTGTTAGCATGAAATATTGTGATATTCTAGGCACGTTTTCTAAACGTATTTGATTCATACTGATAATCTTTGATTAAGCTTTGTGCATATATGAGCTAGTATTGCCTATATTGTCGATATGGATGTCTACACGAGTTCTATGTTGATTATAGGTGATTTGGAGCTATTTCCGAACGAAATCGAGCAAAGGGAAGTTGAGTTGATGTACCTCTAGATTAAGGACACCTTTTGGAAGCAATTTGGAGTACTAGATTGAGGAATGCACGAATGAAGGCAAGAATCACGGTTTTACCCTAAATTACGGCCGTAGATTGTGATGCAGAATTCGATGTTCATTCCAGGGGATATTACGGCCGTGGAAGTTACCCGTGTTTGTTTCCACGCCTCAAAATTACGGTCGTGGAATCTTCCACGACCGTGATCTTGGCGAATCCTTTCGCCACGTTTCGAAGCCATGATCTTTTGAAGATCGGGCCGGGCCGACATTTTGCCCTGCATTATAAAAAGGACGGATGAAGCAAGATTCCGTCACCTCGCTACCTAGCTTACGATCTTTCAACCCTAAGTTTAGCGGCAACAACGCAAGCTTAGGAACGCACAAACCCTCATTCTTGGAGGTAATTTTGGGAGATCTCATTGAAGATCAAGGTTCGGAATTGAAGAATTGCGGCTAGCGATCTTGGCGTTTATGCAAGATCAAAGTTCTTGGAGGATTTTGCAAGAAGGATTCTCTTCTTGCTTAGGTTTGATTTAGGATCGGATTGACATCCCGTTTCTTTTCTTTCCTAAGATTGTGATTGCTTATTCCTATTTGAATCCTTTGATAAACACTTGTTCTTGATTGTGATTCTGAGATTCGTTTGAAGATTATTGATAGTTCTTGAAAGTTCCCATCTTTTATCTTTTAAATCTTGAATTAATATCAAATGACTGTTATTGGCTAAAAACCCTTAACAATTCTAAGGTGAAGGGTTGATAGTTGTGGCTTAGATGATGATAGATCGATCGCAAACAGATTAGACCCTGAGAGTTAGAGAATTGTCGCCGACAACCCTAAATTACGGGCTGTTCTTGAGTTCCACGGCCGTGGAATCTCAAGATCCAACCGTAATTTCCCTGAGTTTACGAGCTTGCTTTTACCTTAATCCAAAGTTAAAGATTTGCTTTAGCTTAGTCTAGGCTTGTCTTTTCTAGGTGGTAGTGAAGCCTCAACAACCTCTACCTCGATTGTGAGCCTCAACAACCTCAATCGGATAAGTTAGTCTTGACCTTTAGATTATAGGTTTGGGTATTTGACACTAATCCTTGTCTTTAGTTCCTTCTTATATTGAGCCTCAACACCCTGTATAAGGAGTATCTTTTAGGTGAGTTACATAAGGTTTTTGGAACCTCAACCGTACGATTACCTTACATTAGTATACCTTTGCACATCTTAACTCTGTCTTTACATCATTAGCATATCTTGAATCTATTGCCACAACTGAATACCCGGATCTTTAGGATTGTTGTTTTCCCAATATTTGCAAAACTCTCATATTTATTGCTTGATAACCTGAAATCGAATTTGTTCCCACCCAAATCCCTGTGTTCGATACTCTGGAATTCTTGCTTAACTACGTCGATCCGTACACTGCGGGTTCGCTTGCTTGATTCTAGTTTTATAAATTTAAAGCTTATTTGCACACACCTCTAGGGGCGAACAAGTTTTTGGCGCCGTTGCCGGGGATTTGGTTTCGGCCGAATTCGGTAACCGGTTGTCAAGCTTGGGAGCTTGCTCTCGTTATTTGATTTTTATTTGAGTGCATGCGCAGGTCTAGGAACACCGAAGATCTCTTACCTCTTGATCAAGAGCTAGAGAAAACCTTGAGACAAAGACGCAAAGAAAAGAAGATGGCTCAAGAAAACGAAAGCGATCTTCAAACTAAGTTGGCGGAGAAGGAAGCTCAACTCCGATGGAATGAGAATCTCCTCCAGGATGAGATGGATCGTCATCAAACTCAAGTTAACGGTCTACAAGACATGATCGTCCAAATGAAGATAAAGATGAGCGATCTTGAAGATAAGGTGGGCAAGAAGTCCTCGAGAAGAAGGACAAAGTCTAGAAGAAGAAGCCACTCATCCGCTGATGATAGTGATTCTTCCATGCCTCCGCTAGAAGAGATTGATCCCACGATCAATATAAATCCTTTCAATCAACAAGGAGCTGCTAACCGCCGCATTCCACCTAGGAATGCGAGGGTCGAACGTGTGGATAATGAGCCAAGAACTCTTGGCCAGCGGATGGATCCAACACAACAACCACGCCGCTTAGGTGTGAACTTTGATGCTGAAGATGTACAAGGGTTTAGCTTCAACCCTCAAGTTATCACTCTTGTTCGCCAAAGCCAGTTTGGCGGTACAAGCGCTGAATCTCCACACCAACACTTGCAAAACTTTGAGTGTATGATGGAGACAATGAGACCAAAGAGCGCCACTACCAACAGCTATAAGCTCAAACCTTTCTTTTTCTCTTTGAAAGGGAAAGCGCTATCTTGGTACCAAGCTCTTCCTAGTGGAAAGCTAGAGACGTGGGAAGACCTCTCCGCAGAGTTTCTCACCAAGTTCTTTCCGCCCTCCAAAACGGCGGAACTTAGAGGTAAGATTAATGCTTTTTCTATGAGACCTAACGAAAGTTTGTTTCAATCTTGGGAAAGGTTTCAGGATTTGCTCTTGGATTGCCCTCATCATGGCATATCCAAGCTTGCCTTGCTGGAAATTTACTACAAAGGGCTAGATGCGGGAACGCAATTCAACCTTCAATCCCTCTCATGCGGAACGTTCATGGACATGAGAGAAGATGACGCTTGGGACTTCATTGAGAAGCAAGCAAGAGTCATAGAGAAATATTCCCACCGGAAAGTGGAGGGAAATCGTGTGGAGCAAGGAGCGAAGCTCACACATGAAGCTCAAAATCAGATTTTCTCCCTCAACAATGAAATCAAAGAGTTGAAGGAGACTATCAAGACCAACTTCCCAAAGCAACAAGAGAAGGATGTTGGCTATTTGGGCAACAACAATGGCGGTGACAACACCAACCGCAACAACAATAACCGGAACAATAACCGGAACAACAATTGGAATGGAAACAACAACAACCGGAACAACAACAATTGGAACAACAATCGTGGTTCTAACAACAACAATTGGCGCTCCAATCAACAAAATTCCGGTAACTCCTATCCTTCCAATTCCAATTCACTAACTCCACCCTCTTCTTCCTCTACTCCTTTGAAAAGCCAGGGGCAATCATCAAATGGAGGAAACAATGCGGGAAAGGAAAAGCCGGATCCCATGTTGGAAACGATCTTGGGAAAGCTTCAAGGGTTAGAGAACCGCATCATCAAGGTTGATGATCAAATTTCTAAGGTTGACAAAGCTCAAAAGGTTTTGGAAAATCAAATGTTCAACCATGCGGAGGAAGTTCCTAGGAATCAAGGGAAACTTCCAGGAAAGACGGAGGACAACCCTAAGGGAAGGGTAATGGCGATTACAACTAGGAGCGGAGTGACTACCACCGATCCGCAGCCTACGTTTGTTGAAGTCCCCGTAGAGAAAGGCAAAGAAAAGGGGAAGGAGAAGGAGGACGTCTATGTTCCACCTCCAGCTTTCAAACCTCCCCTACCATTCCCTCAATCTAGAGCGCGAGCGCGCCTAGACAAGCAATTCGGTAAGTTCATAGAACTCATGAGCAAACTGCATATTAATATACCTTTCATTGATGCTATTGTAGGTATGCCGGCTTATGGCAAGTTCTTGAAGGAGCTCCTCTCTAACAAGAGGAAGCTAGAAGATTTTGGAGAAGTCAAGATGAGTTCGGATTCTTCGGACCTCATCAAGACTATGAAGGAGAAAATGCCCCCAAAGCTGAAGGATCCGGGGTCATTTTGCATTCCCATTGGAGTGGGAGAGATCACATACGACGCTTTATGTGACTTGGGAGCAAGTGTGAGCATCATACCACTTGCGTTGTGCAGGAAGATCGGTTTAGGCGACCCTAAACCAGTGAAGATGACGTTATACATGGCGGATCGATCCATTACTCGTCCCGTCGGCATTGTAGAGGACGTCCCTGTCAAGCTAGGCAAGTTCTTTGTCCCCATTGATTTTGTTGTGCTTGACATTCCTGCAGATAGTCCGGTCCCGATCATACTCGGAAGACCGTTTCTTGCAACTTCCGGCTGCATGGTCGATTGCAAGAATGGGAGACTCGCCTTTGACATTGGGGAGGAGAAAGTAGAGTTCGTTCTTTCCACTCTAGTGAAGGAACCAATCTTTGATGAGGATATTTACAATGTCCAAAACGAAGAAGGTTTATCTAGGGAGGAGGTAAGTGCGATTCTCTTTAACGATCCTTTGCAAAAGGTTATTACTATGAGTCTAACCGATGTAGGAGAAGAAGAAGAGTGCAAAGAGGAAATTGAAGCCTTAGAAGCACAAGAAGAGATGCATGAAGTAGAGTTCGAGAAACTCCACGATGAGGCTGAGAATACAAGATTCCACGGCCATACTCTGTATTCCACGGCCGTGGATTCCACAACCAAATTCGACCTCCATTCCAGAGGATATTACGGCCGTGGAAAACCAGAGGAAACCGTGATTTTGACCGTGGAAAATGGTGATCGGCACACTTCTTCAACTTCTCCTAATTCTTCTCCAAACCATTCAACATCCTTAGAAACTTCTAAGGAAACATCGGAAGCTCCTCAAGGATCATCGGAAGCTCCGAAAGCGATGGAACTTAAACCACTTCCTACTCATCTAAGGTACGCTTTTCTTGGATCTAATTCCACCTTCCCGGTTATCGTTAGTTCCGAATTAAGCATAGATGAACATGAACAACTCATGATTGTCCTTAGGAAACATAGAAAAGCCATAGGCTATACTATTGAGGACTTAGTAGGAATTAAACCCTCCCTATGCATGCATAAGATACTAATGGAGGAGGACTTTAGAACTTCAAGACAACCTCAAAGGCGGTTGAATCCGACCATGAAGGAGGTTGTCAAGAAGGAAATTCTTAAACTTCTTGATGCAGGTATCATCTATCCTATCTCCGATAGCAAGTGGGTGAGCCCGGTTCAAGTAGTTCCGAAGAAGGGAGGAATGACGGTCATCACCAATAAGAACAACGAACTCATTCCTACCCGAACCGTGACTGGATGGCGAATGTGTATAGACTACCGCAAGCTCAACAACGCAACGCGGAAGGATCACTTTCCATTGCCATTCATAGACCAAATGCTTGAAAGGTTAGCACAACATTCATACTTTTGCTACCTTGACGGTTATAGTGGTTTCTTTCAGATCCCGATACATCCGGATGATCAAGAGAAGACCACATTCACATGCCCTTGGGGTACGTTCGCTTATAGGAGAATGCCGTTCGGGCTTTGCAACGCCCCAGCCACCTTTCAACGGTGCATGATGGCCATCTTCTCCGAATACGTAGAGGAAATCATGGAAGTCTTCATGGACGACTTCTCCGTTTACGGTTCCTCTTTTAACGATTGTCTTTCTAACCTTTCTCTTGTTTTGCAAAGATGTGAAGACACTAACCTAGTTCTTAATTGGGAGAAGTGTCAATTCATGGTTAAGGAAGGAATCGTTTTAGGTCACTTAGTCTCTAGTAGAGGGATAGAGGTAGACAAGGCTAAAATAGAGACCATAGAGAAACTCCCTCCCCCAATTTCGGTGAAGGGAATAAGAAGTTTCCTAGGACATGCTGGATTCTATAGACGTTTCATTCAGGATTTTTCTAAGATATCAAAACCTCTCACTAATCTATTGATGAAGGATGCGGTTTTTGAGTTTTCGCAGGAATGTCTAGATGCGTTCAACACCATTCGGCAAGCTCTAATTTCAGCACCCATTATCCAACCACCGGATTGGACTCTCCCTTTCGAGATTATGTGCGATGCTAGTGACGTAGCTATTGGAGCTGTTCTTGGGCAACGAAAGGAAGGACGAACCCATGCCATATACTACGCTAGCAAAACGCTAGACGAAGCCCAGCTCAACTACGCCACTACGGAAAAGGAATTTCTAGCCATTGTCTACGCTATTGACAAGTTTCGCTCTTATCTTGTAGGTGCAAAGGTGATTGTCTACACGGATCATGCTGCGATCCGGTACCTCCTTGCAAAGAAGGATACGAAGCCAAGGCTGATTAGATGGATTCTTCTCCTACAAGAATTCGATCTTGAGATCCGCGACAAGAAAGGCTCGGAAAATTCTGTTGCGGATCATTTGAGTCGTCTAACACATCTAGAGGACGACCATTTACCCATTGATGACTCCTTTCCGGACGAACACCTACACATCATAGAGGAGTGCATCAAGGTAATCTCCAAGGGTGACGAACCATGGTTTGCTGATTTCGTTAACTATTTAGTTTGCCAGGAGATACCACCCGGACTATCATATGCGCAAAGGAAGAAGTTCTTCAAGGACGTCCGGGAATACCATTGGAACGAGCCTCTTCTCTTCAAGAGAGGTCCGGATGGCATCATTCGGCGATGTGTGCCGGAAGATGAGATGCAAAGTGTCATCCGTCATTGTCATTCACTACCTTGTGGAGGACACGCTAGTTCAAACAAAACTAGCGCAAAGGTATTGCAATCCGGATTTTATTGGCCTACTTTATTTAAAGATGTGCAATCCTTTGTTTCTTGTTGCGATGCTTGTCAAAGAACAGGCAATATCTCTAGAAGGAACGAGATGCCCCTCAACAACATCCAAGAGGTGGAGATTTTTGACGTTTGGGGAGTCGATTTCATGGGACCATTCCCTTCTTCTTGTGGAAACCAATACATACTATTGGCGGTAGACTACGTCTCTAGATGGGTGGAAGCAATTGCCTCTCCCACGAATGATGCCATGGTGGTGGTTAAGTTCTTCAACAAGACCATCTTTCCGCGATTCGGGACGCCAAGGACGATCATTAGTGATGGAGGTTCTCACTTCATAGCCCGTCGCTTTGAAGCTCTTCTATCCAAGTATGGGGTTACTCACAAGATCGCCACCCCTTACCATCCACAAACGAGTGGACAAGTTGAGATCTCAAATAGGGAGATCAAGGGAATTCTAGAGAAGACGGTTTCGAGGACTAGGAAGGATTGGTCCTTGAAACTAGATGATGCATTATGGGCATACCGGACTGCATACAAGACTCCCATAGGAACCACACCATACAACCTTGTGTATGGGAAGTCTTGTCACTTGCCGGTAGAGCTAGAGCACAAGGCGTTTTGGGCTATCAAGTGGCTGAATTTCAGCATGAAAGAAGCGGGAGAGAAGCGTCTCCTAGACATCAACAAGCTGGATGAACTCCGTTTGAACGCCTATGAAAACGCTAAGATCTACAAGGAAAGAGCAAAGCGTTGGCATGATAAGCATATCATTCCAAAGGACTTCCAAGAAGGAGATCAAGTTCTCCTCTTCAATTCGAGACTTCGCCTCTTTCCAGGTAAGTTAAAATCTCGTTGGACTGGACCTTTTCTAATTAAGCGCATTTTCCCCCATGGTGCAGTTGAAGTATGGGGTGAAGCTAGCGGAAGTTTTAAGGTGAACGGCCAACGGCTCAAAAAGTACTCACCGGAACTCCAAGCTGAGGAGTTTGCACCTACCGCACTCGAATAAGTGCGAGTTTGGTCTAGCTACGGACCTTAAACAAAGCGCTTCTTGGGAGGCAACCCAAGGTATTGCATTTTCGTTTTTTGTTTTCGATTCATAGTTTAGTTTAGAATAGACGTTTCGGTTTTATTTTGCCTCGATTCCTTCCGGTATGTTCGTGTTTTTGGTTGTAGGATCGATGGAAAAGGAGAAAGGAGGGATAATGTCGAAGAGAAGTGACGAAATTTGGACTTTGAAGCTTTACAGAGAGTTCCACGGTCTAAATTACGGTCGTCATTGCTACAGTGGCCGTAATTCTCAAAGGCCTGTGAAAAATCACCAAAATTACGGGTCCGTACATTTCCACGGCCGTGGAATGCCCCGACAGACCGTGATTTTTGAAAATTTGCCTGCGAGTATAAAAGTCACACTTCACCACAAAAACACCACAAAACCCCCAATTTCCACGCCCTAAACACCAAAATCGCACAGCTCATCCCAAATCTTCGTTCTCTAATCGTTTTTAACGATTCTTCTTCCTAAACTGAAGCAAATCCAACCAAGAACAAGATCCAAGCAACAAATCGCGTGGAAAACGATCAACAAACCCGCATTTTGGATTTCTCAATCCGAAAAAGAGGTTTTTGCTCTCTTCTTGATTCTAGTCGTTTTTGTTCGTTTTTGTTAGAGATTTTTAGGAAGAACTCATTGAGATTGGAAGAAATTAGATTAGGACTGCTTGTTGTGGAGTTTGATTGCTGATTTGCTGAGAATTGAGAATTACTGTGTCGAATCACGGTCTGCATAGGTTCCACGGCCGTGGTTTTGGGAAGAACAGACCGTAATTTTCAACAGAATGGATTTTGTGAGGAGAGTTTCGGGAAGGATTAAGGAAAAGAAAGGGGAGCAGAATAAGAAGAGAAAGGGTAACCCTTCCACATCTAGGGCACCACCACCCTCATCTCCCTCACCTTCACCTCCATCTTCACCTCCATCCTCACCACCTCACCCTAGCATCCCGATCATACACGAAAACCACCAAGCTGCATTTGAGAGGATCGAGAAAAGGGCAGTAATTGGCCCTAGATACTTGTTGTTGGAGGATCTACATCCTCTCAACGTTGTAGATGACCTCACATGGCTCTTGGATAGAGCCGGTTTACTTGTCTTCACGAACATTCGTGAAGACGCTTATGAGGAGATCACCCGAGAGGTTGTGACGTCTTTTGAGCACAGCCATGTTGATAGGACTGTCTCCTTCCGTCTCATGAACAAAGACTACCAGTTGAGCATTGTAGAGTTCGGGACCATCTTTGGGTTCCATGAGACCTACAACGGTCGACTCCCTAGGAACGTGTCCGCTAAGGACTTTTGGGAGGATGTGGCTATGATCTATGCCGACGAGGACCGTTGGCATCCAGCTGATACCAAGGCCAAATTGATGTACCATTTGGCCTTGAAGATAGCTCACCGTGTTCTTTCGGAGTGTCTCTTTCCTAGGACGGAGACGCCCCAAAAGATTAAGACGGATGAGCTATTCCTTCTCTACGCTATGCTTCATGGATGCCGCACCGATTGTGCTACCCTTTTGGCGGCAACTATGAGCAAATTGAAGAACAAATCAAGAGGGAACATTGGATATGGTGGGATAGTGACCCACATAGCTAGGACTTTTGGAGTGGACTTCTCGGCTTGCACACGTATACCGGCAGTTCCATTAGGGCTACACGCTTTCATGGTTAGGGGACTCATCTTCCCCACACATAGAGGTCCGCCTTATGCGGGTATGCCCTGGGAGAGTAGGACAGGCAGGGGTATTGAGTGGCTGCCGGAGTATTCCATTGTGGCGGGACGCCACAACTGGAAGGAGACGTTCGCTGCGATGCATGCGAACAGGCTTGTAGCTCCCCCTTACGTTCCACCGCCGGTTGTAGATGAGGAGGATATGGGAGAGCCGTATGAGAGTGGTGGAGGAGCAGAGCAGGAGTTCGGCTCGTTTCCGGATCAGCCGGATCAGCAGGATGTACCTAGACGCTCTCCGCGTCCGGCTAGAGCTCCAGGCTCGTCATCTCGCCGCGCTAGCGTGAGCGAGAGGCCCACGTGGATGACTACATCTCCCACCTGGTACGAGACACCCCCTCCTTGGTCCACGACGCAGCCAGCAGCACCACCACCACCACAGCCAGCACCAGTAGATGCTCCCGGATGGTATGATCGCGCTCCGGGATGGTATGAGAGGATGCCGGAGTGGGCTACCGGACTTTCAGAGAGAGTCGGAGCATTAGAGATCCGGGCAGACGCGAGAGATGGACGTTTGGACGACCTCGACCACATGATGAGGGACGTCTACCGCCAGCAGTTTGGGCGGTACTATGACCCGAGTTTCTCTCCATTTCCACCTCCACCGGCACCGCAGTGATCGATGACCGGACTGCTCGTTTTAGACATCCCCGCCACCATTTGTGAGTTTCTTTTTACTTTCTTTCTTTTGTTCTTTCTTGTGAACATTAGGGACAATGTTCGTCCTAAGTATGGGGTGGGATGTACTAAATGTTTGTAATAACTCTACTCTATATGTTGCTTCTATTCCGAGACTATTATTGCATGTTCATCATATGTCACACGTTTCATTCTTGCATTGCATGAAAAAGAACTTTAAAAACCCATAAAAATTGAAAATTTTTGAAAAATTTGATGCTTCTAATGAATTGAGATGAATTCTATGATAAACACTACTTGTGAATTAAGTTGATAACAATTGCATGCTTGAAAGGATAGTAATTCAAAAAGAAATTGAATGAATAAATTTTACCTCTTTTGCAAGTTTTATAATGTGAAAATGTTACCTAAATCATGTAAGAAATCGAAGTTGAAATCACATTATAAGTTCTTATGCTTCTTTTTGAAATGATTAAGGCAATTCGATACTTTCTTTCTTCTTTTCTTTGATCATCTAACTCCTCATTGAAATATTAGCCTCCCTTACCCATCCGGGAACTTGGAAAGTGAATGAGAAAAAGGCATGTTTGATGTGGGAGGGCCATGAGAGCATATAATTGCAATCAATTGAATAGAAAGAATTTATAGGTTTGGGGAAGTCAATCATGACGATGAGTAACTCGGCACCATTCACATAGCCGGGTGTTTGTGTCTTGCCAAAGTCGGATTGAGCGATATTCCTAGCGGATTATGGTATGTGCGCTAAGGGTTTGAGGCATCTCGCAAAAATGAGAAACGCCAATCTCCTAGGCTTCGGTTTTTGTGCACCTCTATCCATAACTCCAAAAGTAAAGTCGAAAAATGAAAAGTAAGAGCGAAGCTCTAAGTGAAGAGTTGCGGAAATCGCAAAAGAAGAAGAAGGTAGTAATCCATTTTCCCGGATTTATGCACCACTCTCCCTTAAAGTATCCCTTCCCTTCCATACTCTAGACCTTTTTCTTTGAAAGTCCTTAAGATCAAAAGAATGTTATATGGCTTGGTGATCTAAATTGAAGTTCTTATGATTGATTTTGATAATGTTTGAAGGTTATAATGCTTGTTTGGAAGTTAAATTGTTTCATGAGCTCTCTTTACCTCTTACTCTCTAATTAAGTGTGTGAAAGTTTGAAAACGATTGAAGCAAGGTTTGAGAATGATCTATTCTTTAGAAGTCACTTTCATCCAAAAGAAGGTACACATATTTCATCCTAACTCTTGTTTAAAGCTTTTTGAAAGACCTTGCTTAGGGACAAGCAAGTGTTAAGTATGGGGTTATTTGTTAGCATGAAATATTGTGATATTTTAGGCACGTTTTATAATCGTATTTGATTCATGTTGATAGTCTTTGATGGAGCTTTATGCATATATGAGCTAGTATTACCTATATTGTCGATATGGATGTCTACACGAGTTCTATGTTGATTATAGGTGATTTGGAGCTATTTCCGAACGAAATCGAGCGAAGGAGAGTTGAGTTGATGTACCTCTAGATCAAGGACACCTTTTGGGAAGCAATTTGGAGTATTAGATTGAGGAATGCACGAATGAAGGCAAAAATCACGGTTTTACCCTAGATTACGGCCGTGGATTATGATGCAGAATTCGATGTTCATTCCAGGGGATATTACGGCCGTGGAAGTTACCCGTATTTGTTTCCACGCCTCAGAATTACGGTCGTGGAATCTTCCACGACCGTGATCTTGGCGAATCCTTTCGCCACGTTTCGAAGCCATGATCTTTTGAAGATCGGGCCGGGCCGACGTTTTGCCCTGCATTATAAAAAGGACGGATGAAGCAAGATTCCGTCACCTCGCCTTACCTCGTTATCGAGCTTACGACCCTTCAAACCCTAAGTTTAGCGGCAAGAACGCAAGCTTAGCAACACACAAACCTTCATTCTTGGAGGTGCTTTTGGGAGATCTCATTGAAGATCAAAGTTCGTGATTGGAGAATTGCTGTTAGCGATCTTTGCGTTGAGGAAGATCGAAGTTCTTGGAGGATTTTGCAAGAAAACTACTTTTCTTGCTTAGGTTTGATTTAGGATCGGATTGACATCCCGTTTCCTTTCTTTCCTAAGATTGTGATTGTTTATTCCGAATTGAAGAACAAATCAAGAGGGAACATTGGATATGGTGGGATAGTGACCCACATAGCTAGGACTTTTGGAGTGGACTTCTCGGCTTGCACACGTATACCGGCAGTTCCATTAGGGCTACACGCTTTCATGGTTAGGGGACTCATCTTCCCCACACATAGAGGTCCGCCTTATGCGGGTATGCCCTGGGAGAGTAGGACAGGCAGGGGTATTGAGTGGCTGCCGGAGTATTCCATTGTGGCGGGACGCCACAACTGGAAGGAGACGTTCGCTGCGATGCATGCGAACAGGCTTGTAGCTCCCCCTTACGTTCCACCGCCGGTTGTAGATGAGGAGGATATGGGAGAGCCGTATGAGAGTGGTGGAGGAGCAGAGCAGGAGTTCGGCTCGTTTCCGGATCAGCCGGATCAGCAGGATGTACCTAGACGCTCTCCGCGTCCGGCTAGAGCTCCAGGCTCGTCATCTCGCCGCGCTAGCGTGAGCGAGAGGCCCACGTGGATGACTACATCTCCCACCTGGTACGAGACACCCCCTCCTTGGTCCACGACGCAGCCAGCAGCACCACCACCACCACAGCCAGCACCAGTAGATGCTCCCGGATGGTATGATCGCGCTCCGGGATGGTATGAGAGGATGCCGGAGTGGGCTACCGGACTTTCAGAGAGAGTCGGAGCATTAGAGATCCGGGCAGACGCGAGAGATGGACGTTTGGACGACCTCGACCACATGATGAGGGACGTCTACCGCCAGCAGTTTGGGCGGTACTATGACCCGAGTTTCTCTCCATTTCCACCTCCACCGGCACCGCAGTGATCGATGACCGGACTGCTCGTTTTAGACATCCCCGCCACCATTTGTGAGTTTCTTTTTACTTTCTTTCTTTTGTTCTTTCTTGTGAACATTAGGGACAATGTTCGTCCTAAGTATGGGGTGGGATGTACTAAATGTTTGTAATAACTCTACTCTATATGTTGCTTCTATTCCGAGACTATTATTGCATGTTCATCATATGTCACACGTTTCATTCTTGCATTGCATGAAAAAGAACTTTAAAAACCCATAAAAATTGAAAATTTTTGAAAAATTTGATGCTTCTAATGAATTGAGATGAATTCTATGATAAACACTACTTGTGAATTAAGTTGATAACAATTGCATGCTTGAAAGGATAGTAATTCGAAAAGAAATTGAATGAGTAAATTTTACCTCTTTTGCAAGTTTTATAATGTGAAAATGTTACCTAAATCATGTAAGAAATCGAAGTTGAAATCACATTATAAGTTCTTATGCTTCTTTTTGAAATGATTAAGGCAATTCCATACTTTCTTTCTTCTTTTCTTTGATCATCTAACTCCTCATTGAAATATTAGCCTCCCTTACCCATCCGGGAACTTGGAAAGTGAATGAGAAAAAGGCATGTTTGATGTGGGAGGGCCATGAGAGCATATAATTGCAATCAATTAAATAGAAAGAATTTATAGGTTTGGGGAAGTCAATCATGACGATGAGTAACTCGGCACCATTCACATAGCCGGGTGTTTGTGTCTTGCCAAAGTCGGATTGAGCGATATTCCTAGCGGATTATGGTATGTGCGCTAAGGGTTTGAGGCATCTCGCAAAAATGAGAAACGCCAATCTCCTAGGCTTCGGTTTTTGTGCACCTCTATCCATAACTCCAAAAGTAAAGTCGAAAAATGAAAAGTAAGAGCGAAGCTCTAAGTGAAGAGTTGCGGAAATCGCAAAAGAAGAAGAAGGTAGTAGTCCATTTTCCCGGATTTATGCACCACTCTCCCTTAAAGTTTCCCTTCCCTTCCATACTCTAGACCTTTTTCTTTGAAAGTCCTTAAGATCAAAAGAATGTTATATGGCTTGGTGATCTAAATTGAAGTTCTTATGATTGATTTTGATAATGTTTGAAGGTTATAATACTTGTTTGGAAGTTAAATTGTTTCATGAGCTTTCTTCACCTCTTGCTCTCTAATTAAGTATGTGAAAGTTTGAAAACGATTGAAGCAAGGTTTGAGAATGATCTATTCTTTAGAAGTCACATTCATCCAAAAGAAGGTACACATATTTCATCCTAACTCTTGTTTAAAGCTTTTTTTGAAAGACCTTGCTTAGGGACAAGCAAGTGTTAAGTATGGGGTTATTTGTTAGCATGAAATATTGTGATATTCTAGGCACGTTTTCTAAACGTATTTGATTCATACTGATAATCTTTGATTAAGCTTTGTGCATATATGAGCTAGTATTGCCTATATTGTCGATATGGATGTCTACACGAGTTCTATGTTGATTATAGGTGATTTGGAGCTATTTCCGAACAAAATCGAGCAAAGGGAAGTTGAGTTGATGTACCTCTAGATTAAGGACACCTTTTGGAAGCAATTTGGAGTACTAGATTGAGGAATGCACGAATGAAGGCAAGAATCACGGTTTTACCCTAAATTACGGCCGTAGATTGTGATGCAGAATTCGATGTTCATTCCAGGGGATATTACGGCCGTGGAAGTTACCCGTGTTTGTTTCCACGCCTCAAAATTACGGTCGTGGAATCTTCCACGACCGTGATCTTGGAGAATCCTTTCGCCACGTTTCGAAGCCATGATCTTTTGAAGATCGGGCCGGGCCGACATTTTGCCCTGCATTATAAAAAGGACGGATGAAGCAAGATTCCGTCACCTCGCTACCTAGCTTACGATCTTTCAACCCTAAGTTTAGCGGCAACAACGCAAGCTTAGGAACGCACAAACCCTCATTCTTGGAGGTAATTTTGGGAGATCTCATTGAAGATCAAGGTTCGGAATTGAAGAATTGCGGCTAGCGATCTTGGCGTTTATGCAAGATCAAAGTTCTTGGAGGATTTTGCAAGAAGGATTCTCTTCTTGCTTAGGTTTGATTTAGGATCGGATTGACATCCCGTTTCTTTTCTTTCCTAAGATTGTGATTGCTTATTCCTATTTGAATCCTTTGATAAACACTTGTTCTTGATTGTGATTCTGAGATTCGTTTGAAGATTATTGATAGTTCTTGAAAGTTCCCATCTTTTATCTTTTAAATCTTGAATTAATATCAAATGACTGTTATTGGCTAAAAACCCTTAACAATTCTAAGGTGAAGGGTTGATAGTTGTGGCTTAGATGATGATAGATCGATCGCAAACAGATTAGACCCTGAGAGTTAGAGAATTGTCGCCGACAACCCTAAATTACGGGCTGTTCTTGAGTTCCACGGCCGTGGAATCTCAAGATCCAACCGTAATTTCCCTGAGTTTACGAGCTTGCTTTTACCTTAATCCAAAGTTAAAGATTTGCTTTAGCTTAGTCTAGGCTTGTCTTTTCTAGGTGGTAGTGAAGCCTCAACAACCTCTACCTCGATTGTGAGCCTCAACAACCTCAATCGGATAAGTTAGTCTTGACCTTTAGATTATAGGTTTGGGTATTTGACACTAATCCTTGTCTTTAGTTCCTTCTTATATTGAGCCTCAACAACCTGTATAAGGAGTATCTTTTAGGTGAGTTACATAAGGTTTTTGGAACCTCAACCGTACGATTACCTTACATTAGTATACCTTTGCACATCTTAACTCTGTCTTTACATCATTAGCATATCTTGAATCTATTGCCACAACTGAATACCCGGATCTTTAGGATTGTTGTTTTCCCAATATTTGCAAAACTCTCATATTTATTGCTTGATAACCTGAAATCGAATTTGTTCCCACCCAAATCCCTGTGTTCGATACTCTGGAATTCTTGCTTAACTACGTCGATCCGTACACTGCGAGTTCGCTTGCTTGATTCTAGTTTTATAAATTTAAAGCTTATTTGCACACACCTCTAGGGGCGAACACTAATCGATACATCCGAGGATCATTCCTCGAGATGACACACTTTCGGACTCATTGGAATGCAAGCTAAGGGCTAAGGAGGACTCATGGAACCTTGCCAACACAAACCATGCACCAAATCATGGCTTAACGAGCCTAGGAGAAGCTTCTGACAGAAACCACGGTCTAGGCCCTTTCCACGGCCGTGGTTATGCCCGTAATTCTTGCCAGGACCACGTTGACAGCTGGCCACGATCTCTTCCATTGCTCTTGCATTTTAGTGGGTATTTAAAGGATTTTGCAGGCTGTAATTGGGGATCCTTCTCCTCTCTTTTGACCTACCTTTCTTCCCCAAAACACTTCTCCATTGTTGCCTCTCTTCCAAGCACCCATTAGGGGTGTTCTTGGAAGAGATTAGTGTAGATTCTCGTTTTAGAGTGAGATTAGATTGGATTCGAGTGAAGTTTCAATTGTTGTCAAGTTGGATTAGCTCTTGGAGCCTTGTAAGGATTTGGTAATTTCTATTCTATGCTTTTAATGTCTTTTCTTTGGATTGTTCTTCATCATTTGACCATGACTTGCAAGCATGATTTATTTGTTGAGATTGATCTTGAAATGAATGTTGTTGGCTAGATAGGTTGCGATTCTAGAGTAAGGAAAGAAGGGCTATGGCTAGAAGCATGATAGGATGAACTTAGATTTTTACCCTTGGATGACTTGTGTTGTTGAAATCCTAGTGTTTGTTGAGTTTAATTTAGCTTAGGATCCCCTAATGCTATCAACCTAAGTGAGGGAAGAGATCTACCCGATGATTTCCGATCTTAGATACCTAAGATGACAAACCCTAGGTAGTGGTGAGCCTCACAAGCCGCCATTGGACTAAGTGTGCTAGGATAGTTGATTAGGACTTCCCTTTCCGAGACTTACCCGGTAAGGATAGGTTAGACCCCTAGGTAACAATCCGGTTTGTGTAGAATTCCTATCCTTAGGTTCTTAGAGACTTACCCGGTGATGAGACCTTAGGAATCGACTAGTGGACCATGAGACCTACCCGGTAATTGATCCCAATCTAGAAACGTTTAATCCCAACATATCATAGTTAACCCGAGAATTGAATAGATAGCTTGAGTCTATGCCATACCCGGACTTCCAAACTCTAGAATCCGCTTTGTTACTTCCATTCTCAAATCTTTTGTGTTAGTGTGTGTTTGCGTTGCTTGATTGTGTTCATATACTTGTGATCTTTGTTTGATCACCGAAAAACCTCCAAAAACATTGTGTTTTCCATTTTCTTTATTCCTCGTCTTATCTTAGTCTAGATTTACACTATTTTCGATCATTGAATGACTTAGTTTCACCTTAGTCCTTGTGTTCGACCTCGGAATCCTTTCCTTTCTACAAAACGACCCGTACACTGCGGGTTTCGCTAGGTAGTTTAGGATTTAGTTCGAGTTTATAAATGTAAAGCTTTTTGTGCTATTTCCTAGCGTAACAACCACCATCACCCCCACCTCCTAGAATTCCAACTATTCATGAGGATTACCTCGATGCCTTAGAGAGGATCCTAAAGAGGCCGGTCATAGGACCGCGATACTTAGTGCTTGAGGAGCTTGAACCGCTGAACGTAGTGAATGATTTGACATAGCTTCTAGATAGAGCTGGTTTGATAGTCTTTTCCGCTATTCGAGCGGACGCTTATGAGGAGATCACTAGGGAGTTCGTCACTTCCTTTGAGCATAGCGCCGTCGATAGGACGGTTTCTTTCCGGTTGATGGAGGAGAACTATGAGTTCTCGATCTTGCAGTTTGGAGCCTTCTTTGGGTTCCAAGAGATCTTCAATGGTCTGTTTTCTAGTGGGGTATACGCTAAGGATTTTTGGGAGGATATCGCTATGATTTATGCTAGTGAGGATCGTTGGCAACCGGCCGACACCAAGGCTAAGGTCATCTATCACTTAGCCTTGAAGATAGCTCATAGGGTCCTTTCCGAGTGCCTTTTCCCTAGGACCGAGACCCCTCAAAAGATTAAGACCGATGAGCTTTTCCTCCTTTACTCTATGCTCCATGGTAGACCCGCCGATTGTGCTACCCTCCTAGCCTCCACCATGAGTAAGATGAAGAACAAGAGAGCCGGCAATATAGGATATGGTGGTATGGTCACTCACATTGCCTCGCAGCTAGGGATAGACTATCCCGCTTGCACTAGGATAGCGGCGAGACTCTTGGGTCTCATTAGTCTTATGACTAGGGGCATCATCTTCCCTAGACACCGCGGTCCACCTACCGCCGGTATGCCTTGGGAGGAGAGAGGAGGTAGAGGCATCCCTTGGCTCCCCGAGTATTCCATTATGGCCGGACGCCATAACTAGAAGCAGACTTTCACCGCCATGCATGCGAATAGGTTGGCAGCACCTCCTTTTATGCCGGATGAGGTTCCGGCTGCGGATATTGAGGAGGAGATGGGAGGAGGTGATGAGCAGAACTTTGGCACTTTTTCGGATCAGCTGGCACACTTCCCCGACCCTCCTAGATGTTCCCCACGACCTTTTGGAGCCTCTTCCTCTCACCGTGCTAGTGTGAGTGAGAGGCCGACTTGGATGGACGCTCCTCCCGCTTGGTATGGGGAGCAACCCTCATGGATGGGAGCTCCACCTCCGTGGTATGATCAGGCACCCGCAGCACCAGCAGCACCGACTCCCCAGGACGCACCAGCATGGTATGGTCAGCCACTAGCTTGGTATGAGCAGCTACCGGCATGGGCCACCGACCTTTCTAGGAAAGTTGGAGACTTGGAGATCCACCAGGAGACCTAGGAGACACGGAGCCGGGAGCATGATGAGATGATGAGTGACATTTACCGCCAGCAGTTCGGGCGGTACTATAGCCATGAATTCCGTCCGTTTCCACCACCGCCTCCTCCGCAGTGACGAGTTTGATGATTGCCGGTTTTAGCCGCCCCACCACCGTCTAGTGAGTTCATTTTGCTTTTCTTTCTTTTCTTTATTTTCTTTTTGAACATTGAGGACAATGTATGTTTTAAGTATGAGGTGGGGTGTGACTATGTGTGTAATAACTCTACTACATTTGCTTGCTTCTATCCATGACACTTTGCATGTTTCATTCCATAGTCACACGTTTCATTATTGCATTGCATGAAAAAGGCTTTGAAAAACCCATAAAAATTTGAAAATTTTGAAAAAGTTTTTGTGCTTCTAAGATTAGAGATGACTTCTATGATAGTTCTCACTTGTGGAATGAGTTTTTGATGACAATTGTATGCTTAAATGGAATTATGAATTGAAAAGAAATTGAATGTGTTGTTTATCCTTTCTTGCAAGTTTCATAATGTGAAAGTTTTATCTAAATCATATTGAGAAATTAAGGTTGAAATCACATGATGAGTTCTTATACTTCTTTATGAAATGATTAAGGCAATTCGATTTTCTTATTTCTTTCTTTGATCATTTAGCCCCTCAATAAAAGTAATTTCCTCCCTTACCCATCCGGGAATTTGGAGAAGTTGATATTTGGCATGTTTGATGTGGGAGGGCCATGGAAAAAAAAAATTTGCATTCAAAGAATAGAACTAATAGGTTTGGGAAAGTCAATCATGACGAAGAGTAACTCGGCACCATTCACATAGCCGGGTGTTTGTGTCTTGCCAAAGTCGGTTGAGCGATATTCCTAACGAATTATGGTATGTGCATCAAGGGTTTGAGGCATCTCGAAATTGAGAAACGCCGATCTCCTAGGCTTTGGTTTTTGTGCACCTCTACCAATATTTCAAAAAGTAAAGTCGAAAAATAATGTGAAAAAGAAAAGAGAAAAGCTCTAAGTTGATGGTGTTGCAAATCAAAATAAAAAGAAAAAAAGAGTTGGGTTATTCCTTTTTCCGGATTCATGCACCACATCCCTTACAAGTTTTCCTCCTTTCCGCATTCTAGACCTTACTTGAAAGTCCTTGAGATCAAAAGAGTGTTATTTGACTTGGTGATCTAAATTGAAGTTTCACATGCTTGATTTTGACAATACTTGAAGGTTATGATGTTTGTCTTGAAGTTTAAGCGATTTATGATGTTTCTTTACTTTACATTCTTTGGTTTATGTATATGAGCGTTTTTAAGGATGAATGAAGCAAGGTTTGAGGATGATCTATTGACTAGAAGCACATTTTCCTAAAGGATGGTTTTGTTTTGAATTTGCATGCATATTTCATTCTAACTTGTGTTCTAAGCTTTTGAAAACCTTGCTTGGGGACAAGCAAGTGACAAGTATGGGGTATTTTGTTAGCATGAAATATGGCGATATTCTAGGCACTTATTTTGGTTGTTTTTCCCTTATTCTTGTGTACATGGATAAGGTTTTGAAGCAAATGTTAGCTTGTTCATCTATCTTGTCGATATGGAAGTCTACACTAGCTTTGTGTCGATTATAGGTGAATAGGAGCTGGAATCGGAGCAATTGAGAGAGAAAAGGGAGTAATCGATCAAGTTCGAGGATTAGGAGATACATCAAAGAAGCTAAGGAAGGAGCTAGGATGAAGAATGACACGAAACAAAGGCAACAACATGTATTATACACTTCCACGCCCTGAATTATGGCCGTGAAGAAGATGATTTGAAGTCCACGCTCTAAACCACGGCCGTGGACCTGGCATTATGAACGTGGAAGAGAGTTTGGAACACTCCAGTAAGTTACACGGTCTAAATTACGGTCGTGGAGCTAGAGTTGCGGAAACGCCAGATTGTTGGAGATTGGAGATTGCTTGCAGCGGAAGTTTAGATCTTTTCTTGCGTTTTGATATTGAAGACGGATTGATATCCCGTTCTTCCTTCTTGCCTGAGATTATTGTGAGGTTTCGTATTATACATTTTGAATCCATTGAACGTTTCGTCTTGTGTTTTGGATTTGAGATTGAGTTTGAATTTTATTTGAGTTTTCGAGGGCTTTCAGCTTTCATTCTTCTTAACTTGAATATTGATATCATGACAATGTTTATTGGCTAAAACCCTTTAGCAATTCTAAGGTGAAGGGTTGATAGTTGTGGCTTAGATGATGATAGATCGATCGTAATTTGATTGGACCCTGAGAGTTAGAGAAATTTCGTCGACACCTTAAATCACGGCATGTTCTAGGGCTTTCACGGCCGTGATTCTCAAGAATCAACCGTGATTTACCTCAGTTTACGAACTTTGCTTTTGCTTTAATCCAAAATTAAAGATTAGCTTTAACCTAGCCTTGGCTTGCCTTTCCTAGGTAGTAGTACGACTCAACATCCTCTATTCCGGTTTCGAGTGTCACAACCTTAACCGTTCTAGTTTATCTTTGATTCATTGGGTTTAGGCATGGGTATTTGAGATTAATTCTTGTCCTTAGATCCTTTCTATACCCAGCCTCAACAACCTTTATAGAGAGTCCTTGGGTGAGACATATAGGGTTTTGGAACTTCATCGTACATTACTTTACATTAGTATACCTTTGCAATCCTCGACTCTGTCCTTATATCTATAGTATATCTTGAATCGATTGCCACAATTTGATACTTGGATCTTTAGGGTTGTTGTTTTTTCCAATATTTGCAAAGCTTTTCTATACTTACTTGCTCGACTACTTGAAACTGATTTTGTTTCACCAATTCCCTGAGTTCGATACTCTGGAATACTTGCTAATCTACGCCGATCCGTACATTGCGGGTTCGTTTGCTTTTATTCTAGTTTTATAAATATAAAGCTTATTTGCACGCACATTTTCGGGCGAACAAGGATCCACGTCACCTACCTCCCCCAACATTTACCATTTGGAGAGGAGCTTTCCAACCTCTACGTCGTTGCAGACCCACTTGTCCCAAGGCGATCTCATGTCTCCATCATTGAGAGGCATGCGGTGAGCTCTAGCCGGGCCCCATATGAGGACCACATGCCCATTCCTAAGGATGAGGAGATGCATACCGCAACGGGAGAGGATGGCCCCGCTCTTGAGAGTCTCCATGCCCATATGGATGATTTGACCACTCAGCACCAGCAGTGGAAGACGGAGTACCAGCGGACTATGCTGGAGAAGAAGCAGACCTAGCAGTCCGGTTTCCAGGCGAGCATGACCGCCCACTTTGACCAGCGCCAGGACGCTTGGCAGGCGGCTCAGCAGCAGAGGATGGAGACTCAGCTGTTGGCTTGGCAAGCCAACTTTGAGTCTACTTTTGGTGCTCGATTGGATGTTACGCAGACCCGTCTTGACGACATCTACCGGCGGCAAGAGCACTGCTTTGGCCATTTCCCTTATCCACCGGATCACGGTCCGGATGGTCCACCCGGACCATCCCACTAGTGAGCATCCTCTCTTTCCCTTCTCCACATTACTATCTTTTCTTTCATTTTCACTTTGAGGGCAAAGTGTTCTTCAAGTATGGGGGAGGGAACATATCATGCATGTATAGTCTTTTGAGTTTGTTTTCTTGAGATTTCTTGTGTGTTTTTGTTGTTGAAATTCGGTCAAAAAAAGAGAGAGAAAAAGGTAAGGAAATCCTTGGATAAACCGAAAACCCAAAAGGGCGGTTTAGGCAAAAAGAAGGTAGTCCGACCAACTCTAGGTTGGTGCAAAATTGGACTTGAGGGATGTGAGGATTGTGGTGAGATCATCATTAAAAGAAGAAGAGTGGCAATGTGAAAACCCGAAAGGGCTCCTTGGCAAAATGAGCGGCACCGACTGTAGGTTCTCCTTCCGACGTTGGCAACATAAGAAGGGGAGTCATAAGGAGGATGTCCGGTTAGGTCACTCTTGGAGCGATAAGGATGGTAGTTTCTCACCTTTTCTCATTTTCTCTCTTTTCTCACTTTCTTTTCTTGGTTGTTCTCTTGTTTTCCTCATCTTATCTTCTGCATCATACTTCTTGAGACTTTTGTATGCTGAATTATTTGATATGTTGTTTACTCGGGACGAGTAAAGAATCTAAGTATGGGGGAGTTTGATAAGTGATGGAATCACTATCAATTAGGATAGTTTTTAGTGTCTTTGAGTCAGTTTGTGTTACTAGTACTTTGAACCAGATGAAGAAGTCCAAAATGAAGCAAAAGAAGGTATTAGCAACACTTGGGAGTTGAAGAACGTTCAAGAAGCAATGTTTATGGTGCCACACTACCCCCGCAGAGCAGTGTCACCGCCCCTGCGGTGGCATTGCACTCCGGAACGCAGCCTGCTCCTTCGCCAATGCCCGGAACAAGCTTGTCACCGCCTTTGCAGCCGTCTTCGGCCGCACCTGCGGTGACTCACCTTGAAGAAGCAAAGCCGTTGCCCCTACGCCTCTGCCTGCAGACCGGCCTACGGACCTGTGAAGCCGAATAGCTAGTGTCCCCCCCTGCGGTGACATTGGGCCGCCCCTGCGGTTCGTCATCAAAAACAACACGAAGTTGAAGAGTTAAACGTTCAAGGAGAATTAAAGACCCGCCCCTGCGGGATTACCAAGCGGCCAAGAAGAAGATCGAGCGTTTTGGCCTAAACCGCCCCTGCGGCCCTGAAGCCTACCCCCGCTGTTTAGCGCCAGAGGACTTTACTCCGGATGTTTGCCCCACCTTTATGGCATTTAAGGTGGCTGTTTAGACAGCCCATTTACTCCCATTTACTTTCATTTATAGTATAAATAGAGTCTTGGTTGATTGTTAGAATCATCCATCATTTTCCCTAAAAAGCTCTATTTCCCTTAGTTCCAACTTGTAATGAGTTCTAATTTCCCTTGCTACATTGGGTTGTTTTGAAGCTGCATTGCTACTTGGTTGTAAGTCTTTATTAATATAAGTTTATTCAGTCAATTTGTGTTATATTCCTTGAGCTCTAACTTATGTTTGCATGTTTCTTACCACTTAGATTGATCACCTTAAGTGTCTAATGCATGCAAAGTACTAGGATTAATCGATTCCGGGTTCGGGTCCTTAATCTAGTAGTAACTTTTTAGATAAATGCTGGTTGTAATTACTTAAAGGAAAAGGAATATAACTATAAAGAAAGTCTAACGGTGTTTATTCATTCTTTATATATCTTTGTCTTTACTTGAATGCTAACTTGTGCTTTGATCTTGTAGGTCTACGGATCAATAACCTTGTTAAGTTGTGTTGATGCCAGTTGGCTCAACACATATCTAAGATCAAGATGAGACTTTGATGAATAACTTATAAAAAGAACCAACCAAGTAGTGTGCATGCTAATATACAACCTAGTGTAACTCTTCATTCCATATCTATTATCACCATCTTTGCTTGATTTTATATGCTTTTGTCTTGCCTTTGTTACAATCCAAACCCCTCCCCCCTCATTGGTTACAATTCGGTAAATAAACATAATCAAAACTCGACTAAAACTCTCTTGGGTTCGACCCTTACTTACATAATAGTATACGGTTGGTGTAACGTTAGGTAATTAATTTTGACTAAAGCTAAAAGACAACGACCATAGGTTTTTAGCCTCGTCACTCGGTGATTCCTTTGCTTGTTTACCGATAATGATGAGTGTTAGATAATAAAGGGTTATCCTTTATTAGGGTTTAAGTGTTCCTTCATCCTACCTTTGAGAGTTAACCTGAGACTTACCCGGTGATGGTTAGTTATGTACCCTTAGGTGAGTGTGTTGGTTTGAGTACTCGTACCTTTCCTTAGTTCCTTGAGACTTACCCGGTAATAGGATCTTTGGTTTGGGAAAGTGGATAGCGAGACTTACCCGGTGATCTATCACATTGTAGAAATACCTTCCCTTCGCAACCTCACCTTTGTCCACATATATCTTTGAGAAATCTTGAGTTGAAACCACAACTTGATACTTTGATCTCTAGAATCTGTGTTCCCCAATCATATTACATATCTTGTCTTTGCCTTTGATCATTGCATTTGCATGCTTGTTAAGTTAGATTACCTTGCTGAATTTCTTCTCACCAAATCCTTGAGATCGACTACGGAATATAAGACCTTACTACGATAGATCCATACACTGAGGGTTCGCTAATTGTTAGGTATATATTCAGGATATAAATTTAAGACTTCTTTGCACACACACCTTTTGGAGTGAACAATACCGCATTGAGATGAAGATTGAAGCGATTGGTGTTCAATATGTTACTTGTCTACTAACGTTTAAGGTTATTGGAACCAAATATGGTGTTTGCTATTTCTACGGTGTTCGCGATATCATAGAACGATGTGAGGTGCGGCATATTGTCCGTGCTTGGTTTAACATATACCCTATACCATGGCTTTTCTTGGGTGGCCTTAAAAACGCCATGTATTGGACGAGCATGTAAATGGTGCACATGTTTGCATGAACTTAATATCACTTGTAAAAGGTACGTCAGCAAGGCCAAGCTCATGATAGTTATCTAACATACCTTTAAACTCATTCATGCAAACATGTGCACCAATTTTAAGCTCTTTAATATGTGGGATTCTCATGACTAGTTTTAAGATATTGTGAAGGAGAATTGGAGTTGTAGACTTCGGAGAACCTACCAATACCGCTTATGTTCCCTCCTTAGTGGCCTTAAAGGCCCTCTGAGAGGTTTAAACACGCGGCACTTTGCACATATCACGAAAAGGGTGAAGGTAGCCAACGATGAGTTGGCTACTTGTTTGGAGAACTTTAGACTAGATCCAGAGTTTGAATCCCTCAAGAGCGACTTGGTTGAACTTATATCTAAAATTAATGTAGCAAAGAGGATCTTCTTCGCACAACATGCAAAGACCAAGTATGTTCTCCATAGTGATAGATGTAGCTCTTACTTCTACAGTGTTATGAAGGCTAATGGACGGAGAAATTTTATTCCTTCACTTGATCTGACTGATGGCTCGACCACTACCGCCCTAGAGGGAGTGGTCGGGGAGTTTGTTTCATTTTTTCTGGGGATACTCAGGACGAAGCAAGAAGTGGAGGAATCACCGAGAGATTGGTTTTTGATTGGACCAAGGGTTGTAGATGGTGACCTCCAAAGACTAGCTATACTAGTGTCCAATACCGAAACTTAGGAGACACTTTGGTCTATTGATGACATGAAGGCCCCAGGACCAGATGGCTACTTCTCAAAGTTTTTCAAGACCACTTGGGACACGACGGGGAGTGAAGTATGCGCAACGGTTCGAGAGTTCTTTATTAATGAGAAGCTACTAAAGTAGGTGAACCATATTGTGGTTTCACTTATTGCTAAAGTAGAGGCACATTCCTGTGTGGAGCATTTCATGTCAATATCCTATTGTAATGTGACCTATAAGATCATCACCAAGCTGATGGCGAGAAAATTGGGTCCATGTCTTGGGTACCTCACTGACCCGGCACAATTTGCTTTTGTACTAGGGAGATTGATGTCAGATAATATCTTCTTAGTCCAGGAGCTCTTGAGGAGATACAATGTGCGGTAGGACAGCATACGGTGTTTCATGAAGATAGACCTAGCTAAGGCCTATAACACGATCTCATGGAAACTCCTACACTTCGTTATGTCAAAGTTGTAGTTCCCGATCAGATTCATTAACTGGGTGATGTAGTGTGTCACGATGACATCATACTCAATCTGGATGAATAGGAATTCACATGGGCTCTTCCAGGGTCGTCGGGGATTGAGATAGGGTTTCCCCTTATCACCTGTTTGTGATTTGGTTGGAATTCTTGTCAAGGATGATCCAAGAGGAAACTTTCTAGACTAGGATTCCGATTTTACAAGCACTATGATAAGCTCAGGATTTCCCATTTGATGTTAGCCAATGATGTGGTGTTATTTTGCCGAGGGGATAGAATATCTTTGGACTTTTTGTTGGAGTGTTTATGTAGGTTTGAGAGGATTTCGGGATTAGTTGTCAGCTTACCCAAATCCTTTATATACATAGCATCGATGTCAGAGGAAGAGGCAGTTGAGCTGACTGAGATCTCAAGGTTTGCGATGGGAGTGTTTTCATTCAGATACTTGGGGATTCCCATCTCACCTATCATTCTCAGACATGGAGACTACTCCCCTCTGATTGATAAGAACGGAAAACACCTTTCATCGTCGAACAAGCAACACTTGTCTTTTGCCGGACGCTTGGAGCTGATCAAAGCAATTTTGTAGGGTATAGAGAGTTTTTGTCTATCACTTCTTCCAATTCTAACTTCGGTCCTAGATAGTCTCACTAGCCTTTGTAGGTAGTTTTTATGGAGTTAGTCATGGGTTGTGTGGTCCAGAGTTTGCCTACCGAAGAGGGAGGAAGGATTGGACTTTTGGACCTTAGATCTTGGCATAGAGAATTTATGTGCAAATACTACTGGCACATTCATGCTCAACTTGACAACCTCCTAATCATATGGATCCACTATAGGTACCTACACACCACCGATCCGGAGCAATGGACTCTAACCCCTAGATATTTGCCCTTGATGAAAGCACTTCTGAACGCTAGAGATGAGATGATTTTCTCGACAGATGAAGAGACACCCCTGAGAGAGATACTTGATTCATGTTGTCAGGGGAAATTCCGAGTGGCAAAGGCCTATGAGATTCTCCGACCGCGGGGAGAAGAGGTGAATTAGTTTAGAGTTGTCTAGATCCATGTAATGCGCCAAAAACACTGCTTTATCTTATAGGTGGCAGTTATTGGCCGACTATCGACTAGAGATAGAATGCACTACCTAGATATAGATCCTACATACACGTGGTTCACTACTGAAAGTGAATCACATGATCACTTGATATTCGGATGCACATATGCAAAAGAGGTTTGGTGCATAGTAGGTTGGTGTGGACTTCTGGATCCCTAGAGACATCACCATCAGATCGGAGACATTGTACTGGTTGACCCACATTGTGCATGGCAGGAGCTATACAAGTAGATCAAGGATGTATTTATTTTTTGCTACGGTATACTACCTTTGGTACTCTAGGAATGCCTTGGTATTTGACCAAAATAGAATACATATAAATATCCTTGTGAGATTGATCAAGACACATGTTTATACCTTGTTATATGAGGCATTCCCTACGGGAGACAGAGAACGGATTTCAGCTTAGGTTATTACTGGAGTTGTATTCTGCTTCTTACTTTGATGTATTTATTAGATATATGTGTATCAGGCTTGGTCTAAACCTGTTGATGGATTTGCCGAAGGTGGGCTGGCCATTGACCCTAGCGGTTGGCATTTATGAGTGTCTATGTATGCTTATGGTTTTGCTGTGAGTATCAACTTTAGAGTAGTAGATACGTTCAGAAGGATTGCATACCAGTTTGGAGTATCATGTGTGGTATTTTGCATTAGCCTCATTTTGAAGGCATGTACATAAACTTTGTTCTATTGATGTGGTTGAGCCTTAACGGGCTCAATCACACTCCTTATATTTATCTATGAATTTACCTTTACATACAAAAAAGAACATAAACAAATGAATATTCATTTTAGACAAAGAAGGTGTATTTTTAAAGCATTTGGGTTTTCCATTATCCTCTCGTTCATATGTTGATATCTTTACTAAAGGGTTGGGTTCCGTATATATGTTTATCTTCCATATGTTTATCGATTTTACATGTAATCTCCTTAGAGTTCTTCCATTATTATGACCGAGGAAGAGTGTAGAATTTCTATATCTATATTTTATGTATTAACTTTAGAAATGGAAAATGTAACCCCCCCCCCCCCAAAAAAAAAAAAAGAAAGTTTTTTTTGACACTACGTGACAATATATTGGTGATAACATACCTAATGACGGTGCATTGGTGACAGTGTGTCGGTGACAAAGTAGTTGGTGACTATATAGTTGACAATACTACAATTGATGACAACACAATTTGTGACAAAATAGATGATAACAGTGCAATTGATGATAATCCAATTGATGATAATACAATATTGGTGTTGTCACAATTGGTGATAATTAATACCATTGATGATAGTACAATTGATGGTAATGTAACTGATGACTATATGGTTGTTGGAAATCTAATGTATTGGTAGCAATTTGTTGATGATAACGTAGTTCATGATATTACGGATGGTGACAATATAGTTGTTAGACAATTATTAATATTACAATTGATGACAATATAAATGATGACAACTACCGTAGATGATAACACAATTGATAACAATGTTGCTGATGACACGGAGATATATACCAACATAGTCAAGACACTTTTATCTATAAACCATTTATATTTAGGTTGTGTTTGGCAAAAACACAAAACACTAGTGTTTATGAACCCTAGTGTATTGTTGGGTTGGTTTACATTAAAAATTAGTGTTTAGTTAATACAAATACTAAAGAGTGTTTGGCAAATACACTAGTGTTTTAGTCCAAACATGTGCATATCACGTGAGTCATTTTCGTAGGGAGTGTTTTGTAAGATGCTCATTTTCGTTGAACCAGATTATCATGGCGATTTGAGAGATTTATTGAGCTATAGATAGAATTCGACGCTTCTTGCACCACCACCACAACCCTCCGGCCGTCCGTCGTCCTCTGGTTCATCATATCTCAACTGAAGAGAGTTGTCGCTCGTTACCGCCAGTTCGTTGTCCTCTAGTTTTCTTTGTTAAAACGGGTTCATGCATAAGTGGGATTTTGTTGATGGTTTGTGCAGTAGGCCGGTAAACATTGTTACCCTGTCTGAAGGTAGGAATAAAGGGGTTTTAAATGATGTAGAGAGCTTTTGCAAACAAGATAACCTTATAAAGTTCTTAAGATATTTTGAAGGAAATGAACACAAAGCAACTTTCATCACATATGACTTACAATGACATTTGTGAAAGGCGTAGCATCTCCTTTCTTTCCAACGTGAGCAACAATCTTCTCCATAATATACCCAATAAGTTGTCCAATAGTCATACGAGAGGGAATAACATGTGGATTCACGATAATATTAAGAGTGATGCCTTCCACTGTCCAAGGCATATCCTCTTGTGTGTAAATCATACCAAATGTTCCCTTCTGACCGTGCCTACTACTGAACTTGTCCCCAATTTGAGGAATTCAAACAAGTCTCACCCTTACTTTCACAAACCTCAATCTATCACCATTTGTAGTGAGTAATACCTACAGAGTCAAGCAAATGTTAGAGGGTACAGAAAGTTTGAGTATTCACCATAACAAAAGAACATTGAGTGTAGTCAATTCAATACTTGATCCACAATTCGATTTTCACTGTGTCGTAAGTTGATGTTGTGATCACGTCTTGTATAGCGTGCAACATTAGGACCTTGCACTTCATCCTGAGTTAAAGGAGTGGTCTTCCTAATAATGACATCCTCTCCGGAAACTTTAGTTCCCTGTAATAAATTTACTTGTTAGAAAGCTAAGGCTAGTAGACATTTTATTAACAACTATGTAAACACAAGATACAAATCATAAAACAATACTCATAGGAGATGCTAGTTCATCAACATCTAATTTATCATAAGAAGTAAGAACCATGCCTCATACCCTACAAAAAAGATTACGGTTAAAAATGAAAACTGGAAAACAAAGAAAGGCTCATACAAATTTCAAACCATGGTTCTTACCATCGTATTAGATTTGTATGGCCGTCCAAAGTCCTCCTTAACAAAGGTACCCATCTTCTTCTCCTCATCCCTACACAAAAGATTCAAAGAAAGATGCACAAATTAATAATCAAATAGGAGAACATATATGTATATTAAAGCATTGAAGGCCTCATAACCACCTTTGACAATTCCAGCATTAAGAAGACCTTTGGCAATTCCACCGCTTCCACTGCCACCTTCTGTGATCAAGCCCTCATATCCACCTCCTCGGTCACCATCCTCAGTGCCTCCTCCTCTCCTCCCATCCCCACCACCACCTCATCAATCCCCATCTCCACTACCACTCTACAAAAATAATTCTTCTCACCGTGAATGTTCTCTACTTAGAAATTAGGGTTCCAAAATGAATGAAAATGAACTAGTAAGAAGGAATGAATTAGAAAGTGTTTGAACCTCAGTGTTCTTCGATTGATTTCCTTTTGTTCTTCAATGACCAATACAAGAAGGGGAGAAAACGGACCGTGTTCTTCTTCTTTACCGAGGAGAACGCAAAAGATATGAAAGAATGATATCTAGAGTGGTGGTGAGGTGAGAGAAAGTCGTTTAAGTACCAGGTAAGGAACGTAAATACGGAAAATAATTAAGGTTAATGTAGTCATTTTGAAGGGTAAAACACTAGTGTAAAGGCTAAAACCCTTACTCAAATAAGGGTTTCAAAAACACTTCCATAAACACTAAAAACTAGTGTTTTATTACCTGCCAAACACTTGTTAAATATTAAAAACACTTGTAAACACTCTTATACACTAGTTTAAGTGCCATGTCAAACACATCCTTATACTCCAACCCTTTGGAGTAAATAGTGAAGATACCCTACCAAAAAAATTTCTTTAAATAAACTAATTTGATTTATCGAATCTTGTACATATAGGTTATATTTTTATTGTAAGGATTGACTCAGGTACATAGTAGAGTTGTGGTGCGGATTTACGGAGTAATTCGGACCGTTGATTCAATTGATCGAATGATCTACTTTTATCGACGTCATTTAATAATTTAGGAGAAGTGTGATGACAATTTTGCAATTTTTAGAATATACATAATTTTGTCCTTTTAAAAATCTGTTTTAAAAAGGGGGACGTGTGACACTTTTGTAATTTTCATGAAAAAATATAACAATTTATCTATTCATAATTTTAGCCAATTCGTTCAAATTTTTATACTATCGGTTTTGACTTTTTTGTATAGTTATATGTATTGTTTTATTAATTTAGTAGTTATGTTTTATGCACTTTTTACTTGAATTCATAAAAAAAATATTTGAACTACAATACACAATGTTCGAATTAATGATACCCAAATTTTGAACAAATATTAATAAAGTTCATATTTTTACTGTAATGATATTATAATATTGTTAGTTCAAATCGAATGTTCTATTAGTTTAAACATGTTATATTATTCGTACATGCATTATCTTGAACTTATTGTAATTATGTATGAACTATTAGTGCAATATAATATGAACTAACATAACAAAAAATATATGAACAATTATTATAATATATGAACAATTATTATAATATAACTCGAACTACCCGAACAAAAATTTTTGAACGAAATGTATAAACCTTTGAATGAAAAAAGTGTTTATTAAAAAAAATTAACACGTGTCATCCGGACATTGCTCCGTGATACCATATATTTAACCAATCCGTAAAGTGTATTAGATTTTTTATTAAAAAAAAAAGAATTTGAGATTTATAACCTGGAGGGATTATGAAATAGGTTATACCTGTGCTAAAGATAAACATAAATATTTATTTTAAATTAATATATCCTTAATTGATCATTTTACATCGTTATACCATACATTCAATACGCACGAATGTTCACCAATAAACAACATACTTTATTAATAATCTCAGTTTCACAAACTATCAGATTCAATTAACATCATCATTGTTGTATGCACATTATCTGGGGAAAAAAAAGAAGGCAGGAATCTAGTGTGTAGGTGGATTCAACTATATTAACTTAATTAAATCTTAACCCTACATGTTTAGCTTCCTTTAATCACTTTCACTTTCGGCCCGAACGTGGGCTTCAGTGGTCCATTTTGGAAAAATATATCCTTACATACTTGCAGGGGTGAGCATAGATTCCGGTTAATTTCGTTTTGGTTTGTCCCGATTCTGACAGAATTTGAGAAAAAAGTTCCCGTCCTGTCCTATCTTATGAAATATTTAGGGGACGAATACGGGACGAAAACTTCTTATCCCAATAATTATGTCCCGTCTCCCATATATATATATATATATATATATATATATATATAATAGTATTTTTATATTTAAAAAGATATTATATGGATAAATAATATATTAATTATAATTTCATATTATAAGAGTTATAAAAATAGTAAAATTCTAAAAGAGTGGTAAATACTAATCGTCTTATAAGGTTATAATTGTCTTATACTCTTATACGGTTATACACTTGTTCACTTATGCCTACTGGTGTAACTTGTATTCGTTTTGAATGTATTAACTACTAATGTAAGTCTCTTGAATCGGTCATTCGGTATCGAGTTTTTTTTTTATCATTTGTGTCTTTAAACATGAGAGAAAACATTTATAAATATTGAATATAATCACTGCATAATTCTTATGTGATTAAGTCTGTCCCGGTGCGCTCCGTCCCGTCTAACGTGGGACAGGGCCCGTGTGGAACGAAAAAAATGTTATAAATCCCGTCCGTTCCACTTATAATTTACGGGACGGAATGCGAAACGACCTCAATCCCGTCTCGTCCCGTTCGATGCCCAGACCTGCTGCCTACCTACCTTAATAAAGACATTAGTTCCTGCGGTTCCCTTTTTCTTACGCAATACATAAATTTGCTACTACTAAAATACCTGATAAAAAAATAAATCTATAAGTATTCCAATCTTAAACCATTTCTCCGTTTTTTGACTCAAGTTAACAAATCTACTTGAATAACCAGAAACGAATATGTTCGATGGCAATGATTTCATACATCTGTAACACAAATAATATAATCGCCAAAGATTCAGCATAACATGAGTTAGAAATGGATGCTATGATTGCACCATAGCTGTCACCAAACTCACTTGCAGTCGTGTACCGTTAAATATAAAGCAAGCCACGTATATTTATACTCCAACCCTATACCGTTAGGTAGGTAGCTAGCTAGCCAGATGAAAAGCCATTGAAGCAAAAAACCCTAGAAGAAATCATGTTAAAGAGAGGCTCCCAAACGATACCTATAACTCCAAGATCGTCCATTATGGAGGGCTGGTGGTGGTGGCGGCGGCCAAGGCGGCTGGGGAGGCGACGCAAGGGGTTCACTGTCCGGCTAGGAAGCCGTCGAAGAGGGTTCAGCATCGCGCCCCGGCCGGTGGTGAGGTGGAAGTGCATGGTGGGTCCTATCCGGTTGATCAAGAAACTGATTTTGGATGTGGTTGCTACAACTCCAAATCAATTTGGTGTTGGGAAAGATGGGTTGCTTGTGAATGCTTGTTTTTGGTCTTCTTTGCCTATTTTGCGCCCACAAGCTTTTCCATTGTGTTGATGTTATGATTTCATGTCTTTATGATTTCATGTGGTATTTCAAATTGCTTTGCTAATTTCTTCATTAACGACTCTCAAGTGGGTAGTTGGTCTCTAACAAAATGCAATGTACTAGTTTAATTTGACAATATGAGCAAGTGCAAGTCTAAATTACTTCTTCTACAAGTTTTCAACTCTATGTTTGTACGGTATTACATGCCTCTTACTTTGCTTAGAAACGATGAGCTTAGCGCAACTGGGTGTACTTTGTGGT
The DNA here is from genome assembly GCA_033239045.1 of Fagopyrum esculentum. Classification (NCBI taxonomy): domain Eukaryota; kingdom Viridiplantae; phylum Streptophyta; class Magnoliopsida; order Caryophyllales; family Polygonaceae; genus Fagopyrum; species Fagopyrum esculentum. The sequence continues at coordinate 131,934,828 of BSUD01000001.1, read as the reverse complement.
CATTTCTCCTCCAACTGGGATGGACTTTGTGGTTGCTCCAAGGAAGTCATCATCGGCATCATTCCGGCATTGATCGTCTCGCCGTCAATCACTCAAGAGCCAACAATTAAGATTAGTCAACAAGGCTCATCAACCATATGGAGCCTCACTTGGTGAGACTAAAGACTCATATATCTTGAATTGTTATCATGCTCGAAACTAATCTGACAATGTCTGAAACCAAGCCGACAACCGCCCCTCCAAGCATGCCGAAGTCACGCAACTTCAACTCACTCCGACTAAGTTGTCAAGATTGAACACTCTCAATAAAACACTATAACTGAGGATATCTGATAAGTTTCAAATGTAACATCATATATCCTTTAGAATCATCTTTTTGTCTCATACATCACTATTTGTATAGAAAGCATTCACTTTCCATATTTGAGTATCTACTTTGGCCTTTTGTGTTTTAGTCATTTCTGCCATCATTGTACAAGAAGTATATGTTCCTCCTTGAAGTCAGAATTGCAAAGAAGATCATACATGACTGAGGAACCGCAGCATGAAGTCGCCCGAAAAAGCCCTGAAGACAAGATCCCATATCATAGCTACATTAGTATCCACACGGCTTCCTAAGCTGTGTCTATGCCGTATGGAGCCCATATTCACCCTCCAAGTGTACTTCATCAGTCTAAGCCTAGACGAGATGCCAGACAACACCAAGCCGTCTCCAATACTCTTTATGTTGTTTGGACTGCCCATAAGATAGAAAATCATGTATCCGCCTTAGAGTTAGAGTATCTCATATCTTCCACGAATATCTCTTGCCATAAGTCTCGTAGCCGTCAAGTAGCTTTATAATAGAATGTTCACCTTGTTGTGTTGGAACCAAACAATTGTGAGATTTTGTCCGTTCTTATTCAATCATGTCTGACTAATCATATCTTTCGATCTTATCTTTCTTTGTCTATGTCAAAGGCTATATTAGATAGTTACCTACAATATTCACATAATGTTCATGAGTTTTATATATGTAATCTTACTTTAATTCATTATAATGGTGATTCATGTTACCTTAGATCACCTTCCTCCATTATTTACCTACAATAATCATTGCTTTTCTTTGTTCTCCCTTTTCACCAAAAGATATATTGTTCCTCTTCTCTTCTTCTTCTTCTTCTTCTTTTCTCCCTTTTACGTAGTATGATTATTAATTAGTATTTTCCAAAATAGACGTAATCCCTGTCAATTCGATACTCAGTTTACTACAACTAACCCCATCATCCTTGCAGGTAGGTTTTAGGACTATTAGTATCTTTGGAGTGATAACACCCATGAGTACTACTTTTAAATGTCTTTTCAAAAGTTACAACTTTGGATTTTACTCGATGTCAAAAAAAGCATAATCGGCAAAGGAATAAGGAATACTTGATTCTGATGAAGAAGAGATGTTGTTGGGGATGAAGTGTTGCTTGTGAAGGAATTGTGTCCTTTAATTTAATGTGCAATGACTAAACTTGGAATAGGACAATTAACGGAGATAATTATTCCGATTATTTTAGGAGTCGTAGTGCTTTGCTAGAAGCCAACTACGATTAATGGGCTTAAACGAGTTAAACCCATAACTATTATAAACGGGTCATATGCGGTCACACACTTTGAGTTGACGGACTAGATCAACGGGAATGATGGTTGAATATATATATATATATATATTGTATATTATTGATATATCCATATTATTTATTTGTGAAATAATTAATTAGTGGATAATAATTAGGGAGGTTAATTAGGGGAGTTACATATTTTGTAACTCCCTCCTCCTAATTAGTAAGAAAGATCCCTCCTCTTAATAAGTAAGAAAGATATCTCCTCTTTTTGTAGTGGAATGAACACAAAGAGAAAAAGAAAGAGCAAAAGAAAAATTAAATAAAGTCAATAGTTGGTTTTGTTTTGTTTTAGAGGGTTGACTACCATCTTCATCCGAAGCAATTCGATTGCACGCTTTGTGATCTTCGTCCTAGCAGTCAAAACCAAAGGCGATCTTGACCGGGCTCGTGTGGATCAACTAGAGGAGCAACACGTGGGCTCTCATCTCTTTCGTTCCTTCCCGATCAGATCTGATTCACGCATCAACAGGTATTTCCTATGAACAATCAATTGTTGCCTATCAATTGTGCTTGTAGATCCTACGACTAGATGTTTAGATATGATCTGAAATTCCGCTTAAAGCATCTAATAAACCTACAATTGGTATCAGAGCGATCTTGCATAGATTGATAGGATAAATGATTTGATGCGGATCTTGATTTAAATTGGTGGTGAATTTTATATGGATAAAGATGTAAAATTAAAATGGAGATTTTGATGAATTGAGACATGAAATTGTAAGAATTGATATAGAAATTGGATACCACCGAACCGAGTCAGATTCGATCCGATTAGGTGATGGAAAGGCCACAAAATTGACCGAACCGGTGGATGATTGCCGTATGTATATTTGGCTAGATCTCAAAATATATTTGATATAAAATATCTGCCACAAAATATTTACCATAAAATTTTTGGCTAGGTAATAAAATGTTTGATATAAAATATTTGCCGGTGATTTGAGATTTTGCCTATAAAATTAAGATGGATAAAATTATGATATTGTTTATTTTAAACGTTTTCTAAAAGTTAGGAAATCTCACTTAAGATTAAATATTTGATATTATATCTTTTTCATACAATTAATCCAATTATTACATTTTAATGGTTAATATTGATTAATACCATAAAAGGATTTAACTTTAAATTGAGATATATTGTTATGCTTGTTTTATATTATGATATATTGCTTGCATAAGGTGACTAGTATGACCCATAAATACGATCTGTGTATCGTTATGTTTTTCTTGTACACGATCTGCGCATCGTTTGTTTTGTTGTAATTTAATTTATGCAATTAGAGTAATTCAAAACTGTAATACAAGAAGAAGTACAAGACATAAGAAGGTCAAGGATGAAGATCCATGAAGGATACAAGATGAAGTGATTATGAAGATTAGATCTTTATTTTTTGGCATCGTAGGGGTCATACTAGGATCACAATTATTGCGTTTTGAATGCTTTATTTTAAGTTTTTATATTGTTTTTATTTATGACATTTTTCACTTATAAATAAAAGACAAATAAAAAGACTTAAGTTCCAAAGGTAAATTGGGGCAATGCCTTTCCATATCATAACCCATTAAGTTCTGGATTTTGGTTGGATGGGCTTCACAAAAGTGAGGGTGTTCTTCCATAATCTTGGACTGAGTGAGGGTGAATCTATACGGGGGTTCATAAGCCTTGATATGGTAGTACCTAACGAGAGACCAAAAGGCAAAGTTTTGGATCTTGAGGCATGGGATGATTTCTGCATTGGATGTGGATCATCAACCAAGAATTATAAGGAGTTATAATTAGTAATTGTTACTTACCATGAACACATAGGACTTAAGGCAGTGCAAAAGTACGTTGAGTCTTGTGTGGGATCTTGGAATATTTTATTCAAAGGGACGACAACAATTGAATAAAATGTGTTTTTTCTTATTTTAAATTGTTTAAATATAAGTATTTGCAATTTCAAACATATACTGATTTGTATGTCATTTATATACTGTAGATAATGTCGAACGATAATTGAAATTCTCTCTGCGCTTAATTGTTGAGAAAAACAAGCTCAATGGAACGAACTTCCTTGATTGGGAAAGGAATCTGAGAATCATTCTCAGGTCCGAGGGACGTGAGGACGTCCTAGCTACCCCTATCCCTTCTGTGACCGACACCTCATCAGATGAGGAGAAGGCAACAGAAACTCGAGTGAGGTCTGAGGAATTACCTGTAACTTGCCTCATGGTTGCTGCAATGGAGCCTGATTTGTAAAAGAGGTTTGAGCATTCTGATGCTTATACTATCATAACTGAACTGAAAACGTTGTTTCAGGATCAGGCAAGGATAGAGCGATATGAGACTCACAAAGCTATACTTGATAGCAAGCTTGAGAGGGGAAAACTAGTGAGTCCTCATGTGATTAGCCTCATTGGGCTTTTTAAGAGGATGGAAAATCTAGGGACCCTATATGACCAAGAGTTGGCCACTGATATTGTTCTTAGATCCTTGCATGATGGCTTTGCACCATTCAGAATGCAATACCATATGAATGGTTTGAAGCATGATATGAATGAGCTCCATGGCATGCTTAAAAATGTTGAGGGCAATATTATTGATGACAAAAAGAAGGAAGTTCTGAATGTCAACATAGGGAAGGGTTTTAAGAAGGTGGCTAAGAGTAAGAGCAATTACCAAGGAAAAGGCAAGCAAGTTGCCAAACCCAAGGATGGTGAGAAGCCAAAGGTGGCTGCTGATCATGATTGTTTTTACTGCAAGGCCAAGGGACACTGGAAGAGGAACTGTCCCAAGTACCTGGAAGACAAGAAGAATGGAACTTTGAGTTCCGGCACTTCAGGTATTTATGTTATTGAAATAATGACAACAGATGTTCTCACATTAGAATATGATCTCATTTGGATATTAGATACCGCTTGTGGTGCTCACATTATTTCTTATGTGCAGGAACTAAGAAATACAAGGCAAGTGAAGAAGGGGGAGATAGACCTGCGCGTTGGAAAATGGAGCAAGTGTTGCTGCACTTACCGTGGGAGATTTTAGTTTGTCTTTACCTTCTGGTTTAGTATTAGAACTGAATAATTTTTATTTTGTTCTATGCATTACCAAGAACCTTATTTCGGTTGCATTATTACATTTTGAGGGATTTGATTTTAGCATTAAAGATGGATTTATGTCTGTTTTTAGAAACAATATTTTCTATACTAGTGCACCAATGAGTAATGGACTTTTTGTGTTGGATCTCAAATCGGATGTATACAATATAAATAACAAAAGGCAAAAACCAAATAGTTTGAGTGAGGCCTACCTATGGCATTGTCGATTGGGCCATATTAGTGTGAATCGCATGAAGAAGCTCCATAAAGATGGACTTCTAAAAGACATGGATTATGAATCCATTAATACATGTGAATCATGTCTAATGGGCAAAATGACAAGGTCACCTTTCAAAGGAACCAATGAAAGGGCTACTGAATCGTTGGGCATAATACATACTGATGTATGTGGGCCAAGGGCCACAAAAGCTAGAGGTGGCTACAGATACTTCATTACGTTTACTGATGACATGAGTAGATATGGATATATTTACTTTATGTCACATAAATTGGAATCCTTTGAAAAGTTCAAGGAATTCCAAAATGAAGTAGAGACTCAAAGTGGCAAGAAAATAAAAGCACTTCGATCTGATCGTGGTGGTGAGTACTTGAGCCACGAGTTTGATCATCATTTGAAAAACTGTGGGATAGTAACACAGTTGTCTACCCCGGGAACACCACAGCTTAATGGTGTGTCTGAAAGGAGAAACAGGACCTTGTTAGACATGGTCCGATCAATGCTGAGTTTTGTTGATCTTCCGGTATCCTTCTGAGGATATACCCTCACTAGCGTTGTACTTACATTAAACAGGACTCCGTCAAGAACTGTAGACAAAACTTCATATGAGATATGGACTGGAAAGGTTCCAAAGTTGTCTTTTCTGAAAATATGGGGATGTGAAGCTTATGTAAAGCGTTTACAAATAGAGAAGCTTGCCCCAAAATCAGATAAATGCTTTTTTATAGGGTATCTAAAAGGAAGTTTTGGATATTACTTCTACAATCCAACTCAGCAAAAGGTGTTTGTTGCAAGGGAAAGTGTCTTTTTGGAAAGAGAGTTTCTTTCCAACAAGTCAAGTGGGAGAAATATTCATCTTGAAACAGTTCAAGACGATGAAGAGCAACAAACTCAACAACAAGATGACATGGATGATGTCGTTGATGAGATGATTACTTTTGAAGGCCTAGGGCCTAAGATCATTCTAGAGCCGGAACAAGAGGATCTACAAGCAGTTGTGGATCATGTTCCGGATTCAGTTGTTGAACAAGTTGAGCCCACTCGTAGATCGGAAAGGCCAAGGGTACAACCAAGACGTTATGATGATTTCATCTTGAATGTAAGCCTTGATGTTCTTATGTTAGAACATAGTGAGCCTTCTACATATAAGCAAGCAGTGACGGGTCCAGGCTCCAAGAAATGGCTTGAGGCCATGAGGTCCGAAATGGATTCGATGTTTGAAAATCAAGTATGAGACTTGATAGATTTGCCAAATGGGGTAAAACCCATAGGAAGCAAATGGATTTTCAAACTCAAAACTGACAAGGATGGAAATGTGTCTATTCACAAGGCAAGGCTAGTTGCCAAATTTTTTAGACAGATTCATGGTATAGATTATGACGAGACATTTTCACCAGTTGTCATGGTTAGATCCATTAGGATAATCCTAGCTATTGCCGCATATTATGACTATGAGATATGGCAAATGGATGTCAAAACCGCTTTTCTAAATGGTCTTTTGGAAGAGGATGTGTACATGACACAACTTGAAGGTTTTGAAGATCCAAATGATGTTGGGAAGGTATGCAAGCTTAAGAAGTCCATTTACGGACTTAAGAAAGCATCCAGGAGTTGGAACTTTTGATTTGATGAAAAGATCAAAGAGTTTGATTTCATTAGATGTGAAGAGGATCCTTGTGTTTACAAGAAGTTTAGTGGAAGTAATGTAGCCTTCTTAGTCTTGTATGTGGATGACATACTACTTATTTGGAATGACATTCCGATGCTAGAGTCCGTAAAGAAATGACTGAAGAAATGTTTCTCAATGAAAGACTTAGGAAAGGCCGAGTACATACTTGGAATTAAGATATACAAAGATAGATCTAAGAGGCTTCTTGGATTGAGTCAAGGAACTTATATTGATAAGATTCTTGATAGATTCAAGATGCAGGATTCCAAGAAGGGGTTTTTACCCATGCAACTTGGTGTATATCTCAGCAAGACGCAGTGTCCTAAAACACCTGCTGAGCTTGAGAAGATGAACCAGATCACATATGCTTCTGCTATAGGATCTATCATGTATGTCATGATATGTACACGTCCTGATGTTGCGTATGCTTTGAGCATGTGTAGCATATACCAATCAAGTCTTGGAGAAGCACACTGGAGTGCAGCTAAGAATATCCTAAAGTACTTGAGAAGGACCAAGGATAATTTCTTAGTATATGGGGGAGATGAAAAATTGATCGTACAAAAACATAGAAAGGCAAAACGGCCAAAAGAGTCGCTATTTCGTTTCTTAGCGCCTAAGAAAGACGGCTTAGGAATACACGTTTTTCGAAACAATTGCGGAATAATTATCCGTACAATATTCCAGATTTATTATTCCAATTTCGAGAAGTTTGGAGAAGGGGGCTTAAACCGCTTTCGGATCGGTAAAAGGATAATTATCGACTCCGCTAAAGGATAATTATCGTCTTCGCTATAAATAGCTGAAATATCGTTTATTAATTCATTTTCTTTCACGTTTCCTCGTAAAAGCTCTGATTTCTCTCAACCTTCAAACTCAGATCTACTCTCCGTTTCTAATCCGATTTCAAATCCGTTTGAGTTTTTGGATTCCTCTCTTCATTCTCTTCATTTTGGTACCGAGTTTCTACATTTCCGAGCAAGGGGAGGTCTGGTCGAGCATATATGATACTAGGGAGGTTCCGTCGCTCAGATTCCGGTGAATTTGATGGTGTCCGAGCGTAGCCTGCGTCGTTGTGATTCCGAATCTTCTTTCGGATCGTCAATCGGGTTAGTAACGAATAAGTTATGAATTTATTCGTTTTCCGTATTGCGATTTAGCCTAAATTGACCTTAGGCTTGTCAAAATGGATAATTGGAAATTCCATTATGCTCGTTACTTTATTCTGGTGATTATGGGCTGTTTGTTTGATGAGATTTGATGACAGGTGGGTTCAGAAATTGCCTGCGGGCAAAACGTTGTTCTGGCGAAATTTAATTAATTAATTAAAGGTTAATTAATTAAATTGGGAATTGTAGAAAATGCTATAAGCTAATTAAATTCAAAGGAATGAATTTAACTGGTGTTTGAAGCGAGAAATTTAATACAAGGAATATGATATTCTCAACAGGTGTTGTTGAAGGTTTTGGTTAACTATAGCTTAGTCTTTGTGAGCATATCCAAGCACGATAAAGGAGGATAGTCCGAGTGGGAAACGGACTCAATAGTTGGTTTGTGAGGTTTTATTGTTCTTACCTGCGAGGTAAGTGTATATGAATTACACTTGCTTAATATATGTTATGTATTTAATATGCTATGATTTTATGCATGCTTGAATGTATATATATGTTTGTTATGATTGTATGCATGCTTATATGTATATGAGTGAGACGATGATGATGACTTGATATTCCTTATGAAAGCATGCATGAGGTACATGAGATGATAGTGGAAAGAATATGTTGAAAGAATATGATGAAAGCATGAAATTGAGTTATGATATGACAGTGATAATATAGGATGGTAATTGATTAATTAGCCCAACTGGGTCCCGCACGGGTTTCCGGGGGACGAGGTCGCTACCTGATCTACAGGGGGCCTCAGAGGTCGCTACCTGATCTACAGGGGGCCTCAAGATAAGAAAAATAGTCCAAGATCGCGACCTGATCTACAGGGGGTCTTAGGACAGATGGCTGAGGTCGCTACCTGATCTACAGGGGGCCTATGACGCTATCGGGTTGGCCAACCGAAAGAAAAAAGAAAGAAAGAAAGAAAGAAATACGAAAGCAATGAGAAAATATATCGTACGATCAGTTGGAGCTAGTTAGTTAATTATCACCTATGCATCGATGCGATCGAGTCTAGCATGTTATATGTTATGTTATGATTATTATTATGTGATGGTATGATATGTTTATATGTGATGTGTGATAACATGCTTGAATGTTTATGTGAAATGTGATATGAATGGTTGTGGAATGATATGTGAATGTGTATATGTATGTGTGCTTGGAAATGTGAGGAAGGGTATGGAGTGTCCTTTGGGGACGGGATATTAGATACTTATATATATTGGGAGAGTGCGATTTGTATACCCTTACTGAGCGTGTGGCTCATTGTTGTTATATCCACATATTTTTCAGCTGCTCAGACTCGGCCTGATCAAGGCAAGGACGTTGGACCCAACACCTGGATTTGAGATCATATCAGGTGGGCTGTTATGGGATGCTACCGCCTAGGATGTTTTGCATGGTTTTAAAACAGTTGTGTTTTGGTTAAACGGAGTTTATGACGTATGTTAGTATGTATATATGTTGTAAGTGAAGTTTTAAAATTATACGTTTTCCGCTTTCAGCAGGAAAGTTACAATCTTTATCAGTTCCTGAGTGGAAGTGGGAGCGGATTACAATGGATTTTGTTGTTGGACTTCCTAGGACTTTCAGAAAGAATGACACGGTATGGGTGATTGTAGACAGATTGACGAAATCTGCTCACTTCTTACCGATGAGACAAGATAACTCCTTAGATGAGCTGGCAGAGTTGTATGTGAGAGAGATTGTTCGACTGCACGGAGTCCCTGTATCGATTGTATCCGATAGAAATCCGAGGTTTACCTCGCATTTTTGGGGAAGTCTGCAAACTGCCTTAGGTACAAGATTGCATTTCAGTACGGCATTTCATCCTCAGACAGACGGACAATCAGAGAGAACGATTCAGACCTTGGAGGAGATGTTGAGATCTTGTGTTTTGGAGCTTAAAGGTAACTGGGATTCTAACCTGCCATTGCTCGAATTTGCGTATAATAACAGTTTTCATTCAAGTATTGGTATGGCCCCTTACGAGGCCTTGTATGGAAGGAAGTGTCGTACACCTGTATGTTGGGACTTTGAGGGCATGCGACAGATAGAGGGTCCTGAACTTGTACAACAAACAATAGAGAAAGTACAAGTAGTAAAGCACTGCTTGAAGGCAGCACAAGATCGTCAGAAGAGCTACTTTGATCGCCATAGACGAGAGATGACATATGAGATAGGCGAGAGAGTGTTTTTGAAGGTATCTCCTTGGAGGGGAGTTATGAGATTTGGTAGGCATGGGAAGTTAGCACCGAGATACATTGGTCCATATGAGATCTTAGAGAAGATCGGACCACTTGCGTATAGATTGGCGTTACCACCTGAGTTATCAAGATTGCATGACGTCTTTCACGTATCGGTGCTACGGAGGTATAGGTCAGATCCAAGTCATATCATTCCCGAACCTGAGATAGAAGTATCTGATAACTTGTCCTACCCAGAAGAACCAGTTGAGGTTTTAGGCAGACAAGTTCGAAGATTGAGAAACAAGGAGATTCCGATGGTGAAGGTCAGATGGGGACATCATTCAGCTCGAGAGGCTACATGGGAGACCGAACGAGATATGAAAGCGAAATACCCCTACCTTTTTAAGTAAAAACCTCAAGAAATTGTGATCCGGTTGTGCATCCTTTTGATATATCTACGAGTTTGGTTCTACGTCCTTTCTTAAATTTCGGGACGAAATTTCTTAAAGTGGGAGATATTTGTAACAGTCAAAAATCGAAGATGACCTAATCGAGTAATTTAGGAAATTAAATCCGTTTTAACACGAGATACCTCTCGAGGTAACCAGCTCCTAGATGATATTACACCCCGGTATTATTTGGAGCATTTGGGAGCTTCAATTAATAAAAATGCAGTTGAGAGAAATGATCAGGACATCGGACATGTCCTAGATATGAAAAAACATGAAAAGGCAAAATGGCTAAAAGAGTCGCTATTTCGTTTCTTAGCGGCTAAGAAAGACGGCTTAGGAATACGCGTTTTTCGAAACAATTGCGGAATAATTATCCATACAATATTCCAGATTTATTATTCCAATTTCGAGAAGTTTGGAGAAGGGGGCCTCGAGATAAGAAAATCAGCCAGGGGTCGCTACCTGATCTACAGGGGGCCTCAAGATAAGAAAAATAGTCCAAGATCGCGACCTGATCTACAGGGGGTCTTAGGACAGATGGCTGAGGTCGCTACCTGATCTACAGGGGGCCTATGACGCTATCGGGTTGGCCAACCGAAAGAAAAAAGAAAGAAAGAAAGAAAGAAATACGAAAGCAATGAGAAAATATATCGTACGATCAGTTGGAGCTAGTTAGTTAATTATCACCTATGCATCGATGCGATCGAGTCTAGCATGTTATATGTTATGTTATGATTATTATTATGTGATGGTATGATATGAGATGCTTATATGAGATGATAAGTTTATACGTGATGTGTGATAACATGCTTGAATGTTTATGTGAAATGTGATATGAATGGTTGTGGAATTATATGTGATGTGTGATAACATGCTTGAATGTTTATGTGAAATGTGATATGAATGGTTGTGGAATGATATGTGAATGTGTATATGTATGTGTGCTTGGAAATGTGAGGAAGGGTATGGAGTGTCCTTTGGGGACGGGATATTAGATACTTATATATATTGGGAGAGTGCGATTTGTATACCCTTACTGAGCGTGTGGCTCATTGTTGTTATATCCACATATTTTTCAGCTGCTCAGACTCGGCCTGATCAAGGCAAGGACGTTGGACCCAACACCTGGATTTGAGATCATATCAGGTGGGCTGTTATGGGATGCTACCGCCTAGGATGTTTTGCATGGTTTTAAAACAGTTGTGTTTTGGTTAAACGGAGTTTATGACGTATGTTAGTATGTATATATGTTGTGAAGATGGTTGTAAGATAAAGTTTTAAAAATTTATGTTTTCCGCTTTTCCGCTTATTGTTTTAAACAGGGTTAATTAATTGGTAATCAACTAGAAATGAAATAGGTGGGTCACATTTGGTTGGTATCAGAGCAGGGATATGATTCCTTGGCTTGGGTTGTGGAAAGTTTTCTGAAAAGCTTTTGAAAGTTTCTTTTTCTTTTAGATGGCGGAGCACAGCCAAAGGGTCGACTGAGTGTGTACATGCTCAGGGTAGAAATGACCAGGAGCACCCTATGGTGCCAGTTTAGCCAATATCACTACCACCATCAGATATGGCTGGTATATCTGATTTAGTGATATATTTGAGAGAAGTTATACCACCATAGACACAACAGTGTCTCAAGCGGGTATTATTCTAATAAAGATGGACAAGAATTTTGAGAAGATTTTCCGCCAAGGGGAAAAGTCGTTTGAGGGGACCACTAATCCATTAGTAGTGGAGGAGTGGTTGAGGAACACTAAGTCCATTCTAGATGGATTTATCTGCGCTACTGAGAAACGGTTACAATATGAGATATGCTTGCTTAAGGGAGCAGTTGGAGACTGGTGGGACACGGTCCCTAATGGCCGTAGTCTACCACTTGTGCTGACATGGATGATTTCTTGAGAGAGTTTGATGTGATCTTGGGTATGGATTGGTTATCCACCCACAGAGCCTTGATAGATTGTTATGCGAAGGAAGTAATCAAGGAGATAGATGGGTTGAGGGAAGTGATTTTCACCGGTGAGAGGAATGTTATTCCTACTTGCCTCATATCTGCAGTAACAACTTTTAGATTACTTCGAGAAGGGTGTCAAGCTTATCTGGCTAGTGTGTCAGATTCTGCTATTGATAGCCCCAGAGTATCTGAGGTGGATGTTGTTAGAGAATTTCTAGAAGTTTTCCTTGATGATTTACCTGGTTTACCTCCGAGTAGAGAGGTAGACTTTGAGATTGAGACATTACCCGGTGCAGCACCGAAATCAATTGCTCCTTACAGGATGGCTCCGCTAGAGCTAAAGGAATTGAAGAAACAGCTAGAAGAGTTGCTCGAGAAGGGTTTTATATGCCCGAGTATTTCTCCTTGGGGTGCACCAGTGCTTTTTGTGAAGAAGAAAGATGGTAGTTTACGATTGTGCATAGACTACCGTCAACTGAACAAAATCACAATCAAGAACAAGTATCCCTTACCGAGGATAGAGGACTTGCTTGATCAATTAAGGGGTGCTACAGTATTTTCAAAGATTGACCTTCGATCGGGATACTGGCAGTTGAGGATAGCAGAGAATTCAATACCAAAGACAGCTTTTCGTACTCGGTATGGACACTATGAGTTTACAGTTATGCCTTTTGGGTTGACGAATGCACCTGCAGCATTCATGGCTTTGATGAACTCGATCTTCCAACCTTATCTAGATCAGTTTGTCGTGGTCTTCATTGATGATATCTTGATATATTCCCGAGATGCAGATACTCATAGAGAACATTTGAGACGTATCTTAGGGATTCTGAGGGAGAGACAATTGTATGCGAAGTTCAACAAGTGCGAGTTTTGGACGGATCAGATTGCCTTTCTAGGGCATGTGATATCACGAGATGGTATACAACCTGATCCATCCAAGATCAAGGCTATTACAGAATGGGAGATTCCGCAGAGCATTACGGAGATTCGCAGCTTCTTAGGACTTGCGGGTTATTACAGGAGGTTTGTAAAGAACTTTTCGATTATCGCGCGTCCATTGACTAACTTGCTAAAGAAAAATCAGCAGTTTATATGGGATAACAGTTGTCAAGAGAGCTTTGAAGAACTTAAGAAAAGATTGACTACGTTCCCTATTCTGGCTGTACCTCAGATAAGGGTAACTTTGTGGTTTACACCGACGCATCTCAGAGTGGCTTAGGAGGAGTTCTAATGCAGGAAGGGAAGGTGATAGCATATACATCTAGACAGTTGAGACCTCATGAGCAGAACTACCCTACACACGACCTAGAGCTTGCTGCTATAGTTCATGCTCTTAAGACCTGGAGGCACTATCTTTATGGTGATACATTTCCGGTGTTTACCGACCATAAAAGCCTGAAGTATATTCCCACTCAGAGGGATCTGAATCTGAGGCAGAGGAGATGGATGGAGTTACTCAAGGATTATGATTGCACTATAGAGTATCATCCAGGAAAGGCGAATGTGGTAGCTGACGCTCTCAGCAGAAAGAGTAGTGACCAAGGCAGTAAGGTCAACTACAAAGTTGAGCATCTATTAGCTCTCAGAGTTATGAGAGTAGAGATGGATGTAAGAGGATCCGAGTTGATAGCTAACATTCAGGTTAGACCGTTGATTCTCGATGAGATTTCAACTAGACAAGATGAGGATGCTACACTGAAGAAGTTGAAAGCTAAAGTGGGAGATGCTACCACTACACACTTCCAGTTGTCTGATAAGGGAGTGTTATATAAAGGTACACGGATATGCGTACCCAACATTGAGGAGTTAAAGAAGAAGCTACTTGAAGAGGCACATTAGTCGAGGTATTCCATGCATCCTGGGAGTACGAAGATGTTTAATGACATGAGGAAGATCTATTGGTGGCCCAGGATGAGACGAGAGGTAGCTGATTTTGTAGCTCGATGTCTAGTGTGCCAGCAAGTGAAAGCTGAACACCAAGCACCAGCAGGAAAATTACAATCTTTATCAGTTCCTGAGTGGAAGTGGGAGCGGATTACAATGGATTTTGTGGTTGGACTTCCTAGGACTTTCAGAAAGAATGACACGGTATGGGTGATTGTAGATAGATTGACGAAATCTGCCCACTTCTTGCCGATGAGACAAGATAACTCCTTGGATGAGCTGGCAGAGTTGTATGTGAGAGAGATTGTTCGACTGCACGGAGTCCCTGTATCGATTGTATCCGATAGAGATCCGAGGTTTACCTCGCATTTCTGGGGAAGTCTGCAAAATGTCTTAGGTACAAGATTGCATTTCAATACGGCATTTCAACCTCAGACAGACGGACAGTCAGAGAGAACGATTCTGACCTTGGAAGAGATGTTGAGATCTTGTGTTTTGGAGCTTAAAGGTAACTGGGATTCTAACCTGCCATTGCTCGAATTTGCATATAATAACAGTTTCCATTCGAGTATTGGTATGGCCACTTACGAGGCCTTGTATGGAAGGAAGTGCCGCACACCTGTATGTTGGGATTTTGAGGGCATGCGATAGATAGAGGGTCCTGAACTTGTACAACAGACAATAGAGAAAGTACAAGTAATAAAGCAGTGCTTGAAGGCAGCACAAGATCGTCAGAAGAGCTACTTTGATCGCCATAGACGAGAGATGACATATGAGATAGGCGAGAGAGTGTTTTTGAAGGTATCTCCTTGGAGGGGAGTTATGAGATTTGGTAGGCATGGGAAGTTAGCACCGAGATACATTGGTCCATATGAGATCTTAGAGAAGATCGGACCACTTGCGTATAGATTGGCGTTACCACCTGAGTTATCAAGATTGCATGACGTCTTTCACGTATCGGTGCTACGGAGGTATAGGTCAGATCCTAGTCATATCATTTCCGAACCTGAGATAGAAGTATCTGAGAACTTGTCCTACCCAGAAGAACCAGTTGAGGTTTTAGGCAGGCAAGTTCGAAGATTGAGAAACAAGGAGATTCCGATGGTGAAGGTCAGATGGGGACACCATTCAGCTCGAGAGGCTACATGGGAGACCGAACGAGATATGAAAGCGAAATACCCCTACCTTTTTAAGTAAAAACCTCAAGAAATTGTGATCCGGTTGTGCATCCTTTTGATATATCTACGAGTTTGGTTCTACGTCCTTTCTTAAATTTCGGGACGAAATTTCTTAAAGTGGGAGATAATTGTAACAGTCAAAAATCGAAGATGACCTAATCGAGAATTTTAAGGAATTAAATCCGTTTTAACACGAGATACCTCTCGAGGTAACTTGCTCCTAGATGATATTATAACCCGGTGTTATTTGGAGCATTTGGGAGCTTCAATTAATAAAAATGCAGTTGAGAAAAATGATCAGGATATCGGACATGTCCTAGATATGAAAAAACATAGAAAGGCAAAACGGCCAAAAGAGTCGCTATTTCGTTTCTTAGCGCCTAAGAAAGACGGCTTAGGAATACACGTTTTTCGAAACAATTGCGGAATAATTATCCGTACAATATTCCAGATTTATTATTCCAATTTCGAGAAGTTTGGAGAAGGGGGCTTAAACCGCTTTCGGATCGGTAAAAGGATAATTATCGACTCCGCTAAAGGATAATTATCGTCTTCGCTATAAATAGCTGAAATATCGTTTATTAATTCATTTTCTTTCACGTTTCCTCGTAAAAGCTCTGATTTCTCTCAACCTTCAAACTCAGATCTACTCTCCGTTTCTAATCCGATTTCAAATCCGTTTGAGTTTTTGGATTCCTCTCTTCATTCTCTTCATTTTGGTACCGAGTTTCTACATTTCCGAGCAAGGGGAGGTCTGGTCGAGCATATATGATACTAGGGAGGTTCCGTCGCTCAGATTCCGGTGAATTTGATGGTGTCCGAGCGTAGCCTGCGTCGTTGTGATTCCGAATCTTCTTTCGGATCGTCAATCGGGTTAGTAACGAATAAGTTATGAATTTATTCGTTTTCCGTATTGCGATTTAGCCTAAATTGACCTTAGGCTTGTCAAAATGGATAATTGGAAATTCCATTATGCTCGTTACTTTATTCTGGTGATTATGGGCTGTTTGTTTGATGAGATTTGATGACAGGTGGGTTCAGAAATTGCCTGCGGGCAAAACGTTGTTCTGGCGAAATTTAATTAATTAATTAAAGGTTAATTAATTAAATTGGGAATTGTAGAAAATGCTATAAGCTAATTAAATTCAAAGGAATGAATTTAACTGGTGTTTGAAGCGAGAAATTTAATACAAGGAATATGATATTCTCAACAGGTGTTGTTGAAGGTTTTGGTTAACTATAGCTTAGTCTTTGTGAGCATATCCAAGCACGATAAAGGAGGATAGTCCGAGTGGGAAACGGACTCAATAGTTGGTTTGCGAGGTTTTATTGTTCTTACCTGCGAGGTAAGTGTATATGAATTACACTTGCTTAATATATGTTATGTATTTAATATGCTATGATTTTATGCATGCTTGAATGTATATATATGTTTGTTATGATTGTATGCATGCTTATATGTATATGAGTGAGACGATGATGATGACTTGATATTCCTTATGAAAGCATGCATGAGGTACATGAGATGATAGTGGAAAGAATATGTTGAAAGAATATGATGAAAGCATGAAATTGAGTTATGATATGACAGTGATAATATAGGATGGTAATTGATTAATTAGCCCAACTGGGTCCCGCACGGGTTTCCGGGGGACGAGGTCGCTACCTGATCTACAGGGGGCCTCAGAGGTCGCTACCTGATCTACAGGGGGCCTCGAGATAAGAAAAACAGCCAGGGGTCGCTACCTGATCTACAGGGGGCCTCAAGATAAGAAAAATAGTCCAAGATCGCGACCTGATCTACAGGGGGTCTTAGGACAGATGGCTGAGGTCGCTACCTGATCTACAGGGGGCCTATGACGCTATCGGGTTGGCCAACCGAAAGAAAAAAGAAAGAAAGAAAGAAAGAAATACGAAAGCAATGAGAAAATATATCGTACGATCAGTTGGAGCTAGTTAGTTAATTATCACCTATGCATCGATGCGATCGAGTCTAGCATGTTATATGTTATGTTATGATTATTATTATGTGATGGTATGATATGAGATGCTTATATGAGATGATAAGTTTATATGTGATGTGTGATAACATGCTTGAATGTTTATGTGAAATGTGATATGAATGGTTGTGGAATTATATGTGAATGTGGATATGTATGTGTGCTTGGAAATGTGAGGAAGGGTATGGAGTGTCCTTTGGGGACGGGATATTAGATACTTATATATATTGGGAGAGTGCGATTTGTATACCCTTACTGAGCGTGTGGCTCATTGTTGTTATATCCACATATTTTTCAGCTGCTCAGACTCGGCCTGATCAAGGCAAGGACGTTGGACCCAACACCTGGATTTGAGATCATATCAGGTGGGCTGTTATGGGATGCTACCGCCTAGGATGTTTTGCATGGTTTTAAAACAGTTGTGTTTTGGTTAAACGGAGTTTATGACGTATGTTAGTATGTATATATGTTGTGAAGATGGTTGTAAGATAAAGTTTTAAAAATTTATGTTTTCCGCTTTTCCGCTTATTGTTTTAAACAGGGTTAATTAATTGGTAATCAACTAGAAATGAAATAGGTGGGTCACATTTGGTTGGTATCAGAGCAGGGATATGATTCCTTGGCTTGGGTTGTGGAAAGTTTTCTGAAAAGCTTTTGAAAGTTTCTTTTTCTTTTAGATGGCGGAGCACAGCCAAAGGGTCGACTGAGTGTGTACATGCTCAGGGTAGAAATGACCAGGAGCACCCTATGGTGCCAGTTTAGCCAATATCACTACCACCATCAGATATGGCTGGTATATCTGATTTAGTGATATATTTGAGAGAAGTTATACCACCATAGACACAACAGTGTCTCAAGCGGGTATTATTCTAATAAAGATGGACAAGAATTTTGAGAAGATTTTCCGCCAAGGGGAAAAGTCGTTTGAGGGGACCACTAATCCATTAGTAGTGGAGGAGTGGTTGAGGAACACTAAGTCCATTCTAGATGGATTTATCTGCGCTACTGAGAAACGGTTACAATATGAGATATGCTTGCTTAAGGGAGCAGTTGGAGACTGGTGGGACACGGTCCCTAATGGCCGTAGTCTACCACTTGTGCTGACATGGATGATTTCTTGAGAGAGTTTGATGTGATCTTGGGTATGGATTGGTTATCCACCCACAGAGCCTTGATAGATTGTTATGCGAAGGAAGTAATCAAGGAGATAGATGGGTTGAGGGAAGTGATTTTCACCGGTGAGAGGAATGTTATTCCTACTTGCCTCATATCTGCAGTAACAACTTTTAGATTACTTCGAGAAGGGTGTCAAGCTTATCTGGCTAGTGTGTCAGATTCTGCTATTGATAGCCCCAGAGTATCTGAGGTGGATGTTGTTAGAGAATTTCTAGAAGTTTTCCTTGATGATTTACCTGGTTTACCTCCGAGTAGAGAGGTAGACTTTGAGATTGAGACATTACCCGGTGCAGCACCGAAATCAATTGCTCCTTACAGGATGGCTCCGCTAGAGCTAAAGGAATTGAAGAAACAGCTAGAAGAGTTGCTCGAGAAAGGTTTTATACGTCCGAGTATTTCTCCTTGGGGC
>BSUD01000001.1:131790927-131915257 GCA_033239045.1 Fagopyrum esculentum | reverse complement strand
ATTACCAGGTGCAACACCGAAATCAATTGCTCCTTACAGGATGGCTCCGCTAGAGCTAAAGGAATTGAAGAAACAGCTAGAAGAGTTGCTCGAGAAGGGTTTTATATGCCCGAGTATTTCTCCTTGGGGTGCACCAGTGCTTTTTGTGAAGAAGAAAGATGGTAGTTTACGATTGTGCATAGACTACCGTCAACTGAACAAAATCACAATCAAGAACAAGTATCCCTTACCGAGGATAGAGGACTTGCTTGATCAATTAAGGGGTGCTACAGTATTTTCAAAGATTGACCTTCGATCGGGATACTGGCAGTTGAGGATAGCAGAGAATTCAATACCAAAGACAGCTTTTCGTACTCGGTATGGACACTATGAGTTTACAGTTATGCCTTTTGGGTTGACGAATGCACCTGCAGCATTCATGGCTTTGATGAACTCGATCTTCCAACCTTATCTAGATCAGTTTGTCGTGGTCTTCATTGATGATATCTTGATATATTCCCGAGATGCAGATACTCATAGAGAACATTTGAGACGTATCTTAGGGATTCTGAGGGAGAGACAATTGTATGCGAAGTTCAACAAGTGCGAGTTTTGGACGGATCAGATTGCCTTTCTAGGGCATGTGATATCACGAGATGGTATACAACCTGATCCATCCAAGATCAAGGCTATTACAGAATGGGAGATTCCGCAGAGCATTACGGAGATTCGCAGCTTCTTAGGACTTGCGGGTTATTACAGGAGGTTTGTAAAGAACTTTTCGATTATCGCGCGTCCATTGACTAACTTGCTAAAGAAAAATCAGCAGTTTATATGGGATAACAGTTGTCAAGAGAGCTTTGAAGAACTTAAGAAAAGATTGACTACGTTCCCTATTCTGGCTGTACCTCAGATAAGGGTAACTTTGTGGTTTACACCGACGCATCTCAGAGTGGCTTAGGAGGAGTTCTAATGCAGGAAGGGAAGGTGATAGCATATACATCTAGACAGTTGAGACCTCATGAGCAGAACTACCCTACACACGACCTAGAGCTTGCTGCTATAGTTCATGCTCTTAAGACCTGGAGGCACTATCTTTATGGTGATACATTTCCGGTGTTTACCGACCATAAAAGCCTGAAGTATATTCCCACTCAGAGGGATCTGAATCTGAGGCAGAGGAGATGGATGGAGTTACTCAAGGATTATGATTGCACTATAGAGTATCATCCAGGAAAGGCGAATGTGGTAGCTGACGCTCTCAGCAGAAAGAGTAGTGACCAAGGCAGTAAGGTCAACTACAAAGTTGAGCATCTATTAGCTCTCAGAGTTATGAGAGTAGAGATGGATGTAAGAGGATCCGAGTTGATAGCTAACATTCAGGTTAGACCGTTGATTCTCGATGAGATTTCAACTAGACAAGATGAGGATGCTACACTGAAGAAGTTGAAAGCTAAAGTGGGAGATGCTACCACTACACACTTCCAGTTGTCTGATAAGGGAGTGTTATATAAAGGTACACGGATATGCGTACCCAACATTGAGGAGTTAAAGAAGAAGCTACTTGAAGAGGCACATTAGTCGAGGTATTCCATGCATCCTGGGAGTACGAAGATGTTTAATGACATGAGGAAGATCTATTGGTGGCCCAGGATGAGACGAGAGGTAGCTGATTTTGTAGCTCGATGTCTAGTGTGCCAGCAAGTGAAAGCTGAACACCAAGCACCAGCAGGAAAATTACAATCTTTATCAGTTCCTGAGTGGAAGTGGGAGCGGATTACAATGGATTTTGTGGTTGGACTTCCTAGGACTTTCAGAAAGAATGACACGGTATGGGTGATTGTAGATAGATTGACGAAATCTGCCCACTTCTTGCCGATGAGACAAGATAACTCCTTGGATGAGCTGGCAGAGTTGTATGTGAGAGAGATTGTTCGACTGCACGGAGTCCCTGTATCGATTGTATCCGATAGAGATCCGAGGTTTACCTCGCATTTCTGGGGAAGTCTGCAAAATGTCTTAGGTACAAGATTGCATTTCAATACGGCATTTCAACCTCAGACAGACGGACAGTCAGAGAGAACGATTCTGACCTTGGAAGAGATGTTGAGATCTTGTGTTTTGGAGCTTAAAGGTAACTGGGATTCTAACCTGCCATTGCTCGAATTTGCATATAATAACAGTTTCCATTCGAGTATTGGTATGGCCACTTACGAGGCCTTGTATGGAAGGAAGTGCCGCACACCTGTATGTTGGGATTTTGAGGGCATGCGATAGATAGAGGGTCCTGAACTTGTACAACAGACAATAGAGAAAGTACAAGTAATAAAGCAGTGCTTGAAGGCAGCACAAGATCGTCAGAAGAGCTACTTTGATCGCCATAGACGAGAGATGACATATGAGATAGGCGAGAGAGTGTTTTTGAAGGTATCTCCTTGGAGGGGAGTTATGAGATTTGGTAGGCATGGGAAGTTAGCACCGAGATACATTGGTCCATATGAGATCTTAGAGAAGATCGGACCACTTGCGTATAGATTGGCGTTACCACCTGAGTTATCAAGATTGCATGACGTCTTTCACGTATCGGTGCTACGGAGGTATAGGTCAGATCCTAGTCATATCATTTCCGAACCTGAGATAGAAGTATCTGAGAACTTGTCCTACCCAGAAGAACCAGTTGAGGTTTTAGGCAGGCAAGTTCGAAGATTGAGAAACAAGGAGATTCCGATGGTGAAGGTCAGATGGGGACACCATTCAGCTCGAGAGGCTACATGGGAGACCGAACGAGATATGAAAGCGAAATACCCCTACCTTTTTAAGTAAAAACCTCAAGAAATTGTGATCCGGTTGTGCATCCTTTTGATATATCTACGAGTTTGGTTCTACGTCCTTTCTTAAATTTCGGGACGAAATTTCTTAAAGTGGGAGATAATTGTAACAGTCAAAAATCGAAGATGACCTAATCGAGAATTTTAAGGAATTAAATCCGTTTTAACACGAGATACCTCTCGAGGTAACTTGCTCCTAGATGATATTATAACCCGGTGTTATTTGGAGCATTTGGGAGCTTCAATTAATAAAAATGCAGTTGAGAAAAATGATCAGGATATCGGACATGTCCTAGATATGAAAAAACATAGAAAGGCAAAACGGCCAAAAGAGTCGCTATTTCGTTTCTTAGCGCCTAAGAAAGACGGCTTAGGAATACACGTTTTTCGAAACAATTGCGGAATAATTATCCGTACAATATTCCAGATTTATTATTCCAATTTCGAGAAGTTTGGAGAAGGGGGCTTAAACCGCTTTCGGATCGGTAAAAGGATAATTATCGACTCCGCTAAAGGATAATTATCGTCTTCGCTATAAATAGCTGAAATATCGTTTATTAATTCATTTTCTTTCACGTTTCCTCGTAAAAGCTCTGATTTCTCTCAACCTTCAAACTCAGATCTACTCTCCGTTTCTAATCCGATTTCAAATCCGTTTGAGTTTTTGGATTCCTCTCTTCATTCTCTTCATTTTGGTACCGAGTTTCTACATTTCCGAGCAAGGGGAGGTCTGGTCGAGCATATATGATACTAGGGAGGTTCCGTCGCTCAGATTCCGGTGAATTTGATGGTGTCCGAGCGTAGCCTGCGTCGTTGTGATTCCGAATCTTCTTTCGGATCGTCAATCGGGTTAGTAACGAATAAGTTATGAATTTATTCGTTTTCCGTATTGCGATTTAGCCTAAATTGACCTTAGGCTTGTCAAAATGGATAATTGGAAATTCCATTATGCTCGTTACTTTATTCTGGTGATTATGGGCTGTTTGTTTGATGAGATTTGATGACAGGTGGGTTCAGAAATTGCCTGCGGGCAAAACGTTGTTCTGGCGAAATTTAATTAATTAATTAAAGGTTAATTAATTAAATTGGGAATTGTAGAAAATGCTATAAGCTAATTAAATTCAAAGGAATGAATTTAACTGGTGTTTGAAGCGAGAAATTTAATACAAGGAATATGATATTCTCAACAGGTGTTGTTGAAGGTTTTGGTTAACTATAGCTTAGTCTTTGTGAGCATATCCAAGCACGATAAAGGAGGATAGTCCGAGTGGGAAACGGACTCAATAGTTGGTTTGCGAGGTTTTATTGTTCTTACCTGCGAGGTAAGTGTATATGAATTACACTTGCTTAATATATGTTATGTATTTAATATGCTATGATTTTATGCATGCTTGAATGTATATATATGTTTGTTATGATTGTATGCATGCTTATATGTATATGAGTGAGACGATGATGATGACTTGATATTCCTTATGAAAGCATGCATGAGGTACATGAGATGA
This sequence comes from Fagopyrum esculentum, assembly GCA_033239045.1. Lineage (NCBI taxonomy): Eukaryota > Viridiplantae > Streptophyta > Magnoliopsida > Caryophyllales > Polygonaceae > Fagopyrum > Fagopyrum esculentum. Next base: position 131,910,945 of record BSUD01000001.1, on the reverse strand, counting down.
TAGTGGAAAGAATATGTTGAAAGAATATGATGAAAGCATGAAATTGAGTTATGATATGACAGTGATAATATAGGATGGTAATTGATTAATTAGCCCAACTGGGTCCCGCACGGGTTTCCGGGGGACGAGGTCGCTACCTGATCTACAGGGGGCCTCAGAGGTCGCTACCTGATCTACAGGGGGCCTCGAGATAAGAAAAACAGCCAGGGGTCGCTACCTGATCTACAGGGGGCCTCAAGATAAGAAAAATAGTCCAAGATCGCGACCTGATCTACAGGGGGTCTTAGGACAGATGGCTGAGGTCGCTACCTGATCTACAGGGGGCCTATAACGCTATCGGGTTGGCCAACCGAAAGAAAAAAGAAAGAAAGAAAGAAAGAAATACGAAAGCAATGAGAAAATATATCGTACGATCAGTTGGAGCTAGTTAGTTAATTATCACCTATGCATCGATGCGATCGAGTCTAGCATGTTATATGTTATGTTATGATTATTATTATGTGATGGTATGATATGAGATGCTTATATGAGATGATAAGTTTATACGTGATGTGTGATAACATGCTTGAATGTTTATGTGAAATGTGATATGAATGGTTGTGGAATTATATGTGATGTGTGATAACATGCTTGAATGTTTATGTGAAATGTGATATGAATGGTTGTGGAATGATATGTGAATGTGTATATGTATGTGTGCTTGGAAATGTGAGGAAGGGTATGGAGTGTCCTTTGGGGACGGGATATTAGATACTTATATATATTGGGAGAGTGCGATTTGTATACCCTTACTGAGCGTGTGGCTCATTGTTGTTATATCCACATATTTTTCAGCTGCTCAGACTCGGCCTGATCAAGGCAAGGACGTTGGACCCAACACCTGGATTTGAGATCATATCAGGTGGGCTGTTATGGGATGCTACCGCCTAGGATGTTTTGCATGGTTTTAAAACAGTTGTGTTTTGGTTAAACGGAGTTTATGACGTATGTTAGTATGTATATATGTTGTGAAGATGGTTGTAAGATAAAGTTTTAAAAATTTATGTTTTCCGCTTTTCCGCTTATTGTTTTAAACAGGGTTAATTAATTGGTAATCAACTAGAAATGAAATAGGTGGGTCACACATGGGTAACCAAAGTAGTGATTATGGCGGCATATGAGACGTGGGATGTTTTAGCGCCGACGTGAATTGTCTTGGCTTGGCCGGTTGCGGTTCCTTTGTTATGGGATCTACAACTCCTCGACCATTGTGTTGTAACTTTAGATGCGTAAAAGCGGAATATCAGGAACAAAATTTTCCTAAACATATAAACGAGAATCACATGCATAATCGATTAGATAAATCATAGAAATAAATATATCTTGATGTGAACCGTTACTTTGAAGGAGAGATTGAGAGCCTCAAATGTGACTCATTTACTTGGTCCACCCGGATATAGATCTAGATCACTCTTGATGCTTAAATGCTAGTGTAAGGATCGAAGGTGAAAAGGGAGATCAAATGGAGAAAATTAAGCAAGCAAGTTGTCCGTTGTTTCTTATTGTAATGCTTCGGAAAAAAGCAATTCCGCAAAATGTGTAATCCACTTGATACATAGCAACCATCATTTATAGTGCAACGGAAAACTCGAAATCCAATTAACAATGTTAATGATGCATTGTATCTGGCCAATTCGAATAATCCTGGAATGCAACTTGTTTTGATTTTGTTCAACGGATCCAACTTCACATCTTGGAGACGAATCATTCAAATGGCACTAGGAGCTAGGTAGAAACTTGGATTAATTGATGGATATTTCAAGAAACCTGCTATTGGAGATGTAGATCAACTTGCTCGACGGATTCGAGTTGATTACATTATTAGGTGTTGGAACCTACGTTTCTTGAAGTTAGAGCTTGTTGAGTTGTTCACCTATGTCGAGTCAATTAAAGGAACTTTGGGACGACATAATTGAAATATTTGAGGTATTGAATGCTCCTTTAATATATCAGATCCATAAAGATATTGCTTCTCTAAAGCAAGATAACATTGTTGGTGCTTTGTATTGTGGAAAACTACAGAAAATATGGAATGAATTGGCATTTGTTGATGCAATTCCAACCTGCTTATGTCAAGGTATTGTTAGTTGCAATTGTGACATTCTCATAAATATTTCACATAGAGAAGTCAAACTCCGAGTTATGAAGTTCCTTATGGGACTAAGTGAGCAATTTGAACATATTTGTAGGCTTGTAGCAACATACTATCCTTAGAAATTTCACCTACCTTGAATCTAGTGTTTTATATAGTAGTTCAAGTTGAGAAGCAGAAAGAACTCACTTTCCATAATCTCCCTACACATGATGTTCTTGCTATCTCTCGTTTGGTTCCTCATAGACAAGCAGGATGAAGTAGGAGAGATTATAAGAAGGAGAAGTTTGATAGAATGCGTTCTTATTGTAAGGAAAAGGGACATTTGAGAGAAGCATATTTTAAGCTCACTAGAATTCCATATCGGTACAGAGAGTTCAAGGCAAAAGATGAAAAATATCTTGCTACTACTCAGTCTCTTGGATCGGCCAACACCTTGGAGACCTCTTTTGGAAATCATCCACTTGAGTCCATGGATCTCTCTTCATCACCATCCATTGATCTAGTTATAGTTAATGCAGTTTACGAAGAGGTTCTTAAAATGATATAAGATAATTAACCTACCACCTCCATCAACTTTGTAGGTATTATCACTCATCTTGTGAGTAATGTTGTCAACATGTGCACATGGATAATTGATTCAGGAGCCATTGACCACATTACTTTTTGCAAGAGTTATTTCTCTCATTTACAAAAGCTTGACTAACCAATCCTTATTGGACATCTTGATGGTTCAATAAAAGAGGTTCATCATCGATGCACTATGGTCTTGTCTCCTCTCATCGCACTCCTCAATGTGATATATCTACCTCACATCAAGCACAATTTACTCTCTATATCCCGTTTGATTCATGACTTGCCCTTGAAGATCATTTTTACTCATCATACTTGTTTATTTCAAGACCATACCAATGATTCTCTCATTGTTATTGGTTACAAGGATGGTGGTCTTTACAAGCTTGGATGTTCTCATTTCCAGACTTTGGCATATGCATCCTCTTCATGTGATAATAAGAACTCTAATGTGCATTTATTTCATGCTCGATTAGGACATTTAGCTTTGTCAAAATTGTATCATATTGACACTTGTTCCACATCAAAACTTACCTTATTAGACTGTCATACTTGTATCTTGGCTAAGCAACATAGGTTGTCTTTTCCTTCCAGTAAATCACATGCTAAGACTGCTTTTGCATTGATTCATGTTGATATATGGGGACCATATCACACACCTGCATTGTGCGATGCTAGGTATTTTTAACCATAGTTGATGACCATACTCGGTGTACATGGACTTTCCTCGTGTCTAACGAACAACTGGTCTGCAAGATTGTCACCAATTTTATGGCACATGTACACACTCAATTTCACACTAAAGTTCAGGTTTTCAGGTTAGATAATGGTGCTGAGTTTTCGCAACATCAACTTCAAGATTTCTTCCTTAGCTTTGGGATTATTCTTCAAAGATCCACTCTATATGCTCCTCAACAAAATGCACGTGTGGAAAGAAAATATCGCCACCTGCTTGAGATTGCACGTACCCTCGAGCTTTGTGCAAACCTACCTATTTCCTTGTGGGGAGAGTGCATTCTTACTGCTACATATCTTATTAATTTAATGCCTTAAGCCATTCTAGACTGGAAACCATCTTTTGAGCTTTTACACCACACCAAGGTTTACTATGATCATCTAAGGGTCATTGGATGTCTATGCTTTAGCTTACACCCTCACAAGGACAAGCTTGAGCCTATTTCTTCCCCATGTGTCTTGATTGGTTACCTACCGGGTCAAAAATCCTACAAACTTTTCAACCTTAAGACACACAAGATCATAGTCAATTGCCATGTGATCTTTCAAGAAATCGTATTTCCATTCAAGGCATCTTCTCTACAAACACCCCTCATAGCACCTCCACCTACATCTTCACTTCCTATTGTCTCTCCAGCTCCAGACAATGACATATTTCATGTGTTTATCCCTCCCAATTATTCATCAACCGACCTCATTCCTTCATCACCTCATCCTTCACATGATAGCTTTTTACATCCTATTCCAGTTCCTTTGACATCTCCTTCACCTACCACTACTTCACCTTTAATCATTTCTTTTCCACCACTAATTATTTATTCCCCTCATTTACATCCTTCCCGTCAAACTCGCACCATTCATCGACCTACATACTTACAAGACTATGCTAGTAATTCCGTGACTTCTCCCATATCTTTACAAAATTTCAATCTCTTTGTCATGCCACAAATTTTGTTCATGTCGTGTGTAATGTCATCAACTCTTTTGAACCATCCCACATCATCACGACAAGGATTCTCCACCTTGGATTGAGGTCATGGCAAAGGAGCTACAAGCGTAAAACTCAATGACACATGGGAACTGATAGGTGATGGAATCACTATCAATTAGGGTAGTTTTTAGAGTCTTTTTATTGTATTAGTGTCGGTTTATGCTACTAACTCCTTGGTCCAGAAGAAGAAGATCAAAAGAAGCTAAAGAAGGAGTTATAAGCACTTAGGAGTGAAGATCGATCACGAAGCAAAGCATATGTTGCCTCACCGCCCCTGTGGGTCCTTGCAGCCGCCCCTGTGGATGACGTTTCCATTGGAACGCTCCCTGCGCCTTCACCAGCGCCGGCCATGAAGTGTTTCACCGCCCCTGCGCCACTCCTTGGCGCTCCTGCGGTGACCTGCCCTGAAGATATGAAGACCAGCTCCCCTGCGTCTCACACTGCGCCCCTGCCTGCGCCCCAACCTGGGAGCTGGAAGACGAAGAGGTTATGTCAACGCCCTTGCGTCGACATAGGGACGCCCCGGCGGCTTGACATCAGAAATGTCAGGAAGGCGAAAGGTCAGACGTTGAACTGCATTAAAGATCCGCCCCAGCGGAGTTGTGTAGCCGCCCCAACGGTTCTGAAGAAGGTCAACCGATTCTGCCTAAACCGCCCCTGCGGTTTAACGCCGGAAGCTTTACTCCGGATGTTTACACCACCTTTATGGCATTTAAGGTGGCTGTTTTGGGCCAACTATTTACTCCTAATTAAGTGTCTTTTGTAGTATAAATAGTCCATGGCTGATTGCTAGAATGATCCATGTTTTTTTCCTCACAAAATCCATTTTAGACTTGAGTTTTCCATTGTAATGAGTTGCTAACTCCCTTGCTACATTGGGTTGGTTTGAAGCTGTTTTGTTACTTTGGTTGTAAGTTCTTTTTAATCTAAGTTTTCATTCAGTAATACTTTGTGTTTCCTCGATCTCCATTGTCTAATTGCATGTTTACTATTGCTTGAGATTGATCACCTTAGGTTCTAAAGTGCATGCAAACAACTAGGATTAATAGGTTCCGGGTACGGGTCTTTAATCTAGTAGCAACTTTAAGTAATAACGGGTTGTGATTACTTAAAGAAAAGGAACACAAATATAAAGATAAGTTTAACGGTTTTAATCTTCTCTTTATATCCCTTAGTCTTTGTTTGAAAGCTAACCTGTTATTTGTTCTTGTAGGTTTACGGAACTTTAATAGGTTAAGTTGTGTTGATGCCGGTTGGCTCAACACATATATACGATCGAGACGGGAGATTAATTGGAAACTTGTAAAAGGAACTCATCAAAGTAGCAATTGCATGCTTAGAATCAACCTAGTGTAGATTCATCCATTATTGTCTTACTTGTCACATTTATCGTTTTCATAAGTTTTTGTGCATCAATTCAACCAAACCCCCCCCCCCCATTTGTGTCACTTGTCATTATAATCGATAATTGCATCTAAAACACCTTAACTCTCTTGGGTTCGACCCTTACTCAATCACTATACTTGTTCTTAGTGCTAAGTCGGGATTTACTTTTGATTGGGTATAGACGACCATAGAAATACCTTCGGTCAAATTTTGGCGCCGTTGCCGGGGAGTTTTAGTGTTTTATTGTTATTATTGATTATTGGTTTGAACCATTTTTATGGTTCAAACCCGTGCTATTAATTCCGGCTTTGCTTCTTTTGATCCAGAAATTGAGAAGACGCACATCCGGAAACGAAGACAACAACAACTTCAACAAGAGATGGCTGACCGTACTCTTCGTCAACTTACGCAGCCCACTTTGGCTCAAAACCCTCTTGCGGTCGCTATACCGGCACTAGGGGAAGGAGTCAACTTTGAGCTCAAGCCGGGCCTCATTCACTTGATCCCATCCTTCCATGGGCTAAGTGGTGAAGACCCCATCAAGCACCTTGGGAAGTTCCATACTGTGTGTATTAGCATGAAGCCGGCCAACATTACCGAAGAACAGATCAAGATGAGGGCATTCGGCTTCACACTCAAAGATTCGGCGGATGATTGGTATTACCACCTTCCATCCGGGAGTATTGACACTTGGGAGAACCTTCACAAAGCGTTCTTGGAGAAATACTTTCCAGCTAAAAAGGCCAATAGCTTGGAGAAAGCTATAAGCAACATCGAGCAAGAGGCAACCGAAACTCTCTACGAGTACTTCGAAAAGTTTGCACGCCTCCGATCCAGCTGTCCTTTTCATGGATATTCAACTCAAGATCTAGTCTTGTACTTGTACAATGGCTTGCTAGACAATGAAAGGAGGATCGTCGATGCGGCTTGCGGAGGTAATATTCTTAACTCTACTCCTGACCTTGCTTTGGAAAAGATACAGGAGCTAGCGGAAGGAACTCGGAACTTTGGAAGGACCCCGGCTAAGAAAGGAGTTCATGCTGTGAGTTCCGGGAAGAGTGAGATTTTCACCGAGCTAGCGAAATTGAAGGAAATGGTAAAGAGGCTAACACTTATGGGAACACCGCAACAACTCAAAGCTTGTGGAGTTTGTGCTGACCCGTATCATCCAACGGACATGTGTCCACGAGTTGAAGATGACGATGCTGAAGTAAACGCAATGGGTTATGGACAACCACAGCAGCAAAGACCTAGGAACGATCCCTATGTATAGAATTTCATGCCAAATTGGTGTGACCAACAGAATTTTTGTTGGAGGGACCAACAAAACCAACAACAGCAGCCCCGCCAAGGTAAGTATCACTCAACTGAAGATATGTTGTAGATTTTGACTAAACACTTTGCTACTCATGTCCAAACAACAGAATCTAGCATCAAGAACCTTGAGCAACAGGTTAGTCAAATGGCAGAAGCTATTTCAAGGACCGAATCAAGGCTTTCCGGAGGATTGCCCTCCCAGACGTTTATAAACCCCAAGGAGAATGTTAGTGCCCTAACATTAAGGAGCGGGAAGCAAATCCAACAAGAACCAGCAAAAGAATCACAAAGCAAACCTTTTGTCGTTTCTTCCACACCCACAACCGCCCCTGTGGCTGAAGCTGCACCCAGCACAGAACGAACGGCGCCTCTGCGGCTGGCTGCCCCCGCCCCTGCGGTGACAACCCCCGAGCCGCCTGTTACGCTAAGAACGTGACACGCAAAAGTCTTAAATTTATAACTCGATATATTTCTCCTAACTCCTAGCAAACCCGCAGTGTACGGGACATTTTGTAGTAGGGATAGTATTCCGAGGTCGAACACAAAGACTGAGGTGAGATTGATTCGATTAGTGACTAAGGATAGTGAAGATCTAGACTAGGAAAAGGGAATGGAATAAAGAAATGAAAATCTCAATGTTTTTGGTTTGGTTTTTAAGTGATCAATCAAAGATCACAAATCATGCGAAATCAGCAATCAACTAAGTTAACACCACAAGTAAACAAGCAAATACGAAGTACGTAATCAAAGGGAGAAAAGGCGGATTCTAGGAGTTGGAAATTCCGGTTATGGCATTTGACTCAAGCTATCTAATCATTACTTGGATCGACTATAATATGTTGGGAGTGAGTGTTTCTAGATTGGGATCAATCACCGGGTAGGTCTCATGGTCCACTAGTCCGTTCCTAAGGTCTCATCACCGGGTAAGTCTCAAAGAGCTTAAGGATAGGAATTCTACACAAACCAGATGGTTACCTAGGGATCTAACCTCTCCTTACCGGTTAGGTCTCGGGAAGCAAGTCCTAAAACACTTTCCTAGCACACTCAGTCCAATAGCGGCTTATTAGGCTCACTACTACCTAGAGTTTGTCATCTTCGGTATCTAAGAGCAAGAATCACCGGGTAGGTCTCTTCTAACACTTAGTTGCTAACACTAGGTCATCCTAGGATATATTTAACTCAACAAACACTAGGATTTCAACAATCTAACAACCTAACACTTGGATTTATCATTACAAGCAAATTCATCAAAATCACGGGATGTTCATCAAGGTCCACGGCCATGGTTTACCTAGAACAAACCGTGGATTCTAACAGTGACAGGGTTCAATCAAACGAATCATCCAAGCATACATTTAAGTCTATTCTATCATAGTCCAAGCCATAACCATCCTTTCCTTACCCTAGAATCGTATCTATTTAGCCAACAACATACATCATCTCTGTTAAAATCATCAAGCATAAAATCATGGCTTCCATTTGTAAGATAATGAAGAGAAAGAGATGAACAAATAAAACAAGTAAAACCAAGTTGAGTATGAGAATTAGAAAGACTCACAACCCTTCAAAAGAAGGTTTAATCGATTCTTACAACCCTAGAAATTGAATCCGATAGTCTTCTCTCTAAAATCTATCAAAGACTAACAATGGTGTGTTATTCTCTTCTTCTCCAATGGAACTTTTCTTCTCCTCCAAGAGTAGCTCCAATCCAAGCTTCCAATTGAGAGAATCTTTTCTTGTTGAGAGTGTATGAGAGAATGGTAGTGAGTGTGGATGTGGATTCCTCTGCAGGACCACCTATTTATCCTACAAATTTGCAAGAGTCGGCCATGAAGATCGTGGCACAGCTATCACAACCGTCTGGCAGAACCCACGGCCCATTTCCACGCCCGTGGAAGTCCCAGTGGCCGTGGTTTTGGTGCCTCAACTTGTTTTGGATCATTAAGCTACAATTTGGTGCATGGCATGCAACAACAAGGTCCCATGAGTCCTCCTTAGCCCCTAGCTTGCATCCTAATGAGTCCGAAGGTGTGTCATCTCGAGGAACGATCCTCGAATGTATCGATTAAGCTCCTAAATCTCCCAAAATACCTACAAAGCATGCAAAAAGTCGTGTAGACGTCTATCTCGAGAAAATACATGAATTGAGTGCAAACGTCGTGAACTAGTGCTAAACCATGCATGAATGAGTGGAAAAACTATCTAAATGAGTGTTTAAGCCTAAGTCATAAATCGTGTTATCACCGCCCCTACGCCTTCAAGCTGGCGCCCCGGCAGAAAACACAACAGAAGGTCCTGCTGAAAAGGATGCCTACGTCCGGCCTAACTTTCCGCCACTGTACTCCGAGAACCACCGGCTCCTTTTCCTGAAGCATTGAAGGAGTGAAGAATCATAGAGGACAAGGACCTCTTTGAGACTTTCTCTAAATTCGAGGTAAACATTCCCCTCCTTAAGTTGGTGAAAAGTATCCCTAAGTATGCTCGTTTTTTGAAGGAACTTTGCACTATCAAGAGGACTCAAAAGCTAAAGGGGAAACAGAAAGTGCAAGTGAGTGAACATGTGTCGGCAGTTTTCCAACGGAGAATGCCCAAGAAGGGCAGCGATCCGGGCATGGTAAGCATTCCTTGTGTTATAAGGGAAACACGCTTTGACAAAGCAATGCTTGATCTCGGTGCTTCTATTAATGTCTTGCCATATTCGATTTACAAATCACTTGGCCTTGGGCCACTAATGGAAACTAGGATTGTAGTACAACTTGCTGATAGATCTAATGTGTACCCAAAAGGGATAATTGAAGATGTATTAGTGATGGTAGACAACCTAATTTTTCCTGTTGATTTCTTTGTAATGGATATGGAAAATGACTCGCATGCTGCACCCATTCTGTTAGGTAGGCCATTTCTGAAAACGGCTAGGACTAAAATTGATTATGTTAGTGGTAAATTGACCATGGAGTTTGATGGAGAAGTAGTGGAATTTGACATCTATGATGCAATGAAATTTCCGAGCGATGATCATTCTCTATGTGCTATTGACATTGTTGAACCTTTTGTGCAAGATGTTTTTGATAACTCTGACATGGATGAATTAAGAAATGTGATTGAGCATGACATTGATGGTTTCAAATCAGATTATGTGTTAACATCTAGCATGAAAGAGGTCCTAGCCCAATTAGATGGGCATAAAAGGCTACCTATCTCCAATTTGGCCATTGGGCCCACTTTATTAACCCCAAGCGAGAAGCTTGTTCCGTCCATAGTGCAGGCACCGGAAATAGAATTGAAGGACCTTCCGTCACACCTCAAGTACGTTTTCCTTGGAGCACACAATACCTTGCCGGTGATTATCTCCAACAAGTTGACCACCGGACAAGAAGATAAGTTGGTGAACGTACTAAAGGAGCAGAAGACGGCCCTTGGATGGACTATTGCGGACATCAAAGGGATAAGTCCTTCCACTTGCATGCATAGGATTTTACTTGAGGACGAAGTCAATCCCTCTAGGCAACCTCAAAGGAGGTTGAACCCACCAATGATGGATGTGGTTAAAAAGGAAGTGTTGAAGCTCCTCCAAGCGGATATGATCTTTCCTATCTCGGATAGCACTTGGGTTAGCCCGACACAAGTAGTTCCAAAAAAGGGAGGCATCACTTTAGTGGAAAATCAACATGGAGAGATGGTCCCAAGCAAAACACAAATCGGATGGAGAGTTTGCATTGACTACCGCAGGCTCAATAAGGTAACACGAAAAGACCATTTCCCATTACCTTTTATTGATCAAATGTTGGAACGTCTTGCAGGTCATCAATACTACTGCTTCCTGGATGGATATTCGGGTTATTTTCAAATAGCCATCGCACCAGAAGATCAACAGAAGACGACGTTCACTTGCCCATTTGGCACTTTCGCATATCGCAGAATGCCATTTGGACTTTGCAACGTACCAGGCACTTTCCAACGGTGCATGATAAGTATTTTCTCCGAATACATAGAAAATTTCATTGAAGTCTTCATGGATGATTTTACCGTCCATGGAGACAGCTTTGACGCATGTTTAGGGCATTTAAAACTTGTTCTTGAAAAATGTGTTGAAACCAATTTAGTTCTTAATTCGGAAAAATGTCATTTCATGGTCGAACAAGGAATTGTGCTAGGACATGTAATATCCTCAAAAGGGATAGAGGTCGATAAGGCAAAGGTTGATGTTATTCAAAATTTACCTTATCCTAATAATGTTTGGGAAATCCGATCTTTTCTTGGTCATGCAGGTTTCTACCGACGGTTCATCAAAGATTTCTCAAAGATCTCAGCAACCCTGTGTGAATTGCTCAAGAAAGATGTCACCTTCCTAGTGGATGAGGACTGCAAGAAGGCTTTCGACACTTTGAAGGCATGTCTCACCACTGCACCGATCATCCGTTCTGCGGATTGGGAGAAACCTTTTGAAATCATGTGTGACGCTAGTGACTACACCGTCGGAGCTGTCTTAGGACAAAAAGACGGACGGGCCTCCCATGTGATCCATTATGCGTCTATGACACTCAATGGAGAACAAAGGAATTACTCTACCACCGAGAAGGAGATGTTAGCGGTAGTTTTTGCCCTTGAGAAATTCCGGCAGTACCTACTTGGGGTAAAGGTAATTATCTTCACGGACCATGCAGCTCTTAGGTACCTCATGGCAAAGAAGGAGGCAAAGCCACGATTGATCCGTTGGGTGCTTCTTCTAAGCAAGTTTAACCTAGAGATAAGGGACAAGAAGGGAGCTGAGAACCTGGTGGCCGATAATTTGAGCAGACTAGTGCAAGAGGAGGAAGATCCAGGAAAAAGAGAGATAGGAGGAAGTTTTCCAGATGATACATTCTACACAACTCTCTGCTGTGTAACCGCCCCCGCGCCTCACACCAGCCGCCCCTGCGGCTCTGTCTAGGCGCCCCTACGGAATTATCGACAGAGGTTTGTCTTAAGCTTCAATTTTTTAAGCCTTGGTTTGTTGACATTGTGAATTTCATTGTCAGGAAGGAGTATCCTCCAGACTTCACCAAGGCACAACGAGAGAAAGTAAAAGCTGAAGTTTGACACTACGTTTGGGACGATCCTTACCTTTGGACGCATTGTAGTGACCAAGTGATCCGGCGTTGCATTCCGGACAATGAGGTACAATCCGTCCTAACTTTATGTCATTATGAAGCATGTGGAGGGCACTTTGGAGCAAACAAAACTGCAAGAAAAGTTTTGGATGTCGGTTTCTTTTGGCCACACATTTTTCGAGACGCTTTTGCGTTTTGTAAAGTGTGTGATAGATGCCAAAGGGTAGGAAATCTTTCAAGGAGACATAAAATGTCCCAATCCTCTCTTATATTTTGTGAAATATTCGATGTTTGGGGAATTGATTTCATGGGTCCGTTTCCTACTTCATTCGGGAACACATATATTTTGCTTGCGGTGGACTATGTTTCCAAGTGGGTGGAAGCAAAGGCCACCAAAACTGATGATTCAAAAGTAGTTGCAGCTTTTCTGAAGGAAAATATCTTTGTAAGATTTGGAATCCCAAAAGCCTTAATCAATGATAGGGGTACCCATTTTTGCAACAAGACGATCACGGCTCTCCTTAAGAAGTACCATGTTCACCAAAGAGTGTCAACAGCTTATCATCCACAAACGAACGGCCAAGCTGAGGTGTCCAACCGGGAAATAAAGACCATCCTTGAAAAGATGGTTTCTCCCGGGCGGAAGGATTGGAGTGCAAGGCTAAATGACGCCCTATGGGCATATCGGACAGCCTACAAAACTCCCATCGGAATTTCCCCTTTTAGGCTCGTGTTTGGGAAAGCTTGCCACCTACCGGTGGAGTTAGAGCACAAAGCATGGTGGGCGGTAAAGAAGTGCAACATGAACATAGAAGAAGTGGGAGAATTCCGGAAGCTCCAATTGCAAGAGTTGGAGGAACTAAGGCTAGATGCATATGACCATGCTACCACATACAAAGAAAAGACCAAAGCATGGCATGACCGGAACATCCTCCGGAAGGACTTCAAGCTAGGTAATAAGGTACTTCTCTCTCAATCTCGTTTGAAACTCTTTGCAGGTAAGCTGCATTCAAGATGGACAGGGCCGTTCATAGTGGCCGAAGTATACCCTCATGGGGTTGTGGATCTCTATGACCCCCAAACGCACAAGGTTTTTAAGGTGAACGGACAAAGGCTAAAGCTTTACCTTGAATGAGTCAAGAACGATCCGATTAACGAAATGGTACTAGAGGAGGCACAGTCAGAGAAGTAGAGATCTTACGTCGAGCCAACGACGTAAAACAAAGGTGCTTCTCGGGAGGCAACCTGAAGGAATAAAAAGAGGAGTTTCTGTCAAGGAACCCGCCCCTGCGGTTTTGTTTCCCGCCCCTGCGGTGACACTCAGACCAGGCGTTGGTCCTGCGCCTGCAACACGCCTGTCACCGCCCCCGCGGTGACAACCCCACGCCCCTGTGACGGACATCCTTGACACAAATTCCAGCGCCGCCCCCGGCGCTGGGCCTGCGTGACCCTCTCCCTTGTCGCCGCCCCTGCGGTGTCAAACCCCCGCCCCTGCGGGTTTACCTAGAAAAGAAAAAAAATAGGATCTCGAAAAACGCCTACACCTACCACGCACCACTCACCAACCTTCTTCACCAAACACAAACCCTCCAAACTCCCTTCCTTCAGCAACACCCTCAACGCCCCTGCGCCCTCTGCCCAAAACCAATCTCGCCGACGCCCCTGCGCCACCTCCGACAGCTAGCCACCAATCGACATCCCTGCGCCACCCTCTCCCACTACCCCCGTGCTCTCTCACAGCCCTACGGCCTTCCTCCTCACCCACTTCATACATTCCACTCCAGCTACATCACCGACGAGGCTACACCACCAAGGACGTCACCGGAGCAACCTCAGCAAACACCCTCTCCATCGTCCCTCAAAAATCGCCTCTGCACTTATCCCGCACCTGCGGCTGTAAGCATCCGCCCCTGCGCCTGCACAGCCGCCCCTGCGGAAATCACAACATAATGGTCGTTTTCTTTTCCTCATTTCAACATTTGCTAATCCTTTGCTTCAAATACTTTCAAGAATGGAAGCCCCAAGGAAATACAAGATGACCGAAACAGAGAAGGACCGTTATAGGATTGTGCACGATCGAGTTGTGTATGCAACTTGATTTCTGCATATCCCGACTTTGGAGAAACTGGGCATGCTAGAGATCATGCAAGTATTTTTGGCGAATGCTGGGCTCGGAGACTTCCTCCAGAAGAGTGCTCCAACATATCCAGAGCTCAGCAGACAGTTTATCTCCACTTTCACAATGCAGAAGGAAGACCACGTGTGTACCGGCCTCACCTTCAAGTTCAACATGGTGAAATACACTCTTGACTACAACGATTTACGGGAGACTTTTGGGGTGACTCTAAACCCCTCTGAGAACTGGTGGGATCCAGTCCCGGCCCCGGACCTATGTGAGTTTTGGCAAGCAGCTACCGGGTCGGAATTCCATGCTGGGGGTGAGTACTCCAACAAATTCACTCACCCCAGCTTGAGGTTGATTTCAAAGATCCTCATGAGTGTCTTCTGTGGACACAAAGAAGAAAACAAGGTCGCTCTCAAGGACCTCCCACTGCTCTACTCCTGCCTTCCACAGAGCGAGAAGCTAATGGATTGACCCTCTATCTTCCTCACCGCTTTGAAGCAGATCAGGAGGAATGAGCCGAGGGATATTGTCGACGGTGGGGTGATCTCTTTGATTGCCTCACAAGTGATGGACCTGTCCGAGTTAGAGGATGGGATGGTGGCTTCTCTCTACACTGAGGGGATGCTTAGGAGGTGCAAGCTCCTCCGGCGGGACGGGGAGAGCCTATTTTGGATCTCCCTTGCAGATGGGAGCCACCTCACCTACCTCCCCCGGCCTTTACCTTTAGGAGGTGAGCTCTCCGAGCTCTACATTTTGGCGGATCCTTTCGTGCCGAGGAGGCCACTAGTGGCCATTGTGGAGAGGCATGCTGCCAGCTCCAGCCGGGCCCATCAGGAGGAGCACCTGCCCATAACGGATGACGAGGAGATGCCCACGGCGGCACTAGAGGAGGACCCGCCCCTTGCGAGCCTTCAGGCTCAGATGGAGGCTATGACGACCCAGCACCAGGCATGGCAGTCCGTTTACCAATGGACTATGCTGGAGCAGCAGCAGAGCTGGCAGGACAGTTTTGCCACCTCCATGACCTCACACTTCGACCAGAGGTAGGAGGCCTGGCAGGCAGCCCAGCAGCAACAGCTGGAGGCTCAGCAGCTGGCTTGGCAGGCCAGTTTTGAGACCTCTTTTGGTCGCCAGATGTCTGCTCAAGAGGACCGCATTAATGACATCTACCGCCGCCAGGAGCATTTCTTCAGCCACTTCCCTTACCCACCAAAGGAGGGTCCTGATGGTCCATCCGGACCACCCCAGTGAGGGGTATATTTCCTTCCCTTCTCCCACATTTATCTTTGACTCATTTTCACTTTGAGGACAAAGTGTACTTCAAGTATGGGGGAGGGATATATCATTGCTTGTATAGTTCATTGAGTTGTTTTTGGCATTTGTTTTTGCATTGTTGAATTCAGTTTCATTCGGAAAAAAAAAAAAAGAAAAAGCCAAATAAGTGAAAAAAGGCATGAAAATCCTTGGATAAACCGAAAACCCGAAAGGGCGGTTTAGGTAAAAAGAAGGTAGTCCGACCAACCTTAGGTTGGTGCAAAATTGGACTTGAGGGATGTGAGTTAAAGTGAGAAAAGAAGAAAAGTGGCAAGGTGAAAACCCGAAAGGGCGCCTTGGCAAAATGAGCGACACCGAGTGTAGGTTTCCCTTCCGGCGTTTTGGCGACATAAGAAGGGGAGTCATAAGGAGGTTGTCCGGGTAGGCCACTCTTGGAGCGATAAGGATGGTAGTATTTCTTTTTCTCACATTTTCTCTCTTTTCTTTCTTTCTTTCTTGGCTTTGCTCTTGTTTTCCATTATCTTTCTGCTTACTCATGCTTCCCGAGGCCTTTGAGTCTAGTTGATGACATTTGTTTTTACTCGGGACGAGTAAAGGGTCTAAGTATGGGGGAGTTTGATAGGTGATGGAATCACTATCAATTAGGGTAGTTTTTCGAGTCTTTTTATTGCATTAGTGTCGGTTTATGCTACTAACTCCTTGGTCCAAAAGAAGAAGATCAAAAGAAGCTAAAGAAGGAGTTATAAGCACTTAGGAGTGAAGATCGATCACGAAGCAAAGCTTCTGTTGCCTCACCGCCCCTGCGGGTCCTTGCAGCCGCCCCTGCGGATGACGTTTCCACTGGAACGCTCCCTGCGCCTTCACCAACGCCGGCCATGAAGTGTGTTACCGCCCCTGCGCCACTCCTTGGCGCCCCTGCGGTGACCTGTCCTGAAGATATGAAGACCAGCTCCCCTGCGTCTCACACTACGCCCCTGCCTGCGCCCTAACCTGGGAGTTGGAAGACGAAGAGGCTATGTCAACGCCCCTCCGTTGACATAGGGACGCCCCGGCGGCTTGACATCAGAAACGTCAAGAAGGCGAAAGGTCAGACGTTGAAGTGCATTAAAGATCCGCCCCAGCGGAGTTGTGTAGCCGCCCCAGCGGTTCTGAAGAAGGTCAAACGATTCTGCCTAAACCGCCCCTGCGGTTCTTGAAGGCCGCCCCTGCGGTTTAACGCCAGAAGCTTTACTCCGGATGTTTACACCACCTTTATGGCATTTAAGGTGGCTGTTTTGGGCCGGCTATTTACTCCTAATTAAGTGTCTTTTGTAGTATAAATAGTTCATGGCTGATTGCTAGAATGATCCATGCTTTTCCCTCACAAAATCCATTTTAGACTTGAGTTTTCCATTGTAATGAGTTGCTAACTCCCTTGCTACATTGGGTTGGTTTGAAGCTGTTTTGTTACTTTGGTTGTAAGTTCTTTTTAATCTAAGTCTTCATTCAGTAATACTTTGTGTTTCCTTGATCTCCATTGTCTAATTGCATGTTTACTATTGCTTGAGATTGAACACCTTAGGTTCTAAAGTGCATGCAAACAACTAGGATTAATAGATTCCGAGTTCGGGTCTTTAATCTAGTAGCAACTTTAAGTAATAACGGGTTGTGATTACTTAAAGAAAAGGAACAAAAATATAAAGATAAGTTTAACGGTTTTAATCTTCTCTTTATATTCCTTAGTCTTTGTTTGAAAGCTAACCTGTTATTTGTTCTTGTAGGTTTACGGAACTTTAATAGGTTAAGTTGTGTTGATGTCGGTTGGCTCAACACATATATACGATCGAGACGGGAGATTACTTGGAAACTTGTAAAAGGAACTCATCAAAGTAGCAATTGCATGCTTAGAATCAACCTAGTGTAGATTCATCCATTATTGTCTTACTTGTCGCATTTATTGTTTTCATAAGTTTTTGTGCATCAATTCAACCAAACCCCCCCCCCCCTTTGTGTCACTTGTCATTATAATCGATAATTGCATCTAAAACACCTTAACTCTCTTGGGTTCGACCCTTACTTAATCACTATACTTGTTCTTAGTGCTAAGTCGAGATTTACTTTTGATTGGGTATAGACGACCATAGAAATACCTTCGGTCAGGAATTCACTCCCTTACATCCACACAAGTTAGCTATTGGGTCTAAATGGGTTTATAAACTCCAACATCAACTAGACGAAATAGTTGAAAGACACAAGGCTCGTTTGGTAGCAAAAGGCTACAACTAGATCTAAAATAAAGACTATAACATAACTTTTCTCCTATGGCCAAGTTTTCTACTATCCGGGTTGTTCTAACCAAGATTTAGCTATAAATCAATGACTAAAGGGTGATTTTGCTGTATATTTAAGAATGTAGCAATTTATATTTAAGCATTGCCTACTACCTTCTATTCCAGAAAGAGTTGTCTAATAGTTCCATTTCTCAATTTGAACGAACAATTGCAAATTTGATTGACAGTAGTTATTCATTAATAAAAAAAAAGGGATGTATATATCAAAGATATAAGTATCAAAAGGTCAAGCTTCTCTTGCACCTTGTCTACTGTACCCTAACCAACATAGTTTGTGCTAATTTAAGCACAATCAAGTAAGGAATGAGAGGACAATCAATAATATAAACAGTAGGCATGATTGAAGAACCTGATAAATGAGCAAGGAAGGGCAGGGGGAAAATCTTGTCAAAAGAAGCATCAAAGACACAAATGATGGTTTGCAAATAAAAGCTCATTTGAGATAGCAAAAAGACAAGATCAAACATCAATTAAGCAAGTTGCCAACTTGAGAACAAATAGAGAAAGTGCCCTAAACGCTTTTCAAATCACCCTCTCAAAGTCCCACAATTGAATCATACAAACTCATATAATAGCAAACTTACGGGCTTATACACGAATGGCCATAATGTATAACACATTCAACACCAATATGCGATGCCCCAACTTCATCCACACAACAACTACCATACAAGGTATTAGCCATAGCATACAAAACCACTGTCTTCCCCTCTAGATTACCACTGTCTCTTTTAGAACTCCCCCCAAAAGCTCTTGAAGCTTATCACACAAAGCTCTCATAACTCTGGTTGAATCTCTTAGCAGCTCATCTGGGAACTGAAAATAATAAAAAGAAGAAGACCTTGGTTCACCTACATTAGCAGCCGTTATAAAATATTTACAAGCCAGCTTCACATCCTTTATAACTTCAAGCCCTTTGAAATACAATACGCCATAAATCGAAGTGAGTTTTCCTCTTTTAAGCAGAAAGCTCTAGAATTAGGTTGTGGTTCTTGAAGTTGCACACCTTCTTGATGTCTTGGTACTGGTTGACCCAGAAGTTTTGGAGTTGTTCTTGGAGTTGTTGATGTTGGTAGGCAAGTAGGTTTTTAGCGACATCGTTTCTTGGTGGCACGGATGAAGGGTGTGGAGCCCACTCACCTGGTTTGGTGGGTAGTATGGCAGTTGATCCCCTACATTTCCTTGCTGCTCCATTTTGTGTTGATTCATCTCAGTGCGTATGTTAGGTTGCAGTGAAAATTGATTATCTCGCTACAGACAGACACACAAAACAAACAAGGTTTTCCTATCAACATCTATATTACCAACCTTGGTCGTTGGCTTCAACGTGTATGGATTTCTACATACAGTTTGGGTTGTAATTGTTGATCTGAGCATTATCTTTAAGATTACTTCCTACTATAAAGACTATAATAAGATCAAATGTGTGTTCTGAATGGATACAATCATTATAACTACTCTTTCATTAAGATTAGTAGATTACTCGAGCAAGGTTGATCAATTGGTTGACCATAATCATATCATTATTGCCCACAACCTCCAAAGCTTCCAGTAATTCAACTCTCTGTATCAAAGAATAACATTATCACAATGTCTTAGTTATGATCATAATCCAGTTCACAACCAATGTTATCATAGCAACTATTAGTCAAAGAACCATAGCAGGGATGACTATCATTAGCAGACAATCTCACAAGTGAACCGAGTTCATCATAATCTCTCTAGTAATCAAGGGTCTCAAATCATATTCTTTACCATCGGTTTGAAGAAATGGGCCCTTGAGGAGTTCACTTGCAGATAATCTACAAGAGACAGTTGCCAAAAATTTCTCAACAAATTGTCACACCTTAGGATCCTTCATTTTGTAAAGAAAATCAGGTTTTTTACAATGCAAATTAATTATTTCAAATCCAAAACATCATAAATAATGGTTAAACAAGAAAAGGATTGATCCTTACATAGATCACTTTCTTTTAGATTTGTGCCGGATAGTTACACTCACTGTATGGATATTCAAAAGTCACCATTTCCAAAACACACATTCCAAAAGAATAGATATCAACTAATTCATTATATTCCTCTTCATATACCACCGGAGCCACAACATCCAAACAAGAGTCAAGTTCCCTTATATATATATATAGGGTGTGGTTCTCATGAGAACAGGCTTATCGTATAATCATGAGAACAATCTTAGACCGTCGGATGGTGAGTATTAAGGGTCGAGATTTAGGGTAGATATCATAATTATTAATAACTACGAATAATTCATCCAACCAACAATAACTACGAATAATTCATTCAACCAACAATAACTACGAATAATACATTAAATGATATGACACCTTCGTAACAAAACTAATAATAACTACGAATAATATATTAAACAATAAGGCATGTTCTCATGATTACACGATAAGCCTGTTCTCATATAATCTATACTCTATATATATATATATATAGGGTCCGGTTCCGGTGAGGAGGACCCTTGCAGATAGGAATGAGGAGAGCCGGGGTGGTGACATGTGGCATGCCACATCACTTCTATTTTTTTCCAGATTTTCTTTTTGTAAATAAAAATCGGTGTTCATATTTTTATAAGTATGTGTTCAATTTTAAAAGAGTCATTGTTCATATTTTATCAATAAGTGTTCATTTTTTCCCAACATTAACTATTCATTTTTTAACATTAATTGTTCATTTTTATATTTTTATATTTTTTTTGAAAATTATACTATTCTTTCAAATCGTGTTAATAAAATATGATGTTCATTTTTTACAAGTATGTATTCTTTTTTTTTACAGTTATGGTGTTTTATAATACGATGTTCGTTTTTTTTGAAAATTATACTTTTCTTTCAAATCGTGTTTATGATATTCAGAGATCGATTACATAAAAAATTGTAAAATCAAAGAGAATACAAGACGACTCAGATTTTGTTTCTTCGAATTTCTACTCTAACTGTTTAGATTTCCATTCTTAAGGTTTATGTTTCATTATGATTGATGTTTGTGTTTGGAATCAAATTTGTTTGAATTATTTTTGTGTTTGATAAGTTTGATTGAGAAAATAGATGTATATACATATGTTGAGTTGGTCTAATAGCTCCAATTGAATAATCTATATGCTCATTTTAGTGTGCACGTAAACTGTTCGGCAAAATGCCTTATAGAAAAGTAGTTTTTAAATATACAGGAACAATGATATAAAAAGTGTAAACACTGACGAATAAAAACATGAATAATGACATATAAAAGTATGAACAACGATGACTTATCTATAACTTTGACACATACATAACATATTATGATCATCTTTTAAGGTTTTGTTGTGAGTTTTTTTATTTTTTGTGGTTATATACTGTAAATGAACATCTACGCATTATAAAATGAACTCAAAAGAATAAATGGACATTACAATTTGATGAATAAAAATATTATGAACACCGATGTATAAAAACATGAACAATGGCATATAAAAGTATGAACACCGATGACTATTTTGAACGTAAGGGTATTTTTCCAGATTTTAAGTCAATTTACAAAAATGCCATTAATGATGAGCGTGTGAGAGCCCTTAATTTAAAATCCATCCAATAGCTTACAGCCCTCCTAATGGTAACCAAGGCCAGGTCAAGATTTGAGCTTCAAAACTTTGGATGTTCAAAAGCTTACCAACACAGTGAGCGGCATATGATTTACGGAGGATGGCTGCAAGACCGAGGTCACCAATCTTGACCTGGCCTTGGTTACCATTAGTGAAGATGTTATCACACTTGAGGTCTCTATGAATCACCGGAGGATCAAGGCCATGGAGATAGAGAAGCCCTTTCAAGATCTGGTTACACCAATGTTTGACAGCTCTAATGTTAACTTTCTTGTGTTTTAGTCTATACCTACCAACGACAGATTGCAAAGGATAAACAAAACGAAGTATAAAACTAAATGAATTGACATGGTATAATTGAATATTCAATCACAAGATCCAAATGAAGACTTGAACAACAATCAAAACAATAAAAGGCAAATTATCAAACAGATGGTCTGTAAAATAGAAATTTACTATCTAAGAGTACCAGAAGAGAACATATCAGTGATGAAGTTGATGTTCCTCTTCGCAGGATCAACCCATGAAGCATAAAACTTCATGATGTTACAATGTTTTCGGGTCTTAAGTAGATGAGTTTCATTGTACAGACTTTGAAGATCTTCAGGTCTTTGGAGAAAATCAATGAGCTTAACCTGGTTCCATGCCACTTCAATCCCTTCATACTCATCGAAGCCTCTGTACCTGAAATTTTTTAATAAATCCAAACGACATTTGAAGAAATTCAACCATTTCAGAAGAACAAATCTATGATGTGCATGTTTGATATGGATAACATGCAAGTTAAATGTCGGCCAAATAAGAAACTATTGCAAGGAACTACTTACTATGAAGCCAATTACAAATTTAACACAGATAGAATAAAGTAGATGATACCGCATCAAGATCCATTTGAGAAGGAAGGAGTCTAGAGTGACGTTGCATGCTGGTTCTCAACTTGGCAAGTCTTGATGTAGGTGGCGGCACTAGAACAACCCTACGATAGCAATTGTGGAAAAGTTGTGACCGACTTTGGTTAAAACAAAATAAAACACTTACAGTAGGAGGAGGTAAACTTACTGATAGCATGTATTATAGTCTATATTTTGGGATTGGTTGGACGTTTTATGATCATAAATCTGCATGTATGGATGTATATTCTTTGATTATATTGTTGTTTTGTCTACCTTTGCGGGAATCGAGGTCTACACCTAGTTTCGTGATAATTGTAGGGAAAATGGCATGTCTCGGACCAAAATGGAGCTAAGGAAGCTATGGAGTCATTGGAGCTACATTCTGGAGCATCGAGGAGTTATAAGAAGACCTCAAAAAGCATGGAAATGATTTGGAAGATTGATTTTGGACCAGATTAGAGAGTTTCATTCTCAGTTGAGACTCACATCGGTCAACTACAATACCACCTCGACCGAGGTGATCTTCAGGAGCATCTGGACCGAGGCGAAGTGATGATGGGACCATTGGGACATAAGATCTTTATCTTTGGCTGAGATCTTCTATGTTTGGAAAGTGAATATCACATATTTTTGGATGGATTTCTGAAGGAAGCATATCTTATTGGCTAATATATTTTGGAAGATATGGATATATTTTGAAGGAAATTATCTTTTTTAAGATATTTTATCTTTGGAAGATAATTCTCCTATATAAAGAGGCTGATTTTCTAGAATTCAGCTATCTCGGAAATTCCGGATCAGAGGAGCAGTAGTTCTCCAGAGTTGAAGGAAGAGTTGAAGGAAGTTTTGAAGGTTGAAGTTCAAGGAAGGAAAGAATCAAGTTTTGAAGGAAGTTGAAGGAAGTTTGTAAGATTTTCTTAGTTGGTTTGATTTAGTTGTCTTTTCTGATTTGTGATTGAGGAATGCTGATTGATTACTTGTTTCATTCAGTTATTGAGACCTTTGTGTTAAGGTTTTCTTGTTTGAATATTGATTCCTTTCTCATATATTTGATTATTGTTATCATGATGATTGTTGATTAAGTTCTTTATGTGAATCTAGGGTGATTGGCTGAAAGTTGTGGGAAAGACAATGATAGAATGATCTTAATCCCAGTGGACCCTGAAAGCTCGAGCCTTTACCTTAACCGACGAACACCTCGGTCAGTCATAGAACATCTCGGCCGGGATGGGATATAACTGAACGATGTGAGACCTTTCCTGATCCTTATCTGAGTTGAGGTTTCAGTTTGCCAAATCTTATCCTTGTTATACCTTTCCTGGTTCAACGCAAGCCTATATGAGACTTACTCGGTGATTCCTTTATTTGTTTATCCAAGATCATGAGTGTAGGTAATAAAGGTTTATCCTTTATTGGGGTTTGAGTTCATCCCATCTTTGTGAGTTAGCTTGAGACTTACCCGGTAAAGATTGATTTTATCCCCTTGGGTGATGTGTTGGTTTGAGATTATAGTTTCTTTCCTTAGTACCTTGAGACTTACGCGGTGAGAGGATCTTTGGTTTGGGATAGTGAGTAGTGAGATTTACCCGGTGATCTATTTCCACCTTAGAAACACCTTCCCTTTGAAAACCTCAGCTTTGTCCATGTTATCCTTTGAAATCTTGAGTCGGAACCACAACTGGATGTTTTAATCTCTAGAATCCGCATTTTTCTTTATCTGACTATTATATCATCTTTGATAGCTTTGATTTGTTGTTTGTGTTTTATTGACAACCTGAATTACCGATCTTTGTTTCACCATAGTCCCTGTGTTCGACCCTGGAATTCTTGCTTCCGTACACTGCGGGTCGCTATTTGCAATTATTCTTGGTATAAATATTAAAGCTTGCACACACCTTTTGAAGCGAACACTTACCAAATCAAACCTAAAACCCCAAATCCTCTCTTACCTAAAACCAAAATTGATTAAATCGGAAAATCCAACCTTGTCCAATATTTGATCCAGTTTTTGTTCTCTCGCTTCTGGCAGATGAACTGATCTCTCTCGGTCACCAAAGAAGAACAGGAACGAAGAGAGATGGGAGGATTCGGGTTGTGTACCTGAAGCCACTTAATAAGAGAGAACGAGGAAATTGCAATTAGGGTTACAATTTTCTGAAGAAGCAAGAGCGATTGAGAATGAGCAGGAGTACTTTCTTTAATTTTAGGGTTTGGAAATGGACATGGAGATGATGATGGAAGGAGAGGGTGAGAGGTTACGAAGAAGACATACGGTAAGAAGAGATGAACACGTATCACAAACGTAAGTGAAAAGAAAACACGTGTAATGCATAAAGAAATATGGTAAATGTGTGTTTACTAACAAAAAGAAGAGTAAAAGTGACAAGAAATATAAAGTAAGGGTAAAATGGGAAAACCTCTATTCATTCTCGTAACTCCCACATTTAATATAGTAAGGATAGAATTGGCTCGGGCATGAATTCCGAAGTCCTGAAAAGAATAAAAGAGAAAATATGGGCTTGGCCTTTTATTGGGCTAAAGATAAACCCAGAAAAATTAAAAAGAAGGGAGCAGCCTTGTTTGCTTGGGTGTAACACCATTTGTTCCCATTTTTGACGAGTAACGAAAGATGCAGTCTCTAGCAAGGCGGCTGCTAACAAAGCAGCCATGGTTTATCCAGCTCGCCGCCTGTGATCAGCAACTCCGGCATGAGAGGACCGATGCATCCGGCAAATTTGGCTCATCGCCACATCGTAGGCGCCCAAAGTTCGCTCCGACGAAGACAATGAAGAAGGACGACGACAAGTCCGAATGGTGGATAGTGGATGGTGAGATGCACGAGATCGGAGAAAACGTCCCACTTAGAGAGAGGTTTGTCATTCCTAGGGATAACATCCCTAACAAGCGTCGGAAGCAGCTCCGTGAGCAGTTCATGCGCCGCACTCGCCTCGTCCTCAAGGAATCTGTCAGTCAAATCCCTCACTCTCGCTCTCTTCTCTTGTCATTGAAATTTGCGAGAAAAATAAACCTTGTTCTTGCTGTAGTTGAATACTTATGATTTAGGCGATGTGATGGATCATCCCTTAGTTGAATTTGGCCTTTATTGTCTTAATCCATTGAAATTTTGGTGTGGTCCGGGGTTATGGACACTGGATTTTGCGCTGCTAAATATTTCCGAGTAACAAATTGGCCCGATGGATCGTTGGATGTGAGGAGCTTGAGAACGTAGCACCGTTTTGCATAATTTGTAATCTTCTAATAGATTGAGCAGTAGACAGTGAACTTCTGGCCATTTGAATGTCTTTGCTTCAAATGCATCAGAACAAGTATTGCTAGCTGTGTGTAGCAAAAAAAGATGGAACTTAAGTTGGTTACTTACGTTATTGTTACGTAACTGGCAGTACAAGTGTATATCTAAGGATAGCTTCTACTAGTAGCATTTTCCAGAAAATTTGGATTTTTCCTGGAATTGACTAGAATGGTGTCTCTCTTTTTGTTTTAGTGGAGTTGTTCAATATAGGGTAATTTGAGGGTTTATTTTCTGCTGTGTTATGATCTGCTTGAAGGGTGTATTTGTCTGTGTTTTGTGTTTATTTGCGATTATTAGCCCTACCATTTATGCACAGAGAAGCATTGTCAGTCTTCAGGTTAAATCTCGTGTTGATTGGTGTAGGAAATTGAAGTGTTCTTTCTCTTTGCTACTCATATATGGCTTTTCTGTTGATATTATCACATTTGTGTGCAAAACAAAGTTGGCAGTCTTGAAAATTTACTTGTGAATTTTATTGGTAGGAACAAGAGTCTTTTTGCAAAAGGTATATGGAATTATACAATGAGATGAGGGAGAACTGGGAAAGACTATATTGGGATGAAGGCTACTCCAAAAAGATTGCTTCAGATCATGCAAATTACGACTCTGCTGAAGATGATGAGGGTGACTTTTCACCATACAGGTTGATTCTCTTCTTCTGGTGTTTATGTGAATCCAAATTGTTCAATCAGCTTCTATGCCTTCTATGATTAAAAAGAGGCCTAATTGATTCTTTTTTCTTTTACCTAAAGGGGAAGGCACAATTATGCAGGTTTAGTGAAGGTACTAACCTCATCTACTCATTCGAAAACTTTTACTGAACAGAATTTTCCTATTGCATAGAGACAAGACGAGCTGAACAATTTTCCTTGTGCAGGAACAAGGCTTTGTAAAGAGTAGACAACCTGAAAGCTGGGAAAAAGTTCGCCAAGTCCGTGACAAGTTTGAATATGATAGAGAACAGAGGATGAGAGCGAAAGGTTGGTGTCATCATATGCATACCTATCAGATTTCAGGAAGCTATCATTTGTAAATTCTCTCATGCATTTTTACATACTCTTTGCAGCTTTTGCACCGATGAACATGGTTGATAACAATGATAACCAGGATTCAACTTTGAGAAACCAGCCTTTTGATACACGGAGGTACTTTTCCAGCGATGAAGAAGAATGAACAAAGACGTACCATGTACGATGTCACATTGCTACCCAAGTTGAACAGTTCTAGTGTTTTTTGGCGGCTAAAGGAAGAATCTTTTGTTTGGCAAGATTCATGTTTTCATTGTATAGGTGTTTGTTGTTTAATTACTTTTGAGCTGTATTTAAAAGCAAGTCTCTCCCAAGTTTGAAGTACAAGAATGCACCCAATTGCATTTTATAGCCAAAAAAGCCAGTCTAAACAATCTGTTGCAACATAAACCGTGTAAAAGTACATTTCTCTAAGTCATATTTGAGAAGATCAAGAAACTTGGCGAGCTCGGACTCGAGCTGTAAGCTCTCGTACATGGCTTCTTAAGCGGTCAGGGTTGCAGAAGAAATCTACAAACACTCGCCTTTGAAGTCCTACCTCTTGAGGATGATGCTTTACGATCTGCCCATCCAAGTTAACAGAATCATTAACAGATGGGAAAAACGGAAGCTTCTGCTATTATTTAATGTGTTTTGTAAATGGCGATTCATGTGAAAGAAGAACGAGTTTACCTCATTTTTCTTATAATGCTCGACTGTAACTTCTTCAACTGCAGTGGAAAGCTTTGCATTGATCTTTTCCATTTCCTCAAGATCTTCCATAAGTTCCTGTAGAATGGACGAGGTTAAAGTTTAAGGCGGGTATCATCAGCTGGATTTCTCAACAGAAGCATATAGGTTTCTAGAACATTGACAGGGTTGGCTTTACCATTTATATAAACCAAGCACATTGGTAAAATTCAATAATGCAAAGTCCTTGAAGGTGTGAAAGAATTTACCTGAGATGTCAAAATTGGCTGTGCTGTTGTTGAAGAAGCAAATAGTAGCTTCTGAAGATCTTTAATCAGTGTGCACCTGAAACATATAAACAAGAGCTTCTGGTAAGATCCCGTTTGTCACTGAAATAGCTCTGTTTGAATCAAACAAATAAACCAGCATCAACTTAAGAAATGCGCAACAGAACTTAGGCAAACGGATTCTTTTTTCGTGAAATACAAATGAACATTCAGGAGAAACCAGCAAAATTTGAACTTGATTATCTTGAAAGGTGACATGAGCATAGAACTATTTATGAATTTGTAACTCACAGTTCATTGATGCATCTGATTCTATCTTCAGGAAGCAGATTCTCCAGGTCCCTTTGGAGCTTCATCAGGTCTCTGTTAAGGCTCGATATTTGTTGAACAATTCCTGGTGCTGATACATAGGTCGACGTACCTACTTGAGAATCTGAGCAAGAAAAACGCGTCAAGTAAATAAAAGTATAGATCTATTGGAAGGAACACTTAAGAAATCAAGATAACCATTGTATTACTTGAATAAATGCTCAAAAGATCCCTGACGCCATGCAAGAATGTGTCTCGATCATCTACAGCTCCTTGTTCTTGGACATCAGATGCAGCTTCAATCAGGGCCAGGCAACGACCCTGTAAACAATCAAAATACCAAGGATGTCCTAAATAAAAGTATAGATCTATTTTGAGGACCGTAACAGGGAAAGAGAACCCAACAATCTTTGAACACAAAATATTTTGACAAATAATTAACATACCACTCGTCCTTTTCCGGATGACAAGTATGATTGCAGCTCAGATTCGATCACCTTGAGCAGTGAAAAAGCTCCAAGCATTGTCTTCTTTTCCAAATGACATGCTATTTTCAGAAATTGATGTCTTGCAAGCTGACTTATGAGATGCTTTATGAACTTCAGAAAAGGCAAAACAATGTCAAATTTTCAAATGAAGAAAACCAAATTATCTTACCACGAATATGACTTGCAAATTCTTAATAGTAACAAAGGTAAATGGCACAATCCGTTATTCTTTTATGAATTGAGAACAATATAAGCTAACAAAGAGAAAAATCATTTTATGGACATTTAACAATTAATTCACTTCAGACTATACATACTGCTTTTTGTCTGGTGATGTAATACTCCTGGCGCATGACCTTTAGATCATAATCACCTGAAAACCCCCAAATATGATCAGATGAAACAAAAACCACAAAGATGCAAAATAGAAGCTACAATTATAAACAAAGAATAATAGAGTGGTCCTGCAGCTTACCTTGCAAAATATATGTGTCTTGAAGCTGAGCCAATTCCCAACAAAGATCTGGAATGGTCTTCAGCAAAAAAATGGAAGGAAATAGTTAATATTGTGGGAGTCTTTGCACCTCAGCAACCAACCACTTATCATGCTATTGGCATTTGACAAGACTCCAGATGTGAAAATATGCGAATAAGGAAACAAACCTCAGATAAAAGCTTCTCCTCTTTGCTGTGAAGATTAGGAAGTTCTCCCACCAATTCAGCATGTTTTCTCCTGTGCAATGACAAATTCTGGGATGTTTCAGCAATCACAAAGAATTCAACTGCAAACTTTCTATGAATTGGCAAGACACACCCCTGCTCCTTTCCGTTCCTATCTATCCTAACACAAACTTCAGCTTTTATCACAACTTTTTTATTTTGAAAAAAGACTGATGAATTAAGTAGCCCAAAATAATATGAAGCTCCCCTCCAACTCCTGCAAACTCTCAGGTAAATATTACTCCCATGAAGGAAAAAGCTAGTAGAGAAGACGAAGAAACCCATACCGCAGAGAATGAAGGTCCAAATGGATATGAGCTTCATCTGAAGCAACTTGAGACTTAAGCGCCATCAGTATAGCTTGCTGCTTAGCATTCTCAACTTGGGCCTCAACCCACTGCTTCTCACTTATACCAAATCTGAGAGTTTTATGTGTAGATCAATAATAATAATAGAACCTTCAATTCAATTACTTCCACGAAATGGAAAATCGAATAGTACAATGATACAGATCCACAATATCAATTCTATAAGTTTTAATTATTTTATTTGCTTTTCTATATATTTTATTAGTTAGTTCAATTTTCCATATTCCAACTTCCTAGTCTGTAGACACTTCCCATCTTCTCCATGTATCTTACTAGCCTAAATCACTGCTAGTTGCTACTAGTGGATTCTAACATATAAGCATATTGTAACTCTAGATTTTGCATCAATTCTGATAAAGATAGCAACTGAAAGGCATTAATATATCATTCTCAGTTCTCATGAAATAACATTAGTTTCCAGCCACTGAGCACTTGAGCTCTATAAATTCTTGGGAAACCCAAATCCCACAAACATAGCCAAGATCATAGAGAACTTCATTTGCAGAAGAACATACATGGATCGCATTCTTTCTAATTCAGAAACACGCTGATGATGAGATTTCTCCAAGTCTGCAATGACGGAAATAAGAGTGATCAGTAAACTGGTTTATAGAGTGTATCATACATTAAAGATAAGAGGACAAGTCTATTAAACAAAACTACCTACCTCTTGCTAAAACATTGGAGCTGTCATCCAAACTCACTGATGAGTTTTTTGCCTTTCCCTCCTCTGCAACTAGCCGAAAAGGAACCTAAAAGAATCGTGCAACAAAAACACATTAAACAGGCTGATAGATGTCCACAGGTGAAATACCGAAATAAGGGATGCAATATCAAAGGCAACATGCACTTCATTTACAGGATACAGGACATAATGACGAGAATTATCATTTACGATAAAGAGCCATTTTCACCCTCCTCAATTTAGCTCAGATCATTCATACTGAGCAGAAGTTATTAGTCACTTTATATAAGATGACGGTTCATGACAATCTAGAAATCCTACAGCACAAGAAGAGTTATTTGCATACCGTGTCCAAATGTTTATCAAACCACTGATTCAATTCCTTTGTTAAAGATGAATCAGCAAGCAGATATTGATGAAAATCAGAGTAAACCAAGTATATCCCATCATCTGCACATATGGAGAAAGCTACGAGATTAGTGAAAGAAATTATGAAGCAATATATACGACATGTTAAGCTTGCTTTATTATGGGATGATTACCTAAAATCGTGTACATTTTGTTGATTGACTGATTAGATCTCAAATTATTGAAAAGGAAAGGGGGAAAACAGACACCTCAAATAAAAAGCAATAACAACTGCGCAATTATGAGGACTTCTACATTGTGATTCTTCACCCTTTGACCATACATCAGTCATTGATGAGCTGGCAAGAAAAAATGCATCTAGAGATTATAATGGTCAATGAAACAGCTGATTAAAAGGCTCATGACAATGCATTTACTTAAAAAGCTCCACATTAAGCTTCTCAGAACTAGCTTTGAAGATGTAAACGGTTGCCAAGCCATTCATTTTGTATACTTAAGTGTATAAACAAAGGCCCTTAGATCTAGAGTACGGCAGAACGCTTGAAGTTTATCGAGGTGGAGAACGCATAATCAACTTTCTTACCTTAGCAAAGGCTTCTTAATAATGAAATTTTTATTTATACAGTACTTTGATACCACTACTACAACATAGACCCTTCCCTTAGTCATGTTATGATATACAGATAGATAGTGAAAAAAATAAAAATAAAATACAGTAGTTTAGAATGCATAAAACTAAAAAAAGAAATCTTATGATATAAGTGTGAGAAAGGAATGGAGAAAAAGAAAAAACAGTAAGTCAAAAGCTACCATCTCCTGAATGATAATGCGCCAATTCCTGTGTTGACGAAGCAATCCTTCCAAGTACTGCATTCATCTACATAAAATGAAACAGCAGAACGAACTTAAGATATTGACAAGAACAAAAAGAAAAGGAAAAACAAATTCCACACACTTTCTGTCAAACCATCCATAAAGTTCTCCAAATTCCAAATGAGACTGCGGCTTAGAAAAATACATAGATGCATACCTCTAAATTTCTCGCTGAAAGGCTATCATCCATATTATTAAGTTGTCCTGTAACAGCAGATGTGGCTGTCACCCGTGCCTTTTTCCCTTGATTCAAAGCTGAAGCTTGACTGTTTAGCATATCAAACTGAGACTGAAGCTGACTAAGTTGCCGCTGCAATTGTAAAGCTTCAGACTTATATCCCAGTGTCGCATCCCTGAACTTACAACAACATATTAGCTAATTGAGAAATAACCATCACACAACCAACATTTCAGATGCTTAGAAAGTATATGGTTAATCATCATTAACAAACATATTAATGAAGTTCAATCACAACGACATCAAGATAAGGGGAGAACGAAGACAGGATGGACGGGTGACTGAAACACTAAGAACAGATATAATCTATTTATATCATCAAAAGTCTCTTGAAAAAAATCGCTAGAAACTCAATCTATCATAACAGGTACATGTATTTGCGAACTAGCAACTATTCAATAATAACAAGACCTAAAATAGAGTTAACTATAAAAAAAATGAAAAATAAAGAAATGATGTGGTAAGAAGTTGAACAGAATAGTGAAGAGACACCAATTTCACAAAGCAATTCTTTTTATTTATCAAACTATTTAAATTGTTGTGGAACAGAAATTTTAAAAACAGAACAAAGTGATAATATGTGTAAGTTACCGTGTTACCTTATTTCTTTCAATCCTTCTTCAGCCCCAAAAACTGCCTCTTGAATGTCACCCCTCGCTGAAAAGGCCAAAATACTATCATATGCCAAATCCAAATCTTCACCCTAAAATAAAGCTACTGTTAGAACTGGAAAGTCAAGCATGAAAGGATCCAAATGGGATAGAATTCATAACCAGGAAGTAGCAAAAAACATCAAGTACGACAGATTCATAAGTAAAAGACTACAGCATCAAGTAAAAGCATGTTCTCAGTGTACAAACCTCCAGAAGCTTCCCTTCTCGGAGAAACTGGTCATATCTGGATGATAAAAATTCATAACGAAGTAAGTTTAATGATCAACAAAGCAAACCTAGAAAAAATTTCGTAAGAAGGTACTCTAGCATTTACAAAATTAAAAGTGATAAATATGCTTTACAAAGTTAGGCACTTAGGCCTTTGTCAAGGATATATGAAATATAAGCAAAGACAAATCAGGAAGCACTAAACCATGGAAAGAAGCAAAAAAGGAGATATATGCCATTTGTATTTTGCATCAATTTTTAAAAAGCATACCAGAGCAATTTGAATATCCTATCAATTCGATTCAGTGTTGCCTGATTAATACCTAAAGTGAAAAGAATAATTATTGTTTTTGCAGTTGTCCAAATGCAAATTACTTTGAAGGAGAACAACACTCAAAAACCTCTATTGCAAATTAACCCTAACCCTCGAGGCAATAGACTTCTATCTTGTAGAAGATGAATGCATACTTCTTCAGGAATTTAAACAGAATAATTGAGTCAAAAGATCAAGTTCTTAAGTGTGATAATTATGGTATGTATTTCAACAAAACAATCTCGGTAAAAATAAAATTAAACAAAAATAGCACTAAAAAGTTCAGCCTACAGACAAAACCAGGGGCAAATTTTCCAAACAAATCTAAACAAGCTACATTTGGAACTAGAGAAAGCCCTCAAATTTCTTGAAATTGCTACATCAATATTAGCGTAACCCCCACATATATGTACAATCAAAATGAACAAAAATGAACAACATTAACAGACAAGGTAAATGTGTACAGAAGATAACGTACTGGGAAACCTCAGAAGGAGAGAGAACGTTAGAGGGACGAAGGCTGGAGCAAATCCAGTCAAGGATCGGTCGAGCATCGTCGTACTGGAAGGGCCATTCGAAGCTATCAGGGTCCAGAGACTTGTAATCTTCGTATCCCAACTCTCCCAACAGCTCAAACAGCTTCGCCCCGCTCATAATCAACGATCAAGGAAAAGCAATTTTGAAATGAAATTGCTTAAAAAACGAAAATGCCGAAGGGATGGAAAAAGGTTAACTGGAAAAGCAAAGCTATATCTCAGATCCAAAAAACATATGAACTTCCACCAAAATCCTTCATAATTTGGAGAGAGTAGAGATTTGAAGCTACCCTTGGCTATGGAATTGGTGACATGAGATAATCTAATGAACTGATCAGTATAAACGTTTGAAATTTTGGTTTTTAGGGTCGGAATTTGTTGGAATTGAGATGGAAACTGAAATTGGCGTAGACGATTGAGGAGGAGCCCCTGCTGCAACAATTGGACTGTTCCTCCGTCAATGGGTTGGGCTTTTTTAAAACAATTGGGCTATTTTACAAGTTTTGGAATATATAGAAAAAAAAATTAAACACTTCAATTTCACTTAACCGCGCGATTGGCGAAGGGAAAATTTTGGTAGGATAAGTGATAACTGATCTAAAATATTTAATTGACAATGTAACTACAGTTGGTTTTAAATTACTTATTTATAGACGAATTCGAATTTTTATTTTACTAAAAAAATTTTTGGATTGTACACCCTTGTTGAAGACTTCTTGACATTCTACAAGTGGTCAACAAGGCTATTTGACATTCAGAAGTTGTCAACAAGGCTTCTTGACGATTTAGAAGTTGTAAGAAGACTTCTCGACGGTCCAAAAGTTGTCAACAAAGCTTCTTAACGATCCCGAATGTAACACCCCAAGTTCTGGGAACTTGAAGCGCTACGGGTTAGGACCGCACAATGGATCCCGACCCTCAGAGTAGCAACAGCAAACTGATCTTACAACAAGGCACAGACGAATGAAAATCAAAACTCAAAACTTAATATAAAACCAAAGGTTCAAACAGAAGAAAACACAAAAACTCTACAGGGTCTAAACAAAAGGGAAAAACAAACGAAACAAAAACCCAATCCCGTCCTATAATGTACGGGAACCCCGGCTGACCACACCATCCGGATCACTCAGCAGCATCCTGAACCTGCGGAACATCTACAACGACGGTATAAACCGTTAGCTAACATTCTAGGTATAAGCAAGAGTGAAAAGGCACAAACACACATAAGGTAAAGAAAACACAGCATGCTCACACATCAACCGGTTATTATCTTTCATTAAGGTTATCCATTACTAATTCAACTTCTTTTGTCACACGAGAATCTCCCGAAACTCGCCTCCGCTTCCGTCTACCAATAGGAATAGATCAGTACTATCCGTTACCTACGGGTCTAGGTTGCAAGAGCACATTCTAGTCTCCTGTAGAACTAGACAAGTGGTCACCGCCCGGTTATAATACACTTGGGCCAGTTAAGGGTAACAAAGGGTGAATCCTATTTCCAAGTATTCGTTATAAACATGATAGCAACACAAACAAGCCAAAACTATCCAACTAATACGCGGAATGAAGCTAAGTAAGTCCAATGGACTTACCTCACACGAAGGTAACCCAAAAGGCTCAACAACAACTCAGAGGACACACAAGGAAACTCAGTTTCCGTTAGGAAAGGAGCAAGGAAAGCCTGTACGAACAAGCAACACGAATCAAGAACGTAACGGTTGCTAGAAGTCTATGACTTCTAGTCTCAACGATCTCTAAGAGATCAACACATGCTACGGGCTCAACCTTAGTCTTACAACAACTCAGGGGAACAAGGAATAACATAAGGAGCCAAGGAAGGAACGAAGAAAGGAAGGAAGGAAGCAACTCACCAAAGACGGGAGTCACAGCAGAGAAACCGCAGGGGCGGTTAGACAAATGCGCAGGGGCGGCTGAACAGAGGCGCAGGGGCGTCTCTGTGCAGGCGCAGGGGCGGCTCTGTGCAGGCGCAGGGGCGGATCTTCGTCAGAAGCTATTGTCGGGCTTCTCTTCGACATATCTCACAGCAGGGGCAACCAAAACTCGAACCTTCGGTTCCAACACGTCGAGACTCCACTCTAGAGAGCCTGAGAACAACGAAGGGTCAACAACGAAACACTCCACAAGAATCAAGGCACATACTTGATCCTTGGAGAAGAAGGAAAGAAAGAACGAAAGGAAGAAACCAAAACAGAAGGGAAGGCATGCAACGCTAAAGGAACGTGAGGAAGAACCCGAAAAGATGCACTTACACGTTCAGCGGGATTTTTCGGAAGCAAGGACGGCTGCAGCTCTCTAGGGTTTGAAGACGATAGCAAGGAATGGGAAAAAGGAAAGAAGGAAGATAATATATAGGGAGGGCTGGAACGCTAGATGAAAAGGGCGTCTAGGGTTAGAAAGAAAACAAGAAAACCGGCCCATAAGATAGAATATCGGGTATTCTATCTATGGAAGAAAGATAAAACGACGAAAACAGATCGGCGCGATCTGTCGCAAAATCCGCAGGGGTGGATCTCACCGCCGCAGGGGCGGCCCTCTTCACCGCATGGGCGGTGAAGGCAAAAACCTAGGATCTTACATCAGGTCCCCCTAAAAAGAAGTTTTGTCCCGAAACTTGCAAAAGTCAAACGGTCACAACAACGCACAAAAACAGAACTGATCTCATATATTCCACTCGGGGCACGTAGCACAAAATGTCACACAAAAGCGTTCACAACCCAACAAAAGAAAAACCAAACAACCGACTAAGCTAAAGGTGCAACAAGCTCAGCGTAAAACTCTAGATAATTCCTCTGCACACTATCCTCTGTCTCTCAAGTCGCCTCATCAGCTCCTCGCATCGACCATTGTATCTTCATCATCGGGATGTCCTTCGAACGCAAGCATCTCGTACTACGCTCTAAGACAGCCACCGGGTGCTCTACGAACTTGTGGTCCGGCTCGATCACTAGATCCTCATGACTGACGATGTGTCTCGGGTCAGGTATGTACTCCCGTAGCTGAGAACATGGAAAACTGGGTGAACACCCTCGAGTCTTGGTGGCAACACAAGTTTGTAAGTTGCCTCTCCAACTCGCTCAAGAATCTCGAACGGTCCAACATATCTGGGACTCAACTTCCCTTTGACACCGAAATGTCTGACGCCTCGTGTCGGGGATACTCTCAACCAAACCTGAGCTCCAACTCTGAACTCAAGAGGTATGCACCTCTGTTCGCTCCAAACGGTGTGTGCAAGCTTTAAATTTATAACCCAAGATGTATGCCTAAAACAAGGATGCGAACCCGCAGTGTACGGGTCAATCGTAGTAAAAGCAAGAATTCCAGGGTGTCGATCTCAGGGACTTAGGTGAAACAAAACCAATATAGGTAGTCAATATTGCAACTAACCTCAAAA
Organism: Fagopyrum esculentum; assembly: GCA_033239045.1. Lineage (NCBI taxonomy): Eukaryota > Viridiplantae > Streptophyta > Magnoliopsida > Caryophyllales > Polygonaceae > Fagopyrum > Fagopyrum esculentum. The sequence continues at coordinate 131,874,006 of BSUD01000001.1, read as the reverse complement.
GCAGTTAAAGCAATCAAAAGATGATAATATAGTCAATTGAGGAAATATGCAATTCTAGGGATTAAAGCATCTAGTTGTGGTTCCAACTCAAGATCTAAAGATAAGCGGACAAAGCTGAGATTTTGCAAAGGGAAGGTGTTACTAAAGTGGAATAGATCACCGGGTAAGTCTCACTACTCACTAATCCCAAACCAAAGAACCTATCACCGGGTAAGTCTCAAGGTACTAAGGAAAAGAATTATAATCTCAAACCAACACACCAACTAAGGGAATAGAAACAACCTTTACCGGGTAAGTCTCAGGCTAACTCACAAAGATGGGATGAAGGCACACTCAAACCCCAATAAAGGATAAACCTTTATTACCTACACTTATGATCTTGGGTAAACAAACAAAGGAATTACCGGATAAGTCTCATCCTAAGCTTGCATTGAACCAAGAAAGGTGTAATAAGAATAGGATTTGGCAAACTCTAACACTTAACTCTCAATTTCGGATCAGAAAGGTCACCTCGGTCAGACGAATTCCTCCCCGGCTGAGATGTTCATCGACTGAGCGAGATATTCTAAGGTTAAGGATAAAGACTCGAGCTTTCAGGGTCCTACTGGAATTTAAGATTATTCTATCATTGTTTTTCCCACAACCTTCAGCCAAACACCCTAGAATTACACAAAGAAATTAGCCACTCATCATCATGAAAGCAATAATCAAATATATGGGAAGAAAATGAATATTTGAACACAAAAACCTTAAGAACAATGCTTCAATAACTGAATCAAATATCACAAATAAGCGTTCTTTGGATCACAAATTAACAAGACAATCAACAAGAAGGGCGTCTAAGAAAGCCTTACAAAAACCCTTCACAAAAGCTATAAAAGCTATTAACTTCCTTCCTTCAATCTTCCTTCAACCTTCCAAAAATCCTTCCTAATTGCAGTTCCTTCAATCCCCCAATGTTGCGATGGTAGCGGGTTGCTGAATTTGTGGAAAATCCAGCCCTTTATATAGGAAAACTATCCTCCAAAGATAAAATATCTTGAAAAGATATTATCCTAATAAAATATATCTTAATCTCTAAAATAGATCTCCAAAATATATAATCTTCCTTCCAGAAATCCAGCCCAAAAATATAAGATCTCTCCTTCCAAAAATAAAAGATCTCAGCCAAGAATAAAATATATCTCGCCGCGTCAGGGTATTCGCCTCGGTCGAGACGCTCCTCTAGATCACCTTGGTCGAGGAGAATCTGTGGTCAACCGAGGTGACTCTCAGCTGAAGGTGAAATCTCTTAAATCTGGTCCAAAGTGAATCTTTAATCCGTTTCCATGTTTCCTGGATTCTTCCTTAAGCTCCTGAATGTAGCTCTAATGACTCCTTATCTCCTTTAGCTCCATTTTGATGCAAAACATGCTATTTCACCTACGATTACAACGAAACTTGGTGTAGACCTCGATTCCCGCAAAGGTAGATGAAACGACAATATAATCACATAATATACATTCAAACATGCAGATTATTGAAGATAAAACGTCTAAACAAGTCCCAAAATATAGACTATAATTCATGCTATCAAAATACCCCATACTTGTCCCCAAGCAAGTTCCAAATCTTAAGTACAAGATAGAATGGATTATAAGTCATAAAGATCAATGAAAAGTACTTCAAAATATTTTAATGGTGTGCTCCAATCATAGATCGCTCTAAGAGAATGCTTCATGGCAATTAAAATCAAAATATGATCAAAACATTTTATAAATATAAGAAAGTTGTTCATCTTTGCATAAAATCATAGAATGTATAATAAATTATTATTATCGAAATTAATCATGTATAATCCAGTTTAAACCACCAAGTCAATCAACAAGCTCGAGGTCTCAAGGACTTTCAAAAGAGAAGTCAAGAAACGTGTGAGGGTGGGATGTATATTGGGAATGTGGTGCTAGAATCCGGAAAAAAGATCTTTACTTCACTTCCTTTGAATTTCATCATCTTCCACCAATAAGCTTTGCTTATTTTACTTTTTTTTCTTTACTTTTTGGGATGCATGGACAGAGGTGCACAATAACCGAAGCCTAGGAAATCAGCAATCATCAATTTCTCGAGATGCCTCAAACCCTTGATGCACATACCATGACCCGTTAGGAATATCGCTCAATCCGACTTTGGCAAGACACAAACACCCGGCTATGTGAATGGTGCCGAGTTACTCATCATCATGATTGACTTCCCCAAACCTATTTGTTTCTTTCTAACTTTCAGCCAACATCTCATCTTTTCTTTCACTTGCTTTTCACTTGCTTGCTTCCAAATTCCCGGATAGGTAAAGGGAGACAAATATGTATATGAGGGGCTAAGCGTGATCAAGAAGAAGAAGAGAAGAGAATGAATTGTCTTAATCATCCCAGGAAGAAAAAGAGAGAACTCATCATGTGGTGTCAACCTTCAAATTCAACATAACTTTGATAAAAACAAAGTATTAAACATGCCACAAATTTCAAACAAAACATTTAGCAACTTAAACATATCATAAAACCTTTCAAACATATAAAGATTTCAAAACCAGTCTGCAAACAAAATCTTCACTGAGGTCATATCCAGATAAGAAGCACAAAAATCGTTTCGAAACCTGTTTCAGTTAAACCAACTCGGTCGAGATGTTCTAAGTCAACCGAGGTGCTGCACCTCGATTGGTCAGAATCACTTCGGTCAAGGTCATAAAATTTTTTTAACCAATTTTTGACGTATTTCTCAATCAAATAACCTGTATGCATGCATGTAGTCTCAGATAAACACATAGAGCATAAAGAAAATCATAAATATCCGAACCGAGTCATACAAGCATACACATAAGTCATATAAATACATCCAAATACCCCATACTTGGGACACATTGTCCCAATGGGTCAAAATAAGTATAAAGAAACAGAGTACTCACCGGACAATGCTGAGCTGCATAATAAATAAATAAAGAAATCCTGCAAGCCCTAATCCCAATCCGGTGGTGGTGGTGGTGGCACGTACGGGTACTGAGATGGGTCAAATGGGTAGCCCATGACCTGCTGAAACTGAATCTCAGCCATCCTGCGCTGGTAGTGCTGACTCTCCCGTATCTCCCTCATCTCTAGGGATAAGGCGGCGTAGGAGTCTATCATCTGATCCGTCAGATCATCAATCCGGCGGTGAGCGACTAGATCCCTCTGCCTGCATACCCTACGCCTGGCAGGACGTGCTGGTGCTGTAGCTGGCTCCTCCTCTGTCTCCTCGTCAACCTCCTCATCATCCTGCTCCTGGGCTGCTGCTGCTGCGTCTCTGGCGTCCTCCATAAGAGGAATCCACGCGGTGTGCCAGTATTGAGGGTCGAACACTGTAAACTGAGATGACCATCTAATACCTTGAGGTGCAGTCTGCTCCCAGGGCATCGCCACATACGGCGTAGTAAGTCCGCGAGGAATCAAGATCCTCCTCATAATCATCTCCTGCAGCCCAAGCGGCTTGGCAGCCGCCACCATAGTACATGCACTCAGATCAAGGTCCATGTAACTCGCGATGTGAGTCACTAGACCTCCGCAACAGATATCTCCCTTCGCCTTCGCCTTTATCCTGTGGAGATCCTCAACCAGCATCACTCCAAAATCCGGAACTCCTCCGGTCACCATGCAGTACAGACTCAGCAGCTCCCCTTGTCTAATCTTCTGGGGCGTCTCAGTACGCGCCAGAAGTGTCTCGCTGAAGATCCGGTGAGCAAGTCTAAAGGCTAGGTGGAAGATAATCCGCTCCCTAGAATCTCCAGGTCTCCACCTATCAGCATGCTCAACCACGTGAGCTATCTGTCCCCAAAACTCTCGAGCCATGGCTCGAGAAGGAAAGTCAGAAACTGTGGGGGCCGGGAAGCCGAAGATGTCCCTCCAATGATCCATCGGAACTAAGTAGTTCCGGTTCATCAACCGGTACTTGATGGCACGCTCAGTAGGCAAGTAAGTCACGGAGCTAACAAACTCCATAGTCGGTTCGAGGTAGGTTGGAGCTCTAATCTAAGTAAACTGCTCCAACCCCACTATAGCTATCATCCGCCTCAGATCATCATCCACGTAGAGGCAGTCGAATGCAGAAATATCTAAAAATCGTGGTGCAACCACTGGACGTGCAGCAATACGGTCATAATCGACCTGGTGACGCTCGTGGATCACCGGTATGGATCGACGAGAAGAAGAAGAAGGAGAAGGAGAGGATCTATCTCTCAAAACCAGCTGTCTGTCAGAACTCATCTTTCTCTCTCACTGTCAGACCACCTCGGTTGCCCTGACAACTCTCAAGAACAACTCGGCCGAGGCATAGGTCGACTGGACCGAGGCGATGTGTTGTTCGATCGAAACTCTCAAAAATCCAGTTCTTTTCCCCCGATATCACTACCAATGGTTCCTATGGGGTACTTAATCCTTTTCCAGCACAATGCAAGGGCAACCAAAGCCTAAATTGATCGAAAATAGTGGAAGAAGAGGGAGTTAGGGTTTTTTTTCAAATTACCCCAGATTTGGCTGATTTGGAGCGTTTTTGCTGCAGATTGTCGCTTGCAAACCGATCCTCTACCCTTTCCTTGCAGTTTGGAAGCAAGAATCGTTGAAAATGATCGAAGATTGGAGAACGAGGTGATTTGGGGTGCCGCGGTCGAGAAGGTGAGAGAGGGAAGAGAGAGAAATCTCAGCCCCCTTTTATACCCTTTTCTAGAACTGTTGTCACCTCGGTCGAGATGGTCTCGACTGGACCGAGGTGGTACTGACCGAGGTGGATCTTCAGTAACCTTAGTCGCCTCGGTTGCTCAAGAATCATCTCGGTCGAGGTGCTGTGACAGCAACCGAGATGTGTCTCAGTCAAACTCCGTCTTCTCAAATTCTCGAACTTCTGTCCTTGCAGTGTTGCTCCTGGGTTGTATTCCTTCCTTAGATGTCACCTGTTGTCTGTCCAAGACGCCAAAAACAAAGCGAAGCAAAGCAAAAGCAAACTTATCTAAAGCTAGACTAGAAAAAGGGAAAAGAAAGCAATACCTTGGGTTGCCTCCCAAGAAGCGCTTGATTTAAGGTCGCTAGCTAAACCGTACGGTGTCCTCCAACATGTTAGGAGGTATCTTCACCCCATACTTCACCTCCAACATGGGGTGAGATAAGGAAGTCTATCAATCATTCCAACAAGTACAAGTGCTCATCGGGGAATGAATCGTCTATGGGTGGTTCGTCCTTCTCGCGTGAAGATGGAGGTAGCCGGCCGAGGTGATCCGAAACAGAATTTTCGGATCCCTTCTTATCGCGGATCTCTCTGTCAAACTCTTGAAGCAAGAGAATCCATCGAATAAGACGTGGCTTGGCGTCCTTCTTAGCAAGCAAGTAACGAATAGCTGCATGGTCAGTGTAAACAATAACTTTCGCCCCTACTAAGTAGGAACGAAATTTCTCAAAAGCATATACAACCGCCAATAGCTCCTTTTCGGTGGTGGTGTAGTTTCGCTGGGCTTCGTCTAGCGTCTTGCTAGCATAGTAAATGGCGGTGGTCCTGCCATCCTTCTTTTTTCCAAGCACCGCTCCTACTGCCACATCACTCGCATCGCACATGATCTCAAAGGGCAAGGTCCAATCCGGAGGTTGGATAATGGGAGAGGAGATCAATACTTCCTTAATCCTGTAGAATGCATCGAGACACTCCTGCGAAAACTCAAAAACAACATCTTTATTCAAGAGGTTAGTTAGTGGTTTAGAGATCTTCGAGAAGTCCTTGATGAATCTCCTATAGAACCCTGCATGCCCGAGAAAACTACGCACTCCCTTAACATAACAAGGGGGAGGAAGTTTCTCAATAGTCTCGATCTTAGCTTGATCGACTTCAATACCTCGATTAGAAACGAGGTGTCCTAGCACGATGCCTTCATTAACCATAAAGTGACACTTCTCCCAATTTAAGACGAGATTAGTGTCTTTACATCTTTGTAGCACTAGAGAAAGGTTAGATAGGCAATCATTAAAAGAGGAACCATATACTGAAAAATCATCCATAAATACCTCCATGATTTCCTCTATATACTCGGAAAAGATAGCCATCATGCATCGCTGGAAGGTAGCGGGTGCATTACATAATCCAAATGGCATCCTCCTATAAGCGAATGTCCCCCATGGACAAGTGAAAGTGGTCTTCTCTTGATCATCCGGATGGATAGAAATCTGAAAGAAGCCACTATAGCCATCTAAATAGCAAAAATGTGAATGTTGGGCCAACCGTTCGAGCATTTGATCAATGAAGGGAAGTGGAAAATGGTCCTTCCGAGTGGCCACATTCAGCTTCCTATAATCGATGCACACCCTTCAGCCCGTGACGGTCCTAGTTGGGATTAACTCGTTGTTCTTATTCGTCACAACGGTCATCCCTCCTTTCGTCGGAACCACATGCACCGGGCTCACCCACTTGTTGTCCGAGATAGGAAATATGATACCTGCATCCAACAACTTAAGAATTTCTTTTTTCACAACCTCTTTCATAATCGGATTTAACCGTCTTTGAGGTTCCCGTGAAGTCTTATGATCGTCCTCCATTAGTATTCTATGCATGCAGAAAGAAGGCTTAATTCCAATAAGATCATCAATAGTATAACCCAAAGCCTTTTGATGCTTCCTCAGGACATGCATTAGTTTAGAAAATTAAGATTCGGAGAGGGAAGCACTAACGATGACGGGATAAGTAGAATCCGGTCCAAGAAAAGCATACCTCAAGTGACTTGGGAGTTGTTTAAGCTCCACAACTGGGGTGCTTTCTGAGGTGGATTATTGCCTCCTCCTTCCAGTGGAGTAGATCGAAGAACTGGAATTTCAGAAGTCTCAGTTGACATCATCTCGCTTTCGACCTTGGTCGAGGTCCAAAGAGGGTGACCGAGATGTTCTTCAGTCAAGAACACCTCGCTTGGTCCAGAAGGTGCCTCGGTCGAGGTACTGCAACTGGGACCGAAACTGGAGATCTTCTTCTCCTGGATTAGTCTTTCAAATTTAGCTCCTGGATCTTCTTCCGGCGCCTTTAAGCTCCGTATATCTGCATCACAAGAAACATCTATACCTTCCTCCATTAAGCTAAAGCTAATAACTCTCTCAAGTGGATCATTAATAAGGATAGAGCTCACCAATTCTCTTGATTCTTCTTCATCATAGATGTTGAAGATATCATCTCCTATCTGCTCTCCCTTCATTTCCGCAAGCAATGCTAACTCAACTTGATCACCGCCAATGTTGAATTGCAACTTGGCGTTCTTACAATCCACATTGCAACCCGAAGTTGCTAGAAATGGTCTCCCGAGAATGATAGGAACGGGGTAATCTGCGGGAATATCAAGCACAACAAAGTCTATAGGTAAATAGAAGTTACCTAACTTAACCGGAACGTCTTCCAAAATGCCCACGGGATGGGTAATGGAGCGGTATGCCATGTACAATCGTATCTTCACCGGCTTGGGCTCTCCAAGTCTGATCTTAACACATAGCTCCAGCGGGATGATGCTCACGCTGGCTCCTAGATCACACAATGCCTCACAAGTGACATCCCCGACTTGTATGGAAATGCAAAATGAGCCGGGATCTCTCAATTTGGGCGGCATCTTCTCCTTCATGATTTGAATAAGCTCCGAGGATTTAGATGTCATCCTTACTTCACCAAAATCTTCCAACTTCCTCTTCCTTGATAGAATTTCTTTTAAGAACTTCCCATAGGCGGGCATCCCTAGAATAGCATCAAGGAAAGAGATATTAATATGTAGTTTATTCATCAAGTCAAGGAACTTACCAAAATGCTTGTCTAGATGTGCTCTGGCCCTTGACTGGGGGAATGGAAGTGGTGGTTTATATGCAGGAGGTGGAACATAAACTTCAGTTTTGTCCGACGCTCTCTGAGGTTCGACCTCGGTTGGCATTTCGGCCGAAGTGTTCTTCGACTGTGCTTGGACCGAGGTGTTCTTCGTTTGTACTAGCATCGACCGAGGCACTGGATCTGCAGTCTTCAGTCCACTTCTCGTCGTTATTGCCATGATCTGTCCTTTGGGGTTGCTTTCCGTCCTTGCTAGAAGCTTCCTTGGATCTCTTGGCGCTTCATTCGCTTTATTAAAGAATTGTTGTTCTAAGGCTTTTTGTGCCTTTGAAAATGAAGTCATGGATGTCTACATAGAGTTGAGCTTGATCAAGATGGCCTCCAGCACCGCATCTTTCTTTTTTGGCTGGGACGAGCTTGATCCAGGCTCCTGGCTCTTCAATGGAGTAGAAGAAGAAGAAGAAGAAGAAGAAGAAGAAGAAGAAGAAGAAGAAGAAGAAGAAGAAGAAGAAGAAGAAGAAGAAGAAGAAGAAGAAGAAGAGAGGAAAGGATTAGAGGAGTTATTCGAATTGGAGTTAGAGTAAGGGTTACCCGATTTTTGATTGTTGGATCTCCAATTGTTGTTGTTGGATCCTCTATTGTTGTTGTAGTTGTTGTTCCGGGAACCGTTGTTGTTGTTCCGGTAACCATTGTTGTTCCTTGAGCCTTGATATCCTTCATCTTCTTTCTTGGTTTGAGCAACCAAAAGTTCCTTCAATTGTTTCACATCATTCTTCAAAGAGGTGAGTTGATCATTGTTTGGTGGAGCTTCTTGAAAGTTAACTCTTTTAACTCCACCTTCAGCTCCCTAGTGGGAGTATTTCTCCATGTGCAAAGCTTGTTTCTCTATGAACTCACAAGCTTCGTCAATCGGCATGTCCATGAACGTGCCGGCGGATAGTAGTTGGAGGTTGAACTGGGTGTTTCCGTTCAGTCCCTTGAAGTATATCTCCAACAACTCTATCTTTGGAATCCCATGATGTGGGCAATCCAAAAGGATGTCTTTGAATCTCTCCCATGACTTGGACAAACTCTCCTTGTCCTTCATGATGAACGCATTGATCTTCCATCTCATTTCAACGGTCTTTGAGGGGGAAAAGAATTTAGTCAGGAACTCCGCCGTCATCTCCTCCCAAGTGTTGATTTTTCCTGGAGGGAGAGATTGATACCAAGTAAGCGCCCTATCTTTCAAAGAGAAGTAGAAAGGCCTTAGCTTGTAATTGTTGTTTTCCAGCCTTGAAGGTCTCAAAGTCTCCATCAAGATCTCATAGTTTTGTAGATGTTGATGCGGAGACTCCCTCTCTAGTCCTCCAAACTGGTATTGGCGAATCATGGAAAGAACTTGCTGTCGAAGCTCATAATCATGGTCCGCTGGATCACCTAGGTTGACTACTGGACGCCTCAATTGCTGGTTGGGGTCCATCCTCTGCCCTAGGGTCTGTGGAATACCTGCAAAAAGAGCATCTCGGACTGGCATTCGAGGTGGAAGTATCTCGGCCGGGGCAGCTGGAGCTGGATCCTGCCTCGGTCGAGGATCTGGAACTGCCCGAGGTAGATATTGGTCCCGTAAAGTCGCCATATCTGCTTCGATCGCTTCCGTCCTTGTGCGAGTTTCCTCCTTTTCCAGTCGCAATTCTTCTTTGTTGAGGCGTAGTTGTTCCAATGCCTCCTTCAATTCGGCCTCAAGATCGCGATTCTTTTGATCGACCATCTTAGCTTCTTTCAAGCGTCTTTTGTATGTATTTTCTGGTTCGGGATCGTAAGGAACGATTTCCTTCCCAGCGCGGGTTCTTGACATAAACCTACAAGAAAGAACCTGCGAAAGTCACACAAGTAGAGTGGTTAGTAGAAACAGGGGCAAGTGCCCCGAAAGACTACCACAACCGGCTCGGTCTAGACTAAGTCCCCAGCAACGGTGCCAAAAACTTGTTCGCTCCAAACGGTGTGTGCAAGCTTTAAATTTATAACCCAAGATGTATGCCTAAAACAAGGATGCGAACCCGCAGTGTACGGGTCAATCGTAGTAAAAGCAAGAATTCCGGGGTGTCGATCTCAGGGACTTAGGTGAAACAAAACCAATATAGGTAGTCAATATTGTAACTAACCACAAAATCAATTAAAGCAATCAAAAGATGATAATATAGTCAATTAAGGAAATATGCAATTCTAGGGATTAAAGCATCTAGTTGTGGTTCCAACTCAAGATCTAAAGATAAGCGGACAAAGCTGAGATTTTGCAAAGGAAAGGTGTTACTAAAGTGGAATAGATCACCGGGTAAGTCTCACTACTCACTAATCCCAAACCAAAGAACCTATCACCGGGTAAGTCTCAAGGTACTAAGGAAAGGAATTATAATCTCAAACCAACATACCAACTAAGGGAATAGAATCAACCTTTACCGGGTAAGTCTCAAGCTAACTCACAAAGATGGGATGAAGGCACACTCAAACCCCAATAAAGGACAAACTTTTATTACCTACACTTATGATCTTGGGTAAACAAACAAAGGAATTACCGGGTAAGTCTCATCCTAAGCTTGCATTGAACCAGGAAAGGTGTAATAAGAATATGATTTGACAAACTCTAACACTTAACTCTCAGTTTCGGATCAGAAAGGTCACCTCGGTCAGACGAATTCCACCCCGACCGAGATGTTTATCGACTGAGCGAGATACTCTAAGGTTAAGGATAAAGAGTCGAGCTTTCAGGGTCCTACTGGAATTTAAGATTATTCTATCATTGTTTTTCCCACAACCTTCAGCCAATCACCCTAGAATTACACAAAGAAATTAGCCACTCATCATCATGAAAGCAATAATCAAATATATGGGAAGAAAATGAATATTTGAACACAAAAACCTTAAGAACAAGACTTCAAAAACTGAATCAAATATCACAAATAAGCGTTCTTTGGATCACAAATCCAACAAGACAATCAACAAGAAGGGAATCTAAGAAAGCCTTACAAAAACCCTTCACAAAAGCTATAAAAGCTATTAACTTCCTTCAATCTTCCTTCAACCTTCCAAAAATCCTTCCTAACTACAGTTCCTTCAATCCCCCAATGCTGCGATGGTAGCGGGTTGCTGAATTTGTGGAAAATCTAGCCCTTATATAGGAAAACTATCCTCCAAAGATAAAATATCTTGAAAAGATATTATCCTAATAAAATATATCTTAATCTCTAAAATAGATTTCCAAAATATATAATCTTCCTTCGAGAAATCCAGCCCAAAAATATAAGATCTCTCCTTCCAAAAATAAAAGATCTCAGCCAAGAATAAAATATATCTCGCCGCGTCAAGGTATTCGCCTCGGTCGAGACGCTCCTCTAGATCACCTCGGTCGAGGTGAATATGTGGTCAACCGAGGTGACTCTCAGCTGAAGGTGAAATCTCTTAAATCTGGTCTAAAGTGAATCTTTAATCCGTTTCCATGTTTCCTGGATTCTTCCTTAAGCTCCTGAATGTAGCTCTAATGACTCCTTAGCTCCTTTAGCTCCATTTTGATGCAAAACGTGCTATTTCACCTACGATTACAACGAAACTTGGTGTAGACCTCGATTCCCGCAAAGGTAGATGAAACGACAATATAATCACATAATATACATTCAAACATGCAGATTACTGAAGATAAAACGTCTAAACAAGTCCCAAAATATAAACTATAATTCATGCTATCAGCCTCTTATCAGCATAAGACTTCTGTCGACTCTGTGCTGCTAACATCCGCTCTCGGATTACTGCTACTCGAGCCATGTCATCCTGAATCTGCTCGGGTGCTACTCCGCTGGCACTACTGGGATCGTCCCAACACAGCGGTGTACGACATCTCTATCCATATAAAGCCTCATAAGGAGCCATCCTGATCGATGCGTGCCAACTGTTGTTATATGAAAAATCCACTAAGGGAAGGTGATCTGGCCACACCTGTCCCCAATCTAACACATATGCTCGTAACATGTCCTCCAAAGTCTGGATGGTCCGCTCAGACTGACCATCGGTCTGAGGATGATAAGCAGTCGTGAACTGTAGACTCGTACCTAGGGCGGCATGAACTTGCTGCCAGAACCTCGAAGTGAACCGTCCGTCTCTGTCAAAGACTATAGTCTCAGGTACGCCATGAAGTCTCACTATCTGTCTCGTGAATTCCTCTGCCGATCGACTTACCGGCCACGTTTCTTTGATCGGAATGAAACGTGCGGTCTTTTTCAGTCAATCTACTACGACCCAGATAGCATCAAAACCACGACTCAGTCTCAAACCGGTACCAAAATCCATAGAGATGTCTTCCCACCTCCACTGAGGGAAGGAAAGTGGGTGTAGCTTGCCTCCTGGTCTATGATGCTCGATCTTGACCTATTGATAGGTCGCACACTGAGCTACATATCTCGTCACATCTGGCTTTAGACCTCCCCACCAGAAAGAGCATTTGATATCTTGATACATCTTACTCGCACCAAGGTGTACTAAGTAAGGTGAAGAGTGAGCCTCCTGAAGGATCCTCCGTCTCAACTCCCGATCTGACGGCACACAAACACGCTCCTGGCGTCTCAAAACTCCGTTAGCACCAACTGTAAACTGTGGTGCCTCTCTTCGAGACATCCGGTCTCGGATCTGTGTCAAAGCTGGGCAACTCTCCTGCTTATGTCGGATTTTGGCCAACAGATCAGGTACTATCTCCAAGGTGGACAACTGGCTGTCGGAATCTGGGAAGTAGATATCCATCTCTAGCCATGCCAAATCACGCTGTAACTGTGGCTGAGCTGTCAGCCTAGCGATCACCATCTCCCGGGAGTCTTCCTACTGAGGGCATCTACTACCACATTAGCCTTTCCCGGGTGGTATAAGATCTCAAGATCAAAGTTGTAACACCCCAAATTCTGAGAACTCGGGAAGCTACTGGTTAGGACCTCACAATGGGTCCCGACCTTAGTTTGACAACAATTTTACTTGGATCTTACAACAAGGCAAAAATGAATTTAAAACAATTTCAAAACATATTATTTTTAATATATGAATGTAAACATGTGACAGCCTTACAAAACATATATATAGATACATAGCATGCATGTCGTATGAGATACCCCCTGTCCCCATCTAATGAATACGTGGGCCCGACTGACCATCCGTTCCGGATCTCTCTGCAACTGTCTATCTCTACAAATCTACAACACGGATAAAACCGTTAGTTAACATTCTATGCATAAGTATAAAGGTAAAAGCACAAACACACAACATACACAATCAACATGCAACACTCAATCCTTTTATTATCTTCAATTAGGTGATAGGTCATTACTAATGATACTTATTTTGTGACACGAGGGATTCCCAAACCTCGCCCCTATCCCCGTTTACCAACGCGGAATGGTACTAATGCATCTGACCGTCTACCGGACTGGGTTGGTCGCAGGGAACCTCCTAGACTCTCGCAAGAGCTAGACAGATGATGTCATGACCCGTTATCATACACTTGGGTCAATTACGTAAATAATAAAGTCGGCCTAATCCGGTTTCGTTGTTTATCATAACTAACAAACACCACTCATACACATTACACTCATACAAGAAGCCAGCTAAGTAAGTCCGGGGACTTACCTGAATCAGATCTCGATTTTCTAATTCGCAAATCGATCTGTACAGTAGGAATTCAGTGGCCTGTCAAAGGAGGCAAGTGTGTCAGCACACTTTCTAGGTGATTAGAAGTCTAAGACTTCTAAGATAGTAGGTCTTAATAGAACGGAATTGATTACAGTATTAATTTATGGTAAAATGACTATTTTACCCTTGGTCCCGAAACTTCCATAAATTCCATATATCATGCCTAAACTCTTATTTGAGACTAAAAAGTCCTATTCTAACTCCTAAAGATGAGTTTGGTTACAAACTGGCAATTTACCTATTGTCCTATTTTCCGAAAGATCGTTAAGGTCCAACTTCGGCATCTAATAAGAAATTCGAATAAACATATAAAAATTCCGAAATAATTCTCTAGATCATCTATGATATCTCCTCTACTCCTAGGAGCAAGAATTTCTTAAAACTGTTGACCCTTCACTTCTACAAAAATTTCTAAAGTTGGTTACAACACTTAACAAACAACACACTGTCTTAACTTTGAAAAATCATAAATCCTAAACTACTCGCTGAATTTATCCCAAATTTTGATATGTTCTACTATAAAATCTTATCTATAATATATCGAAAATTCATCCGCAAAGGAGATCAAAATCATATTTAAAACTATCTCACAACACCGAATTTCAGCACAACAAAAAAACTGCTTACGACTCCATCTTTGAAAAATCATAAATCCCAAACTACTCGCTGGATTCCTCTCAAATTTTAATATGTTCTACAACAATATGTCAACCATATCATATCCAAAATTCAAGCCCAACGGAGATCAAGAGCTTATTCAAAACCATCTCACAAAACAGCATCACTTGCTGTTTTCCCCAACACTCAGCACATATATAAAAACTGCATGAGGCGTCAACTTTGGAACACAATAACTCTCAAACCGTAACTCCGATTCTTCCCAAATTTTAGTATCTTATACTATGTAATACTGTCTATGACATATCCGAAAACCAGCCGAAAAGGGAGAGTCTAGCTTACTCAAATTTGAATCCGAAGTTGACTGCTCGTAATTGTTGGAAAGCTGGAAAAGATGTAACAACTCCTTGTATTGGTTCCTTTGGATGCAATGTATGGGTTCTATGATGGCTTAGCAGCAACTAAGCATATATATAAATGAAGGGAAGGAAGAGCATGGTCATACTCACCAAGAATCTCGACAAGGAGGAAGGAGAGGAGCGTCGGCTGGGTGTGCAGAAGGGGTACGAGCAGGCCTTGGTTGTTCAGCACCCGTCACACGAGAGGGAAGGGAGGAACTCCTCCAGGGTTTTCATCGACAGGAAGAACGGCCAGCAGTGCTCTTCGGGAGGAGGGAGTACAAGTGCAGGAGGAACTCTCGACTGCAGGAGAGCGGAGGGTTGTCTAGGTTCACGGTTGGGCTAGGCGTGGCAAGGCTGTTGACGGTGTGCTGGATGTCGCAGAGGGAGGCGAGGCGTGCAAGCTGTTGTCTGCTGGTCTGGGATGTGGAGAGTTGGGACGGTTACAACTCCAAGTGTAACTCTTGCAGCAGAATCCGGCGGTTTTGATGAAGGGAGATACTCGTAACAGCTGGGAGTATGGTGAGTCAGCAACGTGTCTTCTGGATGAATAATACATGGGCTGGGCTGAGATGCTGCTTGGGCTGGTGTAGAGCAAGGAGGCTTCTGCAATCCGGGTTGGGCAAGGCTGGCATGAAGAGTTGGGCCAGAAACAAGGTAAGAGTTTGGGCTGGAAATAAGAGGAAAAAATATGTGGACTGAGGTAAGACAAACAAGGTTGGGTTGTTGTCAAAGATTGTCAAAAACTCGTCATGTCTTTGTCAGGCTCATGCATGACTTCGTCACAGAGTTGTCGGGCTTCGTCATGACCTCGTCTCAGCTCTGTCATGGTCTCGTCACAGCTTTGTCACTTTCTCGTCTCAGCCTTGTCATGATCTCGTCTAAAGTCGTCGTTAAGGATTAATTATAAGAATTAGGGTTTGATATAATTCTATCATTTTATGTGAATTAAATTCTACATAAAATGATATATAATTATAAGAATTAGGGTTTGATATAATTTTATCATTTTATGTGAATTAAATTCTACATAAAATGATAATACTTATAAGAATTAGGGTTTGATATAATTCTATCATTTTATGTGAATTAAATTCTACATAAAATGATAAAATTTGTGAAGAAAGAAATACTAGATAGAATGGAAAACCGTCAACGGCTCAAAGTCCGATTTGATTCGGAATTAAACGGAATAAAAATTCCGGATATTACAAAAGTCCTTGATCAACTCTAACCATCTGCGCTAGCGGTTATTCAACTCCGGCTGAGTGAATATGCACTTCAGACTTTTATGGTCTGTGAAAATCTGACACGTGGCTCCGTACAAATAATGTCTCCAAATCTTCAAAGCATGAACAACAACAGCTAACTCAAGATCATGAGTAGGGTAATTCTCCTCGTACGTCTTCAGTTGTCGAGACGCATAAGCAATCACCTTTCCCCTCTGCATCAAAACACATCCCAAGCCCAGCTTGGATGCGTCGCTGTAAACCACAAAATCCTCAATGCCCTTTGGCTGAGCTAGGATAGGAGCAAAGGTCAATCTCTTCTTCAGCTCCTCGAAGCTCCGCATGCACGACTCGGACCATACGAACCTCGTAGACTTCCGCAGCAAGGAAGTGAGCGGTCGGGCGATAACTGAAAAGCCCTCAACAAAACGCCTATAGTAGCCTGCCAATCCTAAGAAGCTACGAACCTCCTTGACATTCTTAGGTGGCGGCCAAGAAGCTACTGACTCAATCTTTGCCGGATCCACCTTGATTCCTTCAGCTGAAACAATGTGACCAAGGAATGCTACCTCGGACATCCAAAACTCGCACTTAGAGAGCTTGGCGTAGAGCTCTCTATCCTCTAAGACCTGAAGAACGATCCTCAAGTGTCCAGCATGCTCCTCTCTAATGCGGGAGTAAACCAGAATGTCGTCGATGAAGACAACTACAAACTGGTCTAGAAAGTCGATGAAGATGTTGTTCATCAACTCCATGAAAACTGCGGGCGTATTCGTGAGCCTAAATGGCATCACTACAAACTCGTAGTGTCCATATCTAGTCCGAAATGCCGTCTTCGCTACATCCTGCTCTCTCACCCTCAGTTGGTGATATCCTGATCTCAGATCGATCCTCGAAAATACTGAAGCTTCATGCAGCTGATCCAAAAGATCATCGATACGGGGCAATGGGTACTTGTTCTTGATTGTCACCTTGTTCAGCTCTCGGTAGTCGATACATAACCTCATTGACCCGTCTTTCTTCCTGACGAAGAGAACTGGTGCACCCCAAGGAGATACACTTGGGCGGATGAAGCCCTTCTCTGCTAACTCCTCAAGCTGCTTCTTCAACTCAAGCATCTCGATAGGCGCCATGCGGTAAGGAGCCTTAGAGATCGGTCTCGTGCCGGGCTCTAGATCAATGCCGAAATCTACACTTCTTTGTGGAGGTAAACCTAATGGTTCTCCAAAGACGTCAACAAACTCGCAAGCGATTGGAATCTCCTCCAAAGCTGGACTAGTACTATCCTTCATGGCATAACACCAAAAAGCCTCGCATCCCTGACTGATAAGTCTCATAGCTCGTACTGCACTAATGACTGTACCAGTCTTCCCGAGATCCCATCCTCGGAAGATCTCAACATGGCCTGCTTTCGTAGTTACTGTCACTGTCCTCTTGCCGATGTCCAGAATTGTTCGATGTCGATCCATCCAATCCATGCCCAGAATAAATTCTTCATGTACTAAATACATGACGAAGAAGTTAGTTGGCCAATCGCGACCTCCCAATCTAATAGGGCAATCGCGAACCTCTCGCGTACCTCGTATCTTACCCCCATCGGGTAATCCTATAAAGAAGGGTCTACCCTCTACAGTAACTAAGGTCAATCTATCTACACATGCATCAGATATAAAAGAATGCGTAGCACCAGTATCGAAAAGAACTCTAACAGGAAAACCATTAATGTGAATGGTACCTGTAGCTGCTGGCGTTGTCGGCTCTACAGCACTCCTCAACTCATAAACTCTGGCCGGTGCATCTCTGGTGTCTGCAGATCCACCAACACGTCCTCTACCTCTCCCTAGTCCCGGAGTGGAACCCTGAGGAGTGGCAGAACCTGAAACTCTCTGCTGCTGCTGGTACTAAGATCTCTGTCCTCCTCCAGCAACTCTGGCAGGTGAAGAACCCTGCTGAGATAGCGCCTTGCCCTAACGGCAAAACGCAGCTTTGTGTCCGGGCTTGCCACAAGAAAAGCAAGTCACTGCTGGCTTGTTGCAGTCAGCTCGGATGTGCCCAGCTACTCCGCAGTTATGGCATTGCCGTCCTCTATCAGAATTCTGCTGGAAACTAGAACGTCCAGGCGTCTGACTACACCCAAAACCAGCTGCTCCAACTCCAGCACTGGCTGATCCAGTCTTTTGTCTCTTCTCAGGACCTCCTGTCTGAGAAGCTCTCCTCTAACTCGGTCGGTCTCTCTCATAAGCAGAAGCTCTATCCTAATAGTCCGCCAAAGACTCACAACGGAAACCAGTAAGATAAGAGCGTGTTGATTCTCTCAACCTCCGAGAGAAAAGGTAAACATGCTGATCCTCCGGTGGTGCGGACGGACCTAGCAACGCCAACTCGTCCTAAAACTTGAGGATGATCTCAGCAATAGGCAAATCCTCGAATCCAACCTCAAGGAAATCCTGAAGACGATCCCTCCTCATGGCTGCAGGGCAATAGCGATCCCTGATCACTGTCTTCATCTACTCATAACTGGTGACCTTACTACGAATGGTTCTCCACCAAAAATGAGCCTGATCCTTCAGCAATGTCTGTACTATGTTGACTCGACGTCCCTCAGGGCAACCGATAGCCTCCATGGCAAAATCCACCTGTCCTAGCCACTGCTCCACCTCCAAGCCAGTTCTTCCCACGAAGACGGGAACTTTCAGCTGGTCAAAAGCCTTCAACCAACTGTCAGGCTTTGGCTTTTTTCCCTCAGCCGGCGCTCTAACAACCTCAGCAACTCCAGCAGGCGGGACAATAGCTTGTGTAACTCTCTGCGAAACCTCAGCTGATCTCGCAGGAATTGGCGGCACTGGTGCTGGTCCTCCAGTCCTGATAGCCTCCTCAACCCTCTACACATAGTCGCGAAATGCAAAAGCTCTGATAGACACTCGTGCAAACTCTATTGATGGCGCTCTTTGTGCTCCAGACCTAGCAGCGGTCCCATTTCCAGCCGCAGGAACAATGCTCTAAGCAACCTCTTCAGCAAACGCCTCAGCGATAGGCGGATCAGCAACTGGTGTTTGGCCCCGACCTCTAGCTAGTGGAGGTCTTCCTGCATGTCATCGTCCACGGACGGCAGGTGGAAGTGGTGGTCGACCCCTTCCTCGCCCCATAGCAGATGTAGCTCTAGTACGCGCCATCTTCTATAAGGATAGATATATAAGACTACATATATAGATATAAGGCCACGCTACAGCTAAAGCAAAAGTCCAGAGAAAGCACATATAAAGGCCAACACGAAAGAAACTACACTGCTGAGATCCGCAGAGGTAGTGGTGGTCGCCCGTACATCTATCCCAGACCGAAAGGTTAAAAACAAAACCCCCTTTCGAAAACGTTAGACCCCTTGCGGGTTCTATTTATTTATCCATCCGACCTGTAGAAGATTTCGAGTGCCATTGTTGCCAACCTAGAGCTTTGATACCATATTGTAACACCCCAAGTTCTGGGAACTTGAAGCGCTACGGGCTAGGACAGCACAATGGGTCCCGACCCTCAGAGTAGCAACAACAAACGGATCTTACAACAAGGCACAGACGAATGAAAACCAAAACTCAAAACTTAATATAAAACCAAAGGTTCAAACAGAAGAAAACACAAAAACTCTACAGCCGGGTCTAAACAAAAGGGAAAAACAAACGAAATAAAAACCCAATCCCGTCCTATAATGTACGGGAACCCCGGCTGACCACACCATCCGGATCACTCAGCAGCATCCTGAACCTGCGGAACATCTACAACGACGGTATAAACCGTTAACTAACATTCTGAGTATAAGTAAGAGTGAAAAGGCACAAACACACATAAGATTGTTACGCTAAAAAGTGTGCACGCAATAAGCCTTAAATTTATACTCGTTATAATTATCCTAACTTCTAGCGCACCCGCAGTGTACGGGACGTATGTAGAAAGATAAGCATTCCGATGTCGAACACAAAGACTAAGGTGAAATTGATTTAAGTTGTGATTGAATTTAGCAAGATCTAAGTCTAAAGAAAGGGAGAAAATAAAGGAAGAAAATCTCAATTGTTTTGGTTGGTTTTAGGTGATCACATCAAAGATCACAATTCACGCAAAGCAATTAATCAAACTAAACCAAAAATCAGCACAAATAAACAAATTAAACAAGATATTGATCAAGGAAAAGGAAAGACGGATTCTAGGGGTTAGAAATTCCGGTTATGGCATAGAACTCAAGTTATCTATTCATTCTTTGAATTGATTTTGATATGTTGGGATTAAGTGTTTCTAAATTGGGATCAATTACCGGGTAGGTCTCATGGTCCAACTAGTCCACACCTAAGGTCTCATTACCGGGTAAGTCTCTAAGAACCTAAGGTTAGGAATTCTACACAAACCGGAATTGTTAATTAGAAATCTAACCTATCCTTACCGGGTAAGTCTCGGAATGGGAAGTCCTAATCAGTCATTCCTAGCACATCTAATCCAATGGCGGCTTATTAGGCTCACCACTACCTAAGGTCTTGCTATTTTAAATTCTAAGGGCAAGGATTACCGGGTAAGTCTCTCCTAACACTTAGTCTCTACTCTAGGATACTCTAGGGTAGGTTAAACTTAGCAAAAACTTAGGGTTTCAACATTTATATAGATCTAAGGTAAGATCCTTCGAACCAGAGAAAATCACGGTTTGTTCTATAGAAACCACGACCGTGGTTCTTCAAGAACTACCCGTGATTTCTAACAAAGACTACGTTCATAAACAAAATCTTCCAAAGGTAAATTTAAATCCGTCCTATCATAGTTCTAGCCAAAACCATCTTTTCCTCACCCTAGAATCACATCAATTTAGCCTACAACATTCATGACGGAAATCAAAGCAAGCAAACATAAAATCATAACCCCCATTGCAAGAAAATGAAAGAAAAGAGATGAACAATGAACTTCAAGAACAAACAAATCCGAAAATGGAATTAGAGCTACTTACAACCCTTCCAAAAGAAGGTTTCAAGGGTTTACAAACTCCAGAAATAAAATCCGAAATACAAGTAAGCTATGGTGTGTTCTTCTCTCCTCTTCAATGGAACCTTTCTTCTTCTCTTTGGCACTTTCCTTCCTAGAAAAAATCTTCTTTTTTGAGAATATATTTTGAGAAATGGATAATGGATGAGCTCCTCCCAAACTACCCCAGCTGCCTCAAACAACCCATCAAGGACCACTTTTATAACAAATCCTTCATGAGCTGGCCATGAGAGTCGTGGCACAGCTGTCACGAGAATCTGGCAAAATCCACGGTCATTTCCACGGCCGTGGTTCTTCAGGAAACCGTGATTCTATGCAGAAACTTCGCCTTGGATCATTAGGCTGTGGTTTGGTGCATGGCTTGTGTTGGCAAGGTTCTATGAGTCCTTCTCAGCCCTTGGCTTGCTTTCCAATGAGTTCGTAAGTGTGTCATCTAAATGAACGACCCTCAAACGCATCGTTTTAGCTCAAAACTTCCCGAAATACCTACAAAACGCACACAAGTCCGTGTAGACGTCTATCTCGACAAAATACATGTTTTGAGTGCAAAACGTATTGGACTAGTGCTAGATCATGCATGATTGAGCGAGAATCCTATCTAAATGTATACCTAAAACTATGCTATAAATCGTGTTATCAAAATACCCCATACTTAAGGTTTGCTCGTCCCCGAGCAAATTCCCAACTATAGACTAAGAGATGACATGATTTATGTATGCAGAAAAATGGCAAAATCTTTTTGGGTTTTGTGCTTCTACTATTGGATCACCTTCATAGTCATGATCAATGGCAATTGGATAAGCATTTATGTATCAAACAATAAGGGCATGGAAAGACAATTGTACTTAACTCAAAGGCATGCATGAGATGGGAGGACGAAGATGTCAAGAAGATCAAGAGTCTATCCAATCTAGATTACTAAGTCTTACAAACATGCAAGTAGGTCATAAGGGCTTGTGACATAAAAGGCTAAGAAACGTTGTAAGTTGGGAGGGGAATTTTCTAGGTATGTGATGCTAATCCGGGAATGGAACTAACTTCACTTCCTTGTCCTCGATCAACTTCCCCCAAGTGTATATTTTTCCTATCTTGCTTTCTTTTTTCTTTTTCTTTAACTCATTTTTGAGACAATGGCATTGGTGTACAATAGCCGAAACCTCGGTGATTAGCCATCCTCGGGCTTTTTCTCTTTTTCGAGGTGCATCCACACCGGGCACACATACCAAAGCTCGTTAGGGCTATTGGCTCATTTGACTTTGGCAAGGCACCAACACCCGATTATGTGAAGTGTACCGAGTTACTTATCATTTAAACCAACGCCCCCAAACCTATTTTGGCTACACTTCCACAATAATTTCAGCATTTCATTCACGACATTCTTTTCATTACATTTTCACCCCGCATTTGCTTTTCACACACTTCAACACACTAGCATGCTCCTATTCCCGGATGGGTTTAAAGGAGGTTGAATTTATATCCATTGAGGTGTTCAAGCAATCATGGTCAAGATGAGAAGTAGAAAGATATGAGATGCCTCATTCATTCCTAGATGGTATGCAAGAACTATCATGTAATTTCGACTTTCAATACTCAATCCATTCTAGGCAATCATCATGATCTCAAGTCATTCATGGAATTCAAGAGAAGTAGTTCAAGTCCACATATGCATTTATCAATTCAACACATAAGGCCATTCATAGCCAATCGCAAGACAAGTTTCATCATTAGGATCATATCCAAGCCTAGAAAGCACAAAAAATTTTAAATTTTCTGATTTTTATGGGATTTTCGATTTAAGTATGTACAATGCAAGACATGTGCAAGTATTAACCTATCCTAGATGCTCATCATGCAAAGGATCATGCAAACCCCACCCCATACTTAGAAACACATTGTCCCCAATGTGGTATTCAAGTAAAGAGAGTGAAAGAAGGTTCTCACAATGTAAAAGCGTTTGCTATGGTATTTGGGAATTCTCAAGTGAATTGATGTTGGATGATCCTTCCAACCATGGTAGAGAGCTCTAAACATCTTTCAAGCTTTGAAACCCGCGCTAGGCACCGCTAGCCGTCCAAGTTCCGCGTCCGCTCCACCCATAATTGGTGAGGGGTTCATCATCATCATTCACATGTCAAGAAAGGCTTCCAATGCCCCAAATGCTTCTAACACACACACGAAACACGAAACACACAAAGCACACAAAAATCTAAGCAAAAATGAAAAATGAAAAGGGAAAAATGTTACCGATGGGTTGCCTCCCACCAAGCGCTTCTTTAAGGTCACTAGCTTGACCAAACTCGGGAGCGTCTATTCAAGGTGAAGCGGGGCAATCATGTCTATCGGGGTTCCCGGAATATACTTCTTCAAGCGATGCCCATTCACTTTGAAATCTCCACAATGCTCCCCTCCTATCTCAATAGCTCCATGGGGAAAGATCTTCTTTACCACATATGGCCCGGTCCATCTTGATTTGAGCTTTCCGGGGAAAAGTCTTAGCCTCGAGTTGAAGAGAAGGACAAGATCTCCTTCACTCAACTCCTTTGGAATAATCCTCTTGTCATGCCATCTTTTGGTTCTCTCCTTGTAGATCCGGGCATTCTCATAGGCTTCCAACCGGAGCTCCTCAAGGGCATTGATATCAAGCAATCTCTTCTCTCCCGCCTCCTTGAGGTCAAAATTTAGCCACTTAATGGCCCAATAAGCTCTATGCTCCATTTCTACCGGAAGATGGCAAGACTTGCCATAGACCAACTTGTAAGGAGTGGTGCCAATAGGTGTCTTGAAGGTGGTTCTATATGCCCATAGTGCGTCATTGAGCTTCATAGCCCAATCCTTCCTTGTCCTAGACATCGTCTTCTCGAGGATGACCTTGATCTCTCGGTTGGAGATCTCCACTTGACCACTAGTTTGGGGATGGTAGGGTGTTGCCACCTTATGAGTCACCCCATACTTGGCCAAAAGTGCCCCAAAATTCCTATTTGTGAAGTGCTTCCCTCCATCACTACTGATCACCCTTGGTGTTCCAAACCTGGGGAAGATCACTCGGTTGAAAAACCGCACCACCACTTTGGCATCATTTGTAGGAGAGGCAATTGCCTCCACCCATCTTGACACATAGTCAACCGCCAATAGGATGTAGAGATTGCCACATGAAGAAGGGAATGGTCCCATGAAGTCTACACCCCACACATCAAAAATTTCGACTTCTTGGATGTTGTTCAAGGGCATTTCATTCCTCCTTGATATGTTCCCCGTCCTTTGGCATGCATCACATGCCGCTACAAAACCTTGCACATCTCTAAACAAGTTAGGCCAATAAAAACCGGATTGTAATACCTTTGCACACGTTTTGTGTGAGCTAGCATGGCCTCCACATGGTAAGGAGTGACAATGCCGGATCACACTCTCTATTTCATCTTCCGGTATGCATCTTCTAAGCACCCCATCCGGGCCTCTCTTGAATAGAAGTGGCTCGCTCCAATAGTAATGCCTCACATCGTTGAAGAACTTCTTCCTTTGTGCATATGTAAGTCCGGGAGGCACTTCCTCACACACCAAGTAGTTCACGATGTCGGCGTACCATGGCTCACTTCCTCTAGCCACTTGGAACAAGCATTCCTCCACCATTTGCAATTGTTCATCCCGGAATGAGTCATCTATCGGGATGTTGTCTTTCCCAAGCTCCAATGGTGGGAGTCTACTAAGGTGATCCGCCACGGAGTTCTCGGATCCCTTCTTATCTCGTATCTCCAAATCGAACTCTTGAAGAAGAAGGATCCACCGAATCAACCTTGGTTTGGCATCCTTCTTTGTAAGTAGATAACGGATCGCCGCATGATCCGTGTAAACTATGACCTTCGCTCCAACAAGGTACGAGCGGAACTTCTCAAATGCATACACCACCGCCAACAACTCCTTCTCAGTGGTAGCATAGTTGAGTTGGGCATCATCTAGCGTCTTGCTAGCATAGTAAATAGCATGAGTGCGCCCTTCTTTCCTTTGCCCTAAAACGGCCCCAACGGCCACATCACTTGCATCGCACATGATTTCGAATGGTAGACTCCAATCCGGGGGTTGCATGATGGGTGCGGAGATCAAAGCGTTCTTCAACCTACAAAAAGCTTCAAGACAATCCTTGGAAAAAACAAAATCAACATCTTTCATTAGTAGGTTAGTGAGAGGCTTTGAAATTTTAGAGAAATCTTGAATGAACCTCCGGTAAAAACCGGCATGCCCTAAGAAACTCCTTACCCCCTTCACCGAGGTAGGTGGTGGCAACTTCTCTATCGTTTCAATCTTAGCTCTATCAACCTCAATGCCACGGTTAGACACCAAGTGTCCTAACACAATTCCTTCACTTACCATGAAGTGGCATTTTTCCCAATTTAAGACAAGATTTGTCTCCTCACATCTTTGCAACACTAATGACAAGTTAGCCAAGCAATTATCGAAAGAAGAACCATAAACAGAGAAATCATCCATGAATACTTCCATGATATTTTCTATGTATTCCGAAAAGATAGCCATCATACACCTTTGGAAGGTGGCGGGTGCATTACACAACCCAAATGGCATTCTCCTATATGCAAAGGTACCCCATGGACATGTAAAAGTCGTTTTCTCTTGGTCATCGGGGTGGATAGGGATTTGGAAAAATCCACTATACCCATCTAAATAGCAAAAATGAGAGTGTTGAGGTAACCTTTCTAGCATTTGGTCAATGAAGGGGAGAGGGAAGTGATCTTTCCTAGAGGCCATGTTCAACTTCCTATAATCTATACACATTCTCCATCTCGTGACCGTCCTAGTCGGTATTAGTTCATTGTTCTCATTAGTTACTACCGTCATCCCACCCTTCTTAGGTACTACATGAACGGGGCTAACCCACTTACTATCCGAGATAGGGTAGATAATTCCCGCATCTAGCAACTTAATGATTTCCTTTTTGACCACCTCTTTCATTATAGGATTCAATCTCCTTTGATGTTCAATAGAGGGTTTGTGGTTATCTTCCATCATTATCTTATGCATGCACAAAGATGGCTTAATGCCTACCAAATCATCAATAGTATAACCAATGGCTTTCCTATGCAATCTTAGTTTATGCAGAAATTTAGCAAGTTCATCATCACTCAAACATGCATTAACAATCACAGGATATGTAGAATTTTCACCAAGAAATGCATACTTCAAATGAGAGGGGAGGGGTTTGAGTTCAAGTGAGGGAGGACCTTTTTCGGTTGAAGATGATCCAAATAAGATTGGATGGGATGAGTCCAAAGCAAATGAGGACTCCCCATGGCTCCTAGAAGCTTGATCATCATCAAGAGCTGATTCAGGGAAAACCACGGTTGGAAACACGGGTTGCTCATCTTCCACGGCCGTGGTTCTTGCCAAGCTTGCTTCTCGGAGTTGTCCAGAGAGTTTGACGGCCGTGGAACCTGAATCTCGACCGTGGAACTTGCAGCTGTTCACAATTTCTTCGTGTCTCTCAAATCCAACTCTTGGCTCCTCTTCCAAGGCCTCCAAGGCTTTGATCTCTTCATTGCATTCCTTTTCAATATCTTCCTCCATCATACTCAAGGTAAGAACCTTCTCCAAGGGGTCCTTGATCAAGATCGAGCTTACAACTTCTCTAGATTCTTCTTGCTCGACTATGTTGAAGATATCTTCATCAAGGGTTGGCCCTTTCATCATTGTGGACAGCTTGAACTTGATGTTCTCTTCTCCAATGTTGAAGGAGAGAGTCCCGTTCTTGCAATCTACTAAACATCCGGAGGTGGCTAGGAAAGGTCTTCCTAGGATGATGGGAACCGGATAATCTGCCGGAATGTCCAACACTACAAAATCGATAGGCACGTAAAATCCTCCCAATTGCACCGGAATGTCCTCTAGAATCCCAACCGGATGAGTGATAGAGCGGTCCGCCATATAGAGGGTCATCTTGACCGGTTTTGGCTCTCCTAGCCCGACCTTGTTGCTAAGTGCAAGCGGTATGATGCTTACACTCGCCCCAAGATCACAAAGGGCTTCGTATTTCACATCTCCCACTCCTATTGGGACGCAAAAAGAGCCCGGATCTCTTAGCTTGGGAGGCATTGCCTCCTTCATCGTTTGGATCAACTCCGAGGATCTCTTGGTCATCCTAATCTGCCCATACTCCTCCAGCTTCCTTTTGTTGGAGAGTATTTCCTTCAAGAACTTTCCGTATGCCGGCATTCCTAAGATGGCATCCATGAACGGGATGTTAATATGTAACTTGGACATTAGTTCAAGGAACTTACCAAAGTGATTGTCCAAACGAGCTCTTGCTCTTGATTGTGGGAACGGTAGTGGTGGCTTGTATGGAGGCGGTGCCACATAAGTTGGCTCTACATCTTTGCTCTTCCCTCCATCTTCATGCTTTCTTCCCTCTTCTACCACTACTTGATTTCCCTTAGCTTGGTCCTTGGGCAAAGGATCCTTCATACTCAACCCACTCCTTGTTGTGATAGCCAAAACTTGGCCTCTTGGGTTGTCTTCGGTTCTTCCGGGAAGCTTCCCCGGATCTCTATGTGCTTCACCCGCCTTTTGAAAGACTTGTGCCTCCAAGACTTTTTGAGCCTTAGAGATTGAAGTGACGGTGCTCTCAAGTCCACTCAATCTTCCTAGCAATTGTTCAAACATGACTTCGGTTCTATCCTTTGAAGTTTGAGTAAAGCCGGGTGGAGGTTCTTGTGAAGCTCTTTGTGGTGGAGTTGTGCTTGTGGAGGCGGGAGGGTTCAAGGCTCCATCCGGGTTAGAGTAAGAAAACCCGGGATGGTTGTGGTTTGGCCGGTAATTGTTGAATTGCCGGTTGTTGTTGAAATTTCTTGGGCCTTGGTAATTGTTGAAATTGCCCCTTCCCATATAATTCACATCTTCCTCCTTGGAAGACAAGTTTGCTTGTGGAGGTGCTTGAGGAGTTGCTTGGCTCTTCAAGGTAGTGGTGCATAACTCTCTCAAGGACTTCAACTCATTGTTGATGGCGTCAAGCTTGAAATTGCTCATGGTGACTTCACTCACCTCATATGCTCCCGCCTTTCTTCCTTCACTCTTCCTATGAGAGTACTTTTCAATCACTAGAGCTTGCTTCTCCACAAACTCCCAAGCATCATCTACATGTTTCTCCATAAATGTCCCACCGGAAAGAGATTGAAGCTTGAATTGACTATCTTCGTCAAGCCCCTTGAAATAGATCTCTAATAGCTCAATCTTTGGTATGCCATGGTGCGGACAATCTAGGAGAAGGTCCTTGAATCTCTCTCAAGACTTGAACAAACTTTCTCTATCCCTCATCACAAAGGCATTGATCTTACCTCTTAATTCGGTGGTCTTGGAAGGTGGGAAGAACTTGGTCAAGAACTCAGTTGTCATCTCCTCCCAAGTACCAACTCGCCCTTGTGGAATAGATTGATACCAAGCCAAGGCTTTATCCTTAAGAGAGAAGGAAAAGGCTCTTAGCTTATGGTTGTTGCTCTCCAATCTTGGTGGTCTAAGAGTCTCCATCAAGATCTCATAATTCATCAAGTGTTGATGAGGAGACTCTCCTTCCATCCCTCCAAATTGATTGTGCCGGATCATTTGTAGAACTTGAGGGCGGAGCTCATAGTTGTGGGTTGCGGGATCTCCTAGATTCACACCCGGTCGGTGTGCTCTTTGTGCCGGATCCATACGTCTCCCTAGGGTTTGTGGCTCCTCGATAGCAATAGGTACAACCCTAACATTAGCCACCGGCTGCGGTTGTGGTGGAGGTGGTGGAGGTTGTCGGCGATTAAGCTCTCCTTGAACAAGGGCTTGCCTAATCTCCTCAATCTCCCTCCTTGTTTCCTCTTGCCTCTCATTGGCAAGTCTCCTTTCTTCCTCCAAGAGCTCATCTCTTAGCCTTATTTGTTCTAAGGCTTCATCCAATTCAGCTTGGAGGTTTCTACCGGCCATCTCTTTCTCCTTTCGGATATTCTTGGATCTAGATCGAAGGGTTTTCTCCGGTTCGGGATCGAATGGAGCTAAATCCTTGCCACGAGATCTTCGCATACACCTAAAGAGAAATAGATGTCCTGAAAAGCAAAGACACAAACAAAAAGAGATCAAAAGCAACAAGAAAGATCTACACTAGAAACAATCACAAAATAGACTCAATCTAGACCTAGTCCCCGGCAACGGCGCCAAAAACTTGTTACGCTAAAAAGTGTGCACGCAATAAGCCTTAAATTTATACTTGTTATAATTATCCTAACTTCTAGCGCACCCGCAGTGTACGGGACGTATGTAGAAAGATAAGCATTCCGAGGTCGAACACAAAGACTAAGGTGAAATTGATTTAAGTTGTGATTGAATTTAGCAAGAT
Organism: Fagopyrum esculentum; assembly: GCA_033239045.1. NCBI lineage: Eukaryota > Viridiplantae > Streptophyta > Magnoliopsida > Caryophyllales > Polygonaceae > Fagopyrum > Fagopyrum esculentum. The sequence continues at coordinate 131,844,847 of BSUD01000001.1, read as the reverse complement.
CTAAGTCTAAAGAAAGGGAGAAAATAAAGGAAGAAAATCTCAATTGTTTTGGTTGGTTTTAGGTGATCACATCAAAGATCACAATTCACGCAAAGCAATTAATCAAACTAAACCAAAAATCAGCACAAATAAACAAATTAAACAAGATATTGATCAAGGAAAAGGAAAGACGGATTCTAGGGGTTAGAAATTCCGGTTATGGCATAGAACTCAAGTTATCTATTCATTCTTTGAATTGATTTTGATATGTTGGGATTAAGTGTTTCTAAATTGGGATCAATTACCGGGTAGGTCTCATGGTCCAACTAGTCCACACCTAAGGTCTCATTACCGGGTAAGTCTCTAAGAACCTAAGGTTAGGAATTCTACACAAACCGGAATTGTTAATTAGAAATCTAACCTATCCTTACCGGGTAAGTCTCGGAATGGGAAGTCCTAATCAATCATTCCTAGCACATCTAATCCAATGGCGGCTTATTAGGCTCACCACTACCTAAGGTCTTGCTATTTTAAATTCTAAGGGCAAGGATTACAGGGTAAGTCTCTCCTAACACTTAGTCTCTACTCTAGGATACTCTAGGGTAGGTTAAACTTAGCAAAAACTTAGGGTTTCAACATTTATATAGATCTAAGGTAAGATCCTTCGAACCAGAGAAAATCACGGTTTGTTCTATAGAAACCACGACCGTGGTTCTTCAAGAACTACCCGTGATTTCTAACAGAGACTACGTTCATAAACAAAATCTTCCAAAGGTAAATTTAAATCCGTCCTATCATAGTTCTAGCCAAAACCATCTTTTCCTCACCCTAGAATCACATCAATTTAGCCTACAACATTCATGACGGAAATCAAAGCAAGCAAACATAAAATCATAACCCCCATTGCAAGAAAATGAAAGAAAAGAGATGAACAATGAACTTCAAGAACAAACAAATCCGAAAATGGAATTAGAGCTACTTACAACCCTTCCAAAAGAAGGTTTCAAGGGTTTACAAACTCCAGAAATAAAATCCGAAATACAAGTAAGCTATGGTGTGTTCTTCTCTCCTCTTCAATGGAACCTTTCTTCTTCTCTTTGGCACTTTCCTTCCTAGAAAAAATCTTCTTTTTTGAGAATATATTTTGAGAAATGGATAATGGATGAGCTCCTCCCAAACTACCCCAGCTGCCTCAAACAACCCATCAAGGACCACTTTTATAACAAATCCTTCATGAGCTGGCCATGAGAGTCGTGGCACAGCTGTCACGAGAATCTGGCAAAATCCACGGTCATTTCCACGGCCGTGGTTCTTCAGGAAACCGTGATTCTATGTAGAAACTTCGCCTTGGATCATTAGGCTGTGGTTTGGTGCATGGCTTGTGTTGGCAAGGTTCCATGAGTCCTTCTCAGCCCTTGGCTTGCTTTCCAATGAGTTCGGAAGTGTGTCATCTAAATGAACGACCCTCAAACGCATCGTTTTAGCTCAAAACTTCCCGAAATACCTACAAAACGCACACCAGTCCGTGTAGACGTCTACCTCGACAAAATACATGTTTTGAGTGCAAAACGTATTGGACTAGTGCTAGATCATGCATGATTGAGCGAGAATCCTATCTAAATGTATACCTAAAACTATGCTATAAATCGTGTTATCAAAGGTAAAGAAAACACAGCATGCTCACACATCAACCGGTTATTATATTTCATTAAGGTTATCCATTACTAATTCAACTTCTTTTGTCACACGAGAATCTCCCGAAACTCGCCTCCGCTTCCGTCTACCAATAGGAATAGATCAGTACTATCCGTTACCTACGGGTCTAGGTTGCAAGAGCACATTCTAGTCTCCTGTAGAACTAGACAAGTGGTCACCGCCCGGTTATAATACACTTAGGACAGTTAAGGGTAACAAAGGGTGAATCCTATTTCCAAGTATTCGTTATAAACATGATAGCAACACAAACAAGCCAAAACAATCCAACTAATACGCGGAATGAAGCTAAGTAAGTCCAATGGACTTACCTCACACAAAGGTAACCCAAAAGGCTCAATAACAACTCAGAGGACACACAAGGAAACTCAGTTTCCCTTAGGAAAGGAGCAAGGAAAGCCTATACGAACAAGCAATACGAATCAAGAACGTAACGGTTGCTAGAAGTCTATGACTTCTAGTCTCAACGATCTCTAAGAGATCAACACATGCTAAGAGCTCAACCTTAGTCTTACAACAACTCAAGGGAACAAGGAATAACATAAGGAGCCAAGCAAGGAACGAAGAAAGGAAGGAAGGAAGCAACTCACGACGGGAGTCACGGCAGAGAAACCGCAGGGGCAATTAGACAGATGCGCAGGGGCGGCTGAACAGAGGCGCAGGGGAGTCTCTGTGCAGGCGCAGGGGCGTCTCTGTGCAGGCGCAGGGGCGTCTCTGTGCAGGCGCAGGGGCGGCTATGACAGAGGTACAGGGGCGGCTCTGTGCAGGCGCAGGACCGGATCTTCGTCAGAAGCTATTGTCGGGCTTCTCTTCGACAGATCTCACAACAGGGGCAACCAAAGCTCGAATCTTCGGTTCCAACACGTCGAGACTCCACTCCAGAGAGCCTGAGAACAGCGAAGGGTCAACAACGGAACACTCCACAAGAATCAAGGTACATGCTTGATCCTTGGAGAAGAAGGAAAGAAAGAACGAAAGGAAGAAACCAAAACAGAAGGGAAGGCATGCAATGCTAAAGGAACGTGAGGAAGAACCCAAAAAGATGCACTTACACGTTCAGCAGGATTGTAGGAAGCAAGGACGGCTGCAACTCTCTAGGGTTTGAAGACGATAGCAAGGAACGGGAAAAAGGAGAGAAGGAAGAGAATATATAGGGAGGGCTGGAACGCTAGACGGAAAGGGCGTCTAGGGTTAGAAAGAAAACAAGGAAGCCGGCCCATAAGATAGAATATCGGGTATTCTATCTATGGAAGAAAGATAAAACGACGAAAACAGATCGGCGCGATTTGTCGCAAAATCCGCAGGGGCGATCTCACAGCCGCAGGGGCGGCTGGCCGCGGGGGCGGCCCTCTTCACCGCATGGGCGGTGAAGGCAAAAACCTAGGATCTTATACCGAAACTGTCAACAAGGCTTCTTGACGATCTGAAACTGCCAACAAGGCTTCTTGACATTCAAGAAGGTGTGAACAAGGCTTATTGATAGTTCAGAAGTTGTCATTCCTTGTGGTTTAATGAAAAATGCACTTGCTTCCCCACATTTTGTTACCATATAGGGTATCAAAAGTAATCAAATTCTACTCCAATTACTTCAAACCACAAGGAATAATTCCAAAAACTTTCATGAATAAGGGTATACGTATGGACTAGATTCGTTTCCATTCCGTTTCCGATTCCGGAGTAAAAACCAAACGGGCCCTTAAAGAGCTTCTTCACAAATGAATTTGCTCCAATTTTGCTTTGAAATGAAATCATAACTTCATTTGAATGGTTTTTCTAATGTCAATAATTTGTCAATACACTAAAATAAACGACATCAAACAAACTACAATAAGCACGTTCAATTCTCTGAATTTTATATGGTTTCCAATAATATTACACAACTCCTAGGAAGAAATGGTTCTAAATATTTCTTCTCTCCCGAAAATTTTGGATATTACAATTTCAATGAAATAAAGACATTTATTCCTAATAACCACTCACATACCAAGAAAGTGATAGATTTTCAAACCTACAACAACAACAACAACAACAACAACAACAACAACAAAAGTCTTCTCATTAGCCTTGGAAAGAATTGGCTATTTGTCTCGCAACAACACCGGTCTCCTTACCAAAATAAAATCCAACCATGCTCATCTTTATTTGCCAAATTAGCTCACGAAACCAAACGTATGGTTGGCGCAGTAGGAGCTACTAAATGGTGGCAAGAAATTCAGTTTCATTCTCAAACCCACAATGGAGCTTTGTACAAACTTCTTACAATGCTTTACAAAGCTTGTGATATTTACAAAAGTGCAGTGAAATTCCTATTTTGATAAACAATAGCATGGAAACAAAACAAGAACCAATATCTTCAATAAATAAAAACTATCACAAATTATATGTGGAAAGTTGACTTGCTTTGTATGTGGAAAGTTGACTTTCAGCATCTTTAAACCCAACAACAATGGCCGGATAAACATATTTGCCTGGTATGTGGAAAGTTGACTTGCATTTCGTAATGATGTGAGGTAGACTACCGGTGTTCAGTTGCTATGGAATCTTTTCGCAAAATCACGCTTTCAAAATATCAAGAAGCCGATTTCATGAATGTGAATATAAGTCCCGAAAGTAACCAATCTTACAAGCGCATTATCAAGGAGCAAATCAAAAGCCTGAGATAAAGCCGGTTTTTAAAACCTTAAATCCTCCTAAATCAAACTAAGTATCGACGACGAAAGGAACCATAAGTCTTCCTCACACCAACATTCTCAACTCTCTCTACTACTCCTCTCAACTCTCAAGTCTCAATCTCATATTCTCAATTCTCGAATTCATTATTCATCTCTCAATCCCGTGATGGCAAACCCGAGTGAGAACACTCCTCCTGCTTTCTTCCCTAACACCCAAGAAAGAGAAACCCAAATGCCAAAATGTCACAAGGTGAAGGGGAATTTCGACAAGTTCCTTAACCAAAAATGCTTACATCCGACATTATTACAAAGCATTACAAGAAGGGTGAGGTGGTGAACAAATATTGTCAAGTCTCATGCAACTATTGTCCGTAGGTGTACAAGTGGAGGACGAAGGGTGGCTACTGGACTTTTTGCAAACCCACATGCAAAAAGTCCATACCGAGAAGCTAGGGATACCACAGGGACAATCTCAATTGTCCCACGGGTTTGCATCTTCTTCCTCTCAATCTCCTTTATTTATGTATAATCATAGTGATGAAAAGTATAGTATTAGTCAACCTGATATGTTCTCATGCATTTCCATTTTTTATGCAGAATATCAAGATGTTCGAGAATATAACACTAAATATCTTCAACCTTCTTTTAAACCAACTTCTCGAAAACCGTTTCCAAATAATTTTGAGAAAATTGGTGTAGAGAAGCCCTTTTTGTATCAATGATACAATCTAGGCCCTCCATTTTCCAGCCCAAAATAAACCTAAATTAAGTTAAAATTAGCTGTAATAAAGATGCTATTTAAGGGCTTATTCGTAATATTGTATTTTAAATGCCAAAATTTTAAAAGCTCAATGAAATAAAAAAGTGCAACTGAATATTAAGTGGAGATACAGGAATCGACTTTTCAACTTCTATTCTCCAACTCCATCCAAAAAAAAAGCGCGATTATTTCGTGAGATTCTTCAGACGCAACTTCCACTCTCAACTCGCCTTCTTCGACTTTATGGTCTTCAAATTCAATCGGACCAATTCGTGGTATAACAGGAAGCAATCCGTGTAAGTTTTCCTAAATTTCTGAACATTCTTCCATTTCAATGGCGCTCGTTTTTCTAGAAACCGAAAATAGATGATTAACTTCTCCCCCAAATCTCTATTAGAAACCGCCATTGTTGATTTGTAACTGCATGGCCTTTCAATTGCGCTGCCTTGTATGATGATATGAAGCATGATTTTTGCATGTATATGTGATTAGGTTTTGGAATGCGAGTAGATATTGAAGAACAAATCTGATTTGTGCTGTAATGGAACTTAAGTTTGAAATCAACCATTTCTCTGTAATTTATGTATACAAATCAACTATAATACAACATTATATTCTCAATTTATGTTTGTATGTGTTTTAAATAAAAAACAAGTCTATGTAACTAATAAATCTTCAAAAACTGTATGATTTATGCAGTTGGTGTTCTGATTTATGTATATATTTATAGATAAAGCCGTATGGTCTAATTTATGTATGTATGTCAGTTATGTCCCGAATTAGAGAATGACTCAGTTTATGTCCCTAAGCAAAGGATGAAATACCGTTCTATTTTAGATTATGTACTCACTGTGAGAGGATGAATCAGGCTTATGTTCAAAGACTATGTAATTAATTTGCTATGAATTGAGTATAGTTGTGTGTTTGAAGTTTATGTTCCAAATTAAAGACCGACTCAAGTTGTGTTTGAAAAGAATTATGTTTGATTTTGTATTTTGGGACATTCATGATCTAGGTAGCGAGATTTGTACATATGATTTATGTAGTAAGATCATCTCTAGTTAATATACCCTGTTTTTTTTTTTGTTTCACTGCGTATGTAGATATTCTGTGCATAATGTTATATAGTATAGTCATACATACATATGAGATTATGTAATATAGTTTTTAGACAGAAATTGATTGAGTTTATTTCTATTTACTATGCGATTGAAGAACAAAATGGTTAGAATCAAACATATGGTTGTGAAATACCAAACGAAGGAACAAAAAGATGAAGCTGCAGCACGTCATATAAAAAAGGTGAATATTTGAAATCAAATTGCTCTATTATTCACAAAATTTATGTAACAATCTAGTTGAGCACATAAAAAGTTAAAACCAGTATTCGTTATGTACAGAATATAAAATATAGATATTATTATGTTCTATCATTACTAATCTGAATAGTTTATGTTTCCATTACCAAGTTCAAAGCTTTTATGTTCTAATTTATTTGCAAATATTTTATACATAGTATTAGTTTAGAAATTGATAATGAAGTTGTGTACCTTATATACATTTCAACGTAGAGAAATGGGAGGGTCCTGCATCCAAGATGTCAACAGGCTGATCAATTCTAAAAACCCTCAAATAAATGTTAGTCACTTAAAATAAACACCACAAATTGTTAAATTTGTTGATTATAACCAGAACTTTTATTTTCCATTTTATGTTAATACAGTTTACATATAGATGGTCTGAGACAAAAAAATCCATAAATGTCCGGATTAATAGTTACATGAGGCTACCTCTCATTCCTATGATATTGGATGAATTATCCATTGCCGACAAGAACAGATTTAAGCAGTCCATTTTTGGTCCCCTCTTGAAAATGAGCAAAAAAATCAAAATGTCCAACCAGCTAATACATTTCATGTTAATGAGGGAGTTCAACCCAAGGAGGCACTATTCAATATGGTTCGCAATAAACAATGTTCTGTTGAGGTTTAGCGTTCACGAATTTTGCCAGATAACAGGACTCCCAAATTCTCCTAAATTTGCCACAGTTGGAGACGACATGGACGATGTTGACATGCGCGACGTTATTGGGATAGAAAGATGCTCAAATGATTCATTGGAGCAGATATTCAAGGATGAGCCCATGGACTCGGCAAACAAGTCCAAAATGACACTCATTTTGTTCATTTAAGGTGTTTTAGCATCAAAAAATGGAAAGACAATGATAACACAGCACACGATAAATCTTCTAAGCGACATGGAATCGTGCTCTGTTGGCAAGGAGAGAAATAGTGGGGGTACTAAATTGGTGGCTTCCCTCTGACATTACAGGTATGTATATGTTTAGATTTTGTTTACATGTTTCGAGTTGTACTAACTTTGTTGCATGCTTATGTGGAAAGCATTATGTACTGATTTTTTTTCATGGTTTGAGTTCCATCTATTCATTGTTATGTACTAACTGATTTACATGCTTATGTATAATGAATGTTGTGTTGATTCAATATAGTTTCAATGTATATGTATTGACTTTTATGCATGCATATGTATATGTACTGATTTATTATACATGTTAGCGACCTGTACTAACTATGTTGCATGCTTATGTGCAATTAATTATGTACTGAATTTTTTTTTTCTTGTTTCTATGTCTATGTATTCATTGTTATATAATAGTTGTATTACATGCTTATGTGTTATGAATTATGTATTGATTAGCTATAGTTTCAACGTCTATATATTTATTGTTATGCATACATATGTATAATGAACAATTTGGATTGATTAATTATAGTGTTCATACTTGGTATTTGTGTAATTTTTGCAGATACTTGTTTTCAATTTCATCCCAAAGTTTGCAAATAATTTTACAACTATTTTGAATGCATAGGCAACCCCTTCATGTCTCAGATATGTATCCAAGTCCGGAAAGGCTGACAAGTCATACCCTGGTTATAATGAGCTAAAGGGTATTGCTGAAACTGTTCAAAAAGAGGATATCAAGACAATTGATGTGGAGAAAGAAGAGGATGATTATGAATATTGGGTTATGGAGAGTGATGATGATAAAATTGATGCACTTTTTGGAATTGAGTTTGAAATGGTGGTCCCGATAGTGACAAGACCTTTAATTTATCATGCAAAAGAGCAAGGGTTTAGGTGTGTGATAAACAAGATTAGTAAAAGCTTTTAGTTAGTACATTATCGGATATATTATGTATAACATATTGTGTTGTTGTGTAGGCTTAATACCGAGAACGTTGTCATTCAAGAAATAAATGATGACAAGGATGATGAAGATGACTTTGTGCACCCACCGAAGGATATTGGTACGTAGTACCCATTGATTTTCATATTATGTACTTTGAATGGCATATAGTAGACATTTATGTACAAACTCAACTATTATATTCATGCATTGTTGATTACGTTCAACAGAAATGGCTCAGAGTGATAAACCATCTAGTAGTGCATCCAAAAGTCTATGTAAGAGGAAACAAGAAGATGTCATACCCAATCAATAAGCAATAATGTTAAAATTATTTATATGTACATATATTACATCTATGTCTATGCATTGATTACGTTTATATAGTATGAAAAAATATAATACTTCATATATACACATAAATCTGCACCCAAAAGTATAGGATAGAGGGAAAAGGAAGATTCTCGACCCACTCCAGAAGCAAAAAGGTTAGACTAATTTACATGTACATATTACATCAATTTCTATGTATTCATATTTAGACATTATGTTATGTATCATTTAACACGTATGTAGATCATTCAAGCGCATAAATAAGGCCAAGGATTCGCCACCATCATCCGATAAAGGACATATCCCTTCAAACTCACATACAGAGGACAAAGAAGATGTTACTACTGCTGATCCAAAGATATCCACCACTACGCAACCATACACCACTAAATAAGCAAAATAAATGCAATATTGTGTACAAGAGTAGTTTCATTATGATTTCATAATTTCTATGTACCTTATGTATGTACATAATAAACATCCATGAAACTCAACAAACTCAATCATCATGTGTTGAAGTGTTAATGGCAAAGATGGATGCAATGTAGAAGGTACAAAATATTTTGGCCGAAAAAGTGGATGCAATGCAAAAGGCACATAATAGTTTGGCCAAAACAGTGGAACAACAAGGCATTTTGATAGATGAGTTGATGACTTATGCAAGAGACCTAGGTACTTTGTACGAAAAGTTAGATACAATTGTGTATCTGTAACAATATGCCTCAACAGAAGGTCATCGATCTCACCCACCAGAAGGCCATCATTAAGCAGTTGATGTCGACAAAATTCCTACCAAAGATGTTATGGACGATGCAATGGTACAAGAATTGGGTGGTGAATCCAGTGAGGTGTAATAGATTTATGTAAAACTGTTAGCTCTATGTACAATGATGGTGACTAACACATGAACTAGAAGATTATGTATGCGATGTATTATGTAGTATATAATGTACTATCTATAAAATGTTTGTGTACAGAATACTGAAACAGTTGTGCCGGTTCGGAGGGTGGGTTTAAGGCTGCCAAAGGAAAGTAAATACCAACGTACACCCTTCCAGAAAAATTTCAAGTTACCTAAAGAACCACACGTGAGTATGCTAACAACCAACGAGCGTCAGAGCCTATACAATTGGGTAAAGAAGAAAGATGCAAAGGGTCAGTAAGGGGCTTCATAAAGAACATTTCCAATGAGACAATTCAGGATTTTATTAAGACTGACGGTTGGATTAAAGATGAGGTTTGTATCATATACTAAACTTATGTACATATCATACGATGTCAATTAACTAATATTGTCATGTGTTTCTAATGAAAAATTGGTAAATGACGAGCTGCTTATGCATATCCGTAAGAGCATTTGTGAAACGGCAGAAACATTTGGACGCATCGTTGTACTAACGACCGAATGGGCTAGAGCTTACAACCCTACAACCTTTGCAAAATTTGTGGAAATCAATAATGAGAAGTCAAACTTCAAGGAAAGTATGTTTGAAGTCATCACTGGCGACACTCCACAAATGTTCCGCAAACCTTTGTACGACATTGACGTGATATACTCCCCATTGAACCTTCTCGACACTCATTGGGTAGCTCTGGAAATTAACCTCATTGACGTGATATACTCCCCATTACAACCCTACAACCTTTGCACAATTGGTTTATTATGTAGACATATATTATGAACATACTTATGGACTTAGATTTTATGCACTGTTTGTTTTAGTTAAGTGCAAAAGTACTATTGTGTGAATACATACAAAAACAATATAGCTACACATACATAAAACCTTTATTATATTAAAACAAAATACATTACGAAATGACAATACACAATATTTATTATGTACACAGATTTTATAAAACTACTTATGTAGTGACACTTTATGTTCTGATACTTTATGCACAAGTGGTTTAATTATGTGGAAAATCAATATGAACATACTTATGTAGGGATACCTTGTACTGTTTGCTTTATTTAAGTGCAAACATACTACTTTTGCATACACATACGTGTCTGTATGTGCACAAACATATATCACGGCGTCAACATACATAGTAGTCGTCAAGTTATGTAACATTATGTAAGTGAAACGTTCAATTATTTATGTACGATACTCTATGTTTCATTTTTTACTTTGACATCACATATGAATAACGCAAATATGGTAATATGCACCAAAATGTTTAAACAAACAAGGTTGTAATGTAGTGGTAGTAAAAAAATAGTTCTTCAACAAAAATAGCAATGCTACTTTGGTTGATTCTGACAAGTCCTCTTCGTGTGTCCGCTAGAACCGCAACAACTGCATTTTCTATTACTGCTTTGTTCTATGTCGATCGGAAACTGACTTTTGGCATTCTATCACACCTTTTACGCTTCAATGGAGGCTCACATTTCATATTTGCTATTGAAGTAGGAATGTACCGCTCTGATTTACTAGGTAATGGATAGATGACATCTGCATAACCAATCCTCCAACTGTTTGATGAATAGTACTTGCTAACTAGATAAGATGAACTTATACCCACATGTTTTGCAGCTGTAACGGCATGTATGCATGGCATTTTTTTCACTATTAAACTCTTTACATGAACAAGTTTTCATCTTCAAACAAACAATCATCTGCTCTTCACACATCTTTACTTCAAAATCCAGCATGTTTGCATCAAGGACGCACACAAAGTATCTCACGCACTCATCAAACCGCTTATGGATAATTGCCTCAATTTTAGGAGTCGAAACCTCTACACAAGCTTTTCACCTTTGACGCCGTTCAACAAACCATCGGGTCATAAATTGCCTTATTTCATCCAACATTGCCATCACAGGGTACTCTTTACACTTTGCGTTGTTACTGGTCATTATGTTGTATCTTTTTGCAGGTGACAAAGAGCGTGCCCATGTTGAAATACCAATTTCATTCAACAATTCTCCCACCTTCGGTTTCTCCTATAAATACATAAATACTGTAAAAGGTAATCATAATAAAATAAGAAACAAAATACATAATTTTGATGTTTATGTACCTCCGATATCCTACATAATATTTCAATGCAATCGCTCTCCTTGTAACTCGTTGCCGCATCAATGAACATCTGTAGGATTCTGTTTGATCTTGTCCTCTTCCGAAGATTACCTTTTAGATGTCATATACAGTACCCATGGAATGCTAGTTGATAGTTTGATATATATCCTTCTTAATCGATGTATGTCGATCGGACACAAACACAAGCTCTTTGCTGTCCGTTACAACACGTCTCATATTCTTGAAAAGGAAACTCCAAGATGCATCATTTTCATTATCAACAATCCTAAATCAAACGGGGTATATTTTCTGATTTGCATCTTGTGTTGTTGCAACTAGCAATACCCCGCCATATTTTTCACTAAGATGTGTCCCATCAATGGTAATTACCTACAAAAACCGTATACGTCTACACAAGGCAATTTATACACAAGAAACTAAAATGCATAATATGTACAGAATACAGGTTTTCCAACATTATGTACAAGAAACTAAAATGCACAATATTCACAAAAAATATTTTTTTCAATATTATGTATCTTTCTCATCATACACAAACCCCGAACGGATGGTCCGAAAGACACAAAAACATATTTGAACCGACTCATCGTCGTGTGCTGTAAGAGGCTTAGTCTTCGAGAGATCCCGCACCTGCGCCTCAGTTGAGACGCAACTGCTGTGAGGCTTTGGAGCCGCAGAGGGCCGCCCCTGCGGTTTATGGCGGGCTGCAGCCGTCTTCTTTGACCCGAGCCCTTGCTTTTGACCCTTCTTCCTTTATATATCCTCTTCTTCCTCCAGATGAGGGTTTTCTCATTCTCTTTCCTGCTCCATCTCTCTCACGTTCATCTTCTTCTCCTCTCATCTCTCCTTGGATAATTTTTTTATCTTTCTTGAGCTTTGATTGAGTTTGAGAGCTTATGAGCTTGGCTTGTGGCTGATTGTTGATGGTTGATGTTGCTGAGCTTTGTGTGAGCCAACCTGGTGTGTGGTGTATCTCCTTCTCATTTGGGTTCAGCTTGGTAAGCTTATATGGCTTCTTCCCTTTCTTTCTTCATTCTTCCATCTTCTTTCATCTTCTCTTCTTCACTACAAAAAAAAAAGTTTTGCGACGCTAGTTTGCGACGGCAATTAACTGCCGTGGCAATTGGTTTAACGTTTGCAACGTAGAGCATTTGCCGTGACAATTGGTTTGAAGTTTGCGATGGCAGTGAAGCCGTTGTGACGTATGCAACGACACACTGATGCATATGCAAATTAACTATTTTCAAAAAAATCAATAATTTAGTTTTTAGGAGGAAAAAAACCTTCGTCTTCTCTTTAACATTCCAAACCCTATCTTCTCCGTATCTGTATTCACATCTCCCTCCTCAATCGAGGAAGGTCCTCGAGCAAGAGAGACTATCGCCTAGACTCATATCCAAATCAAAAATTTGCACAGGCAGTGCACTCGCCATCAAAGAGGATGAAATCTCATCCAAGCACCTCTTAATCGAGTGGTGTAGCCATGACGAATGGGGTCATCAAGTAAGTTCATTCCTCCAATGGAACCTATCTGAACTCCAATTATCTTCCTCCACTCATGGGTTGCGATCTTCCCAACAACAATGTCCTCAAATTCGGTCAGTTAACTTCAATTTGGGTTCAAATTTGGTGTTTCTCCCTCTTTAATCTTTTGATTATGTTTGAAATTCAGTTCAAATTGGTACGTGTGGGGAACAAAAAAATATTGTTAATGAGATAATGTGTGTCAAACTGCATATTTTGATGCATTAGAAGTTTGTATGCGACTGTGTTGGCTTTCTTCATACATTCCCAGTGATATGTGGTGAGTCAAATTTTGTGATTCCCTCTATATGGACTTGCTTTATACGTAGACTATAACTCCAATGCAAAGGCGATTATGAAGGGGACTGGATGTTAACTAAATTTAACTGTAAACCTTCATATAGGAAGTAGAAAATCGACAATTTCCTTCTCTTTTACATATATAAGCAAAGTCTCATCCTCCCGTCCATGAACATTTTTCTATGGATGTGAAAGTTCTTATTTGTAGTGTTTAGAACATGTATGATCCTTTTCCAAGTTGACACTCTAGGTTTCTTCAAAAGCAACTCAACAATTTGGTAATTAGACCCTAGAGGTATATCTTAGGTACCTTATAAAAGTAGATATGTTAACTGAAACATCCCTTTATTTCAAACGAGTAGTTATTGAACCCAAACTAAGGATTGTAATAACAAAATATATAAATGAGCTATATTGTAAATATTATTATTTTCATGATTAATATATATTTAAGAAGAACATATCTCTGAAAAGAAACTATATGCAGGTGAGGAAGGAGAAGTTGAGATAATTACAGTTCTATTGTCTCTACATCAACTAGTTTCACCTTTTGGCAAGGTACAAATCCTACTTTCATGCCCACTATTTAGAGTTAGGCTACAATTTATTTTTTAAGACCATGCTCTCTTATGCATGCTTTTAATCATTATTTATGTTAATGATTGTAACTCTACTTTTGACATAATTGCAGCTATATTGTCTATTATGCATGCTTTTAATCATCTTTAGTATCTCTTTCTTGTGTCTTTAGGTCATGTTTAGTTAATTTATTTGCAATATTATAACTAAAATTGGCATTTTCTTTATGAAATTTCTTCTTCTCTCGATCTTCTTGAAAGTATGAGTGGTAATCCTGATCTTTGTACGAGTTCATCTTTTGGAAGGAGGAAGGAAAGGTTCATTAGTCCTGTTGTTGCGTCAATTAGTGCATTTTGACGCCTTCTAATTGTTCTTGGAATTTTATTTCTCATCATCAAAAAGAGACCAAGTGTGTATATTTCTGCTCTATTCTTGAATAATATATCTTCCTCATGACGGGCTAGATGAAATCAATTTGGATTGTTATGTTGATTCAGTTTAGAACTTTAGTTCATTAGTCCATTATGTGATCTTTTATGATTCATAAGCTATCTAGCACAAGTTTGTGGCTTTTCAATATCTGAACTACAACTTTGGATCACTATGTTATCATTGTGTTTGGTTTCCGGCCTGTTGAAGCATAAAATAGTATATATATGTCAGGTGTGTTGTTTTTCATTATCGGCCTCTGAATATGCTAGATTGTTAGTTGCTCCATGTAGGTTTATATGGCAATAATATGGCTACTTTATTTTTTGTTTTTGGAAACATATATTCTATGACACGCCCAATTTCTGTTCATATTTTGATTTTGAAAGATAAACCAAGAGCTAGGCACTGTACTTTCTAGATACTTGATTGTAAATCTTGTTTAATTATTAGGCTCAAGGTAGTGTGCACTAGTTATTATCATCACTGACTATATGTTTGTCGTCCACCAACTTAAATGGGCTTAACATATTCTCGAGACTACTTTTAAGAAGGAAACGATTGGACTTGTCACCAGAGAGCAATATGTCGAGAAGGTGATTCACTACTCTATCGCAGTTCATGTTACATTACTTTGTTGTACAATTCTTGATAGCAAGGATCCATAATCCCATCATTGTTTGTTGTAGAGGCTTAATATAAGATACAAGTTCGAGGAGAAAGAAAAAGAGAAACTCTAGAATCTACAACAAGAGTGAGTATATTGTTTTCATCTTTGTAGAAGTCATGGTGTTCTTATGCTACACTGGTTTTGGTTCACCTAGTTTCATCTTTCAGGGAAGCTGAACTTTAGTTGCAAAAACGTAAAAAGAGAGAATTCAAAGGGAGCTCTAAGTTATCATTTGCTGAGTATATTGATAATGGAAACGAGGAAGAGGATGATGAAAGTGGTTAGTCCTTAAATTTTTTAATCGGTTCTAGCCTTCTCATTGTTTTTAGTCTTCCTTTATTCACACATTGTCAACTAAGTTTGACAAGTTCAGAACTTCAAATTGGTGGACTTGTCTGAGTATTTTAAACATTACTAGTATAGACCTAGAAGAGTAATCTTATGGCCCCAATATCTTTTTAGATTGCCCAAATAAATAATCTTTTCAACTGTGTTGAAAATCTATACACCTGACACAATTGTTAGTTACCCTATGTGTAACCTTATTTTAGGCTTTTTCTAAATGTCTTGTCAGTACGTATTGATTTACTTATGGGTTGATTTGCAAGCAAACCCCGTAATACTTCATCAATATGAGAAGAATGAGATAGATACATGTTAATACAACAACTAGGTGGTTTACTCTTTCCTAATTGAACTAATGTAGTAACCTATTCATTTACAAAACAAGGATAACCAAATAGGGACTCCACCTCTCTATTCTCATTCACTTTCATACATGCACTTATTTTTAGAGGCAATCTAGGTAAGTATTGTTGCGGTTTGAGGTTAGTCCAAGAATTATGATCATATATTACCTATGACTTTGAATTTTTCAAGCTTGTTATTTTTCTTGCCTACATAATAGTTCTTTCTTATTACAGATCTTTAGAAAACTCAATGCTCACAAGCCAAATCAAATCAATCTATTTGAAGGAGTTCTCAAAAACCATTTGTTCGTAGGCATTATGCCATCCATATTGATACTTCAGGTGGATGTTTGTAAACCTTTTTTTCCGCATTTTACCTTGTGCTTTGACTTCATTCTAATCTTTTTTGTCCACTAACTTGTTTCAGATTGTCATTATTGAGTTTCTTGGGAATTTACATCAACAATCAAGCTTGACTGGCACTTCTGGATTTTTTGCATTGTAATAGGTCTTATCAGTTCATTTCATGATTTTTGTTGTTCTATGTTATGCAGAATTTAGTATTGATGTAATGTATATACTCATTATTAATACTAAGTTTTTATTTGATTTGAAAATTCTCACTTCTTATTCTAATTAAGTACGTTTCTCAACTGAATATTTGAAGTCAGTTTAGGGAAAAAGGTCGACCAACATTTGTAGTATTTTTTTTCTAGAAAACACGGACTTTATAACCCGGACATAATGGTCCGTAATGTATACCATCACCTTTTTTTTTTAAAAAAAAATACACTTTATAACCGGGAGCAGGTCCGGGGTATATTTAATCTTTTTTTTTTTGCGGTGTTAACAACATTTGCGACGGCAGCTGCTGTCGTAGCACCCCGTCGCAAAAGGTTGGCGACGGGAAATTGCCGTCGTATAGACCATTTGCGTCACCCGTTCCTGCGTCGGCGTTAATGCCGTCGCAACGCCGTCGCAAAAGGTATTTTGCGACGGCAAATGACCCTATTGCGACGGCAACCTGCCGTCGCAAATCTATTTTTTTTTGTAGTGCTTCTAGATTAGATTTCCTTAGGTTTGGATCTTGTTTCAGCCTTGATTGGCTGCTTTTGATGTATATATGTATATATATGTATGTGTGTATGGATGTTGGTTGAAGAAGGAGAGAAGAGATTGATTGAAGAAGCAAGGAGGAGCTGAAGGTGTGCCTCTGCACGACCAGCCGCCCCTGCGCCACTTGCAGCCGCCCCCAGCGCTGTCTGACCGCCGCCGGCCTTTCACCACCTCCTAGCCGCCCCTGCGGCCACCTGCACCAACTAGTGTTTCCACTTGGTTCTGCAGGTGTGTGTTGCTTCTAGGCTTGCTTTAAGATGCCTTTGTTCCCTCCTTTCCTAGTGTGAGTGTATAGGTTCATGCTAGATGTGTGAGGAGGTGTTTTGATGAGGTTATGATCGGTATATGCCATGTATGGCCTTTGAGGTTTATTAGGTGGTGAGGTTAGATTAAGGATGATCCTATGGATCCCTTTGGGTCTAGGTGTGACCCTTGTGTTGATAGGAGATTGATATATCTCTTTATGCCTTGTTTATAGGATGTGTTGTTCCTCCAGTGTTGAGGTGATCGAGTTGTGGCTGAGCTTTATACGAGGTTGAGGTAAGTCCTTAGGACTTACTTAGCTACCATCCCTATATTGGGTGTTTGCATGAGTGGTGTGTGCGTTATATGTTTGCTATGATAGCATGAAATGTTGTTTATACCGACCTATGTTTTATTGATTGCCCCGTTGTGTGGTTGTGATAACCTTTCCCTTTTATCCTGCCGTGGAGTCTGGGAGGTTCTCTGACTTCATACCAGACTGGCTTTACAAGAAGGGCGCAATCCACTCCCATAGGGTACACGGATTATGTGACCGATACTCGTACATCTGACTATCAAGCTCAGAGGCGAGGATGTATCGGTCCTCATGTCACATACTTTCATCTATCTATGTATACACGATTTGAGTGAATGACTATTATATAAAGATGATAAAATGGGTAAATGTGTGATAGCATGTTGATGTGTTTATCTTTCCATGATTGTGTTTGTGCTTATTGATTACCTAATATATGTATGGTTAGCTAATGGTTTATTACCATGTTGTAGATGCCCTACAGGATAGGCGTGCTGCTGAGTGATCTAGCAGGGTGGCAGGCCGAGGACCTCTCGTACATAGGATGGTTGTGGTCTTTTGGGTTGCTTATGTTCCCCTCCTGCGTGAGGATGATCTTTTGTTACCTCATGTGTGAGGACGTTGTTGTTTATACTCGGCTATGATGTTGTTACCTTTTGGGTTGCACAGTTTATACAGTTTTATGCATTTGTTTTTTATCTGTCAGTGCCATGTTGTAAGGTACAGTGAACTTGTTGTCAGGCTAGGGTCAGGATCCATGGTGAGATCCTAGCCCAATGTGACACTCCGAGTCCCGCGGATTTGGGGTGTTACAAAGTTGGTATCAGAGCCTTAGGTTGACAACAATGGCACTTGCTACCTGCAATGATGTTTGATAGGTAAAATAAACAAAACCCGAAAGGGGTCTAACGTTTTCAAAAGGACTTTTGATTTTAAGTATGGTTTTGGGTTAGAATGTACGAGAAGTCGCCACCTCTGCTATGGATCTCTGGAGTATAGATATGTATATATGTATTATAGATTGTGTTTGTATATGTGTAAGTATATATATATATACATATGACCTATATAGAGCCTTATAAGTTAGGTGTGCATACCCCACAGATGGCTCGGACTAGAGCTACTGTTGTTGTAGGCCGAGGTAGACGTAGACCACCTCTTCCTCCGGGCCTGATAGGAGAGGGACCAATTCCCGTTGTTGATTCACTAGTGGTGGAGGAGGTACATGAGGAGATTGACGAGAGTGTCGTCCCAGAGACGAGGAGTGGTGGATCGAGGAGATATCATTCACATCGAGTCTAGTCTGATGAATCGGATCGTGTCTCCATGGGGCCAGAGTTTAGAGAGTACATCCGATGTGTGGAGGAGGCTGTCAGAGCTGGCAGACGGGCCCAGATCTATCAAGGCATGAGGGATCTTCAAAGATGTCTCAGGGAGCCACACAGGTGCCAGTTATGCCGGCACGTGCTGTTGAGACTGTTCGAGCTACAGAGGAGACCAGAGGGCCTCGACCAAATACCTGGTTGAAGGCATTTCACCATATGGGTGTACCACCTTTCTCAGGGAAGATTTGGTTGGAGACATAGGTTTGGATAGGACATGAAGACTCAACTTTAGAGTCTATCAGATGTCTTGAGGGCAGACGGATAGAGCTAGTACAGTCTCTATTTTATGACCTTGCACACCAGTGGTGGAGGACTGTACGAGCCCGAGCCACCAGTTATGACCGCATGAGGAGTATGATTAGAGAGCAGTTCTGCCGTGTCTCACTGAGGAGGGAGAAGCTGCAGGACTTTGTAGAGGCCGGCTTTGAGGATGTGCCGATTGCAGACGCCGTCAGCCGCTTCCAGACTACGTTAGCTTTGTTGGGTCCAGCTGCACCATCTAAGGACCAACATGTGTACTTGTTCTCCCGTCGACTGAGGGAGAGCACACACTCATATATGGTGGGATTCCATTGCAAGTCCCTAGCTGATTATCAAGACCAGGCTTCTGCTTATGAGAAGGAGTGAGCCAGTCAAAGGAGGGCTTCTCAGACGGGACGGTTTGAGAAGAGGTAGCACACTAGGCAGACTAGTGGAGTTGGAGGAGTATTTGGGTCTAGACAGAGACGCTAGAGTTACCCCTCGTCTGAACTGACTGTATATAAGGGACGACAATGTTACAACTGTGGTGATCCTGGACATTTGAAGCCAGAGTGTACCAGGCCAGTTGTTACTTGCTCCACATGTGGTAGACCTGGACATCGAGTTGCCTTTTGTAGGCAGGGTGGAGTTGTATCTCAACAGGGATCTTCCCCTGCCAGTGTAGCAGGAGGTGGTCAGAGGACACCTCAGCAGTAGACACAAGGACATCAGAGAGTGCCAGATCGTCCTTCTACTCAGGGATCTACTCCCAGGCCGAGTAGAGGTAGAGGTCATGGTGGGAGCACCACTGACACCACAGGAGCTCAAGGTAGAGCTTTTGAGCTAATGAGTGCAGAGAAGCCGCCTGCACCAACTGCTATAGGTACCATTCTGCTTCATAGTTTACCTGTTAGAGTTTTGTTTGATATGGGTGCTACGCATTCATTTATTTCTGATAAATATATTGAGCGTCTGAGTTTAGCTACTATAGAGGGGATACCCTTTATTATAGGGTTACCTGATAGTAGCCGGGTCAGAGGTACCCGTGAGATACGTAGTTTAAGCATGTCCACGGGTCGGACCCGCCGGGTCGAGGGTCCTACCCGCCGGGTCAACGGGTCCGGGAAGGGTGACCCGGACCCGTATAAATGGCCAACCCGCCGGGTTGGCGACCCGCCGGGTCACGGGTCAGACCCGGCGGATCGGCGGGTTGACCAACTCAACTTAAAAAAATAAAAAAATAAAAACAATTGGACTTGATCTAAAAAATAAAAAGAGGAGAATTGTTATTGTGCTTGAACTTAAAAAAAAGAAAAAAAAAAGGGAAGAATTGGGCTTGCCGGAATCCCGGTTACCTACGTATCCTCTCGGGGAGGAGGAATCAAAGCCCACGTAGTTCTCTTACCTTTGTTTATATCCCCGATAAGCCCTTACCTTAGTCATAGTCGTCGGACTCTCCCGCCGATACATCCGATGGCGTTTGTTGTCGCTCGTCGTCATCTTCGTTCCCTTCCTTTGCCGATAGGTTGTTTTTTTTGTGTTCGTATTTCCGCTTTCCTCCAATTGGCTAGTAGGACTTGTGCCTCCAACGTCTCGGGCAACATGTTTGATCTTGTCGGATCGAGCACCTTTCCACTCCGGCTAAAGGTTTGCTCAACCGCTACCGTTGAGGCGGGAACTGCGAGAATTTGTGCCGCGATCCTTGAGAGGGTAGGGAACCTCATTCTTTCCGGTCGGCTCCACCATTCTAATATGTTGAAATCCTCTTCTTCTTCATCATTGGCAAACTCAAAAGAAATGGTTAGATATTCGTCGAGTTCCGAATGGGAACTCGACGTGGTTTTTGCCCTTTACAGGCCAAACAAATCTCTAGCAATTGATTTAATTTTAGATGAAGTTGAAGATGAAAGACGAGGAGGGGGTTGAGAAGATTGACCTTGATCAGAAACACGTTATTGAACCAATAATACATCAAATAATTTTCTAACTCTAGCAATTATGGTAGAAACATGACAATCAGGATTTTGTTGTAATTTTAAAAATTCATAATAACTTTCTAAAAATTGTTTTAAACCATCCATTTTACGTCTAGGATCTAACACGAATGCAACAAGAAAAACATCGGGAATAGTTTTATAATAATCTAACAATTTAGTTCGCATTGTATAAATAGTTTGTGATATATTATCAATTAAAAGACCTTGTTGAAGTGCAAATGTAATATTAATTGCTACATAACAAAATATGTTTGAAGTTGGTGTATAAACATAACTAAAAGTATTAGTAGTATCATAAAAATATTTAAAAACCTCCATTACATCTCTTGCTAAAACCCAAGATTCACCGAAAACAAAATCACCGTCAATATGTTGTGCGGCAAAACCACTTAAAAGATCTCGATATTCATATGATTCGGAAATCATTTTGTAAGTAGTGTTTCATCTTGTACAAACATCTTTTGGAAATTTTTTTAGGATAAACGCCATTTTGTTTACAATATGCATACCATTTAGTACGTATACTATTTTTAGATCAAAGTTCATTAAGAATTTTTCGAATAGGTTGTACTAAATCTCCAACGTATGCTAAACCTTCTTGAACACACAAGTTTAAATATGAGCGGCACACCTAATGTGAAAAAATTTACCTCCAATCGTCGGCTTACAATAGTTGGTTAAATCTCTAATGGAAGCCGTGTTAGCGGAGGCGTTGTCAAAACCGATTGAAAAAACTCGTGAAAGTAATCTATATTCTTCCAAAACATTTGCAATCAAACGGGCAATGTTTTGGGCGGTGGGTTGTTCGTTGAAAACTCGTAATGCTAAAACTCTTTTGTTTAAAATCCAAAATTTATCAACAAAATGACAAGTAATACCCATATATGAATTTTTTTGAAAACCGTCGGTCCAAATATCACTACAAATAGAAACTTGAATATCACCGTTTTCCATAAAATATTTAATCAATTCTTCTTTACGAATTTTATATTTATGCATCATTTTTATTTTAGCGATTTGGCGAGAAATCGGTTTATATGCGGGTTGAGCATGATTTTGCATCCAATCATTAAAACCAACATTTTGTGCAAAACTAAATGTCAAAGAATCTACGGCTAACATTTCCAAAAATGCATCCAGAGACGAAGCATGATCATATGTAAATAAAGAAGGATGGTGGTTAGAGGTAGATGCGTACCCAGTTAGTTGTGTTTGCCCTCGTGCCAATCGCATTTTTTCGGGATGCTTGTTCAGAATATGCCTCTTGTAGTTCCCGTAGCCTTATCGCTTTTTGTGCTTGTATTGTGCCGAACAAAAGTTGCATTTGACATAGTAAACCCTGTTTGCATCGGGAGCACCTTTTGTGAACCAAAATCGTAAGACCGCCGCCGATAGTTGAGTGTTGTTCAACGGTGGCTCCTCCGGATCCTCCGGGAATTGGGTCTCGGATTCTTGGGTGTTGGGGAAAGGAGGTGATTCCATGTTGATATCCTCCTCCTCGAGGATCTCGTGATCTCCACTTAATAAGCCCCGCCTTAAATCCGAACCGGTTGGAGGACCGCTAACGGAATGACGTCCTCGGCTAACACCTCCGCCGAATGAAGGAACGGCACCGCTAACGGAACGTCTTCCTCGGCTAGCCATTTGTTTTTAAATAATAGAATGTAGTAGCAAGAGTAGTAAAATAAATAATTAATAACAAAATAGGAGAATGAGAATATGACATTAGGAGAGTAATTGAATGTAAGAGTTGAAAATTATGGAGAGATTGAGAGAGTGAATAGATGATTGAATGAGAATTGGTATGAGATGAAATGAATTGGATTTAGGGTATTTATAGAAATGTTTTGGGTTAGATTTATTATAGTTTATTATTTTTTAAAAAAAAATTTTAAATCTGAGCGTTACCCGGGTCGACCCGGTGGGTCGACGGGTAAGGGTCTCATGACCCTTACCCGTACCCGCGACCCGGGGGAACCCGTACCCGCCGGGTTCCGTCGGGTCACGGGTCACCCATGACCCGTGGACATGCTTAACGTAGTTGTCCCCTTTGTTTAGGGACTCGTGTGTTGCTTGTTGACTTCTTAGTCATGCCATTGATGCATGAAGAAGTCATATTAGGCATGAATTGGATGCGTAGACACCGTGCGGTTTTAGATGTTGGTAGGAGGATTGTTACAGTTTCTACGAGGTAGTTCAAATAGAAGTCTTCCGAGGGTGGGACCTTGGGAAGAAAGGTTTTGTCATCAGTGCCGTACGAGCAACTAGACTGATAGCACACGGATGTGATGCCTTCTAGTGCTATGCCATGAAGGAGGGAAAGAGTCCAACATTGGAGGACATACCGGTGGTCTGCGAGTTTGCAGACGTGTTTGCTGAGCCGTCGATCTTGCCGCCTCAGAGGAGTGTGGATTTCAGTATCGAGTTGGAGCCTGTACGAGACCCATCTCGAAGGCCTCATATCGTATGGAGCCTGTCGAGATGTTGGAGCTGAAGAAGCAACTCGAGGAGTTTGTTAAGAAGGGCCTTATACGCCCTAGCATTTCACCATGGGGTGCACCTGTCCTTTTCGTGCGGAAGAAGGACGGATCGTTGAGACTGTGTATTGATTACAGAGAGTTGAACAAGGTGACCATCAAAAACAAGTATCCACTGCCTCGTATTGATGATCTACTTGATGAGCTTCATAGAGCGACAATATTCTCCCGGATTAATTTACGCTCAGGATATCACCAGCTGAGGGTGAGAAGCAGGATGTGCACAAGACGGCATTTCGTACCCGTTATGGACACTACGAGTTTTTAGTGATGCCATTTGGGCTGACGAATGCCCCAACAATCTTCATAGAGTTGATGAACAATATCTTCATCGACTTCCTTGATTAGTTTGTAGTGGTCTTCATTGATGACATTCTGGTATACTCTCGTAGCAGAGAGGAGCATGCCGGTCATCTAAGGACAGTTTTGCAGATTTTTATGGATAGAGAGTTGTATATCAAGCTCTCTAAGTGCGAGTTCTGGATGTATGAGGTTGCTTTTCTTGGACACATCGTCTCTGCCGATGGGATTATGATTGATCCGGCGAAGATCGAGTATGTTGCTGCATGGACGACACCGACGAACGTCAAGGAAGTGCGTAGCTTTCTTGGCCTAGCCGGATATTACAGACGCTTCGTGGAGGGATTTTCTATAATTGTCCGTCTACTGACGATTCTTTTGAGGAAGATTACCAGATTTGTGTGGAATAACCAGTGTGCCCAGAGTTTTGAGGAGTTGAAGAGACGTTTGATTTCTGCTCCTGTCTTGGCACAACCAAAGGGTTCTGATGATTTTGTGGTTCACAATGATGCATCCAAGCTAGGATTGGGATGTGTAATGATGTAGAGAGGCAGAGTGATTACATATACGTCTCACCATTTGAAGATGTATGAGGAGAACTACCTGACTCATGATTTGGAGTTAGCAGCGGTAGTTCATGCTTTGAAGATCTAGAGACATTACCCGTATGGTACTACATGTCAGATCTTCACATACCATAAGAGTCTGAAGTACATTTTAACGTAGCGGTAGTTGAATAACCGCCATCGTCGATGGCTTGCGTTAATCAAGGACTTTGACCTTGAGATTCTATATCATCCAAAAAAGGCGAATGTTGTAGTTGACGCCTTGAGCAGGAAGACGCCTCGAGAGAAGGCGATTGCGAGACCGACAGTTCTGTCTCAGATTCAAAGGGATCTAGCTTGGCTAGAGCTGGACATCCAGTTTCCTAAAGAGGATGCCCAGTTATATGCTTTAGAAGTTTTACCTGGTCTGTTGGATGAGATCCAATAGAAGTAGGGGGCCTATCCGACCTTGATGAGGATTAGAGAGAGGATGTCTCGTGAAGAGGCACCACAGTTCTTCATTGGTGCAGATGGAGTGATGAGGCGTCATGAAAGTATTTGTGTACCTACTAATGCAGAGTTGAGATAGAGGATCTTACAAGAGGCTCACTGTACACCTTACTCAGTACATCCAGGTACGAGTAAGATGTACCATGATGTGAGACGTTCATATTGGTGGGGAGGGCTGAAGCCCGACGTAGCCAGATTTGTGGCACGATGTGCGACCTGTCAGCGGGTCAAGATAGAGCATTGCAGACCTGAAGGATAGCTCCATCCACTGGTAGTACCGCAATGGAAGTGGAAGGACGTCTCCATAGACTTTGTGACTGGTTTGAGACCTAGTATGAGTTTTGATGATATTTGGGTTGTTGTTCACATACTGACGAAGACGGCACGTTTCATTCCCATCATAGAGACGTGGCCAATGAGTAGATTGGCTGAGGAGTACACTAGATAGATAGCGAGACTCCATGGTGTACCGAGGACGATCGTCTCTGATCGAGATGGACGGTTTACCTCGAGATTTTGGCACCAGATTCAGACTGCTTTGGGGACGAGCCTACACTTCAAGACTATGTTTCACCCCCAGACAGATGCTCAGTCTGAGAGGACCATCCAGACCCTGGAGGATATGCTGCGAGCTTGTGTGTTGGATTGGGGACAAGGATGGTCTGATTACCTCCCACTAGTTGAGTTCTCATACAACAACAACTGGCATGTATCTATTTGGGTGGCTCCTTATGAGGCACTGTATGGACGTAGGTGTCTTACACCTTTATGCTGGGATGAGCCTAGCAGTATCAGTGGGATAGCACTAGAGCAGATCTAGGATGATATGACTTGAGTAGCGTTGATTAGAGAGAGGATGCTGGCTGCACAAAGTCGCCAAAAGCCGTATGCAGACAAAAGGCGTCGACCTCTAGAGTTCAGAGTGAGAGCTCATGTCTGGCTGAGAGTATCTCCGACGCGTGGCGTCAGACGTTTTGGCATAAAGGGGAAGTTGAGGCCCCGATATGTCGGTCCTTTCGAGATATTGAATAGAGTTGGGAGAGCAGCCTACAGATTAGCATTGCCTCCGAGGTTAGAGGGGTGTTCACCCTGTGTTCCATGTGTCTCAATTGAGGGAGTATATACCAGATCCGAGGCACATTGTGAGTTATGATGATTTGGTGGTTGAGCCGGACCACACCTTTGCTGAACATCCTATTGTAGTCCTAGAGCGAGGTGTGAGATGCCTGTATTCGAAGGACATTCCTATGCTGATGATATAGTTGTCTAGACGTGGACCTGAGGAGGCTACATGAGAGACTAAGGATAGTATCCAGAGGAACTATCCAGAGTTCTATGCTGAAATAGATGCACCTAGGGTCGATGAGTAGATCTTAGTGCTATCTTGGTGAGTATATGATTATGTGCTTATGTGCTTACATGCCTTGATGTGTTTATTCCATGCTAGCTATGATGTGATTTATGATCTTATTAGATCTTGATGTACTAGCGTGATGTATGATTATAGCTAGAGATGGTTCTTTTCTCCATGCTATCTGAGTGTGATTAGGACTCATCTGGAGATGGTTCTTTCCTCCATGCTACATTGATGGACATAGTTTCATTGGAGATGTTACTCCTCCATGTGTTGTATATGAGTATGGTTTGGCTAGAGATGTGTTTCCTCTATGCCTTGTGATGTGGTATGGCGAGAGATGTGATTCCTCTACGCCTTCGGGTAGCGTTATGGCCCTGTTTTCTGGAGTTGAGGATTCCTCCTTGTTCATGTTTGATGTTATAGATTGATGTAGGTTATGACCTTCTGAGCGGAAATGTGATACCTCCGATAGAGAGAGATAGTTATACCTCGGGTTATGGGTCTGAGAGGATTTGGGATTTTGCAATTTCGGGACGAAACTTGTTTTTAGGGGGGGTGAGGTGTAAGAGCCTTAGTCTTCAAGAGATCCTGCACCTGCGCCTCAGTTGAGACGCAACTGCTATGAGGCTTTGGAGCTGTAGAGGGCCGCCCCTGTGCCCTGGCTGGCCGCCCCTGCGGCCTTTGAGCCGCCCCTGTGGCCAGGCCAGGCTGCCCCTGCGGTTTATGGTGGGCTGCAGCCGTCTTCTTTGACCCGAGCCCTGTTCGCCACTTGGCGTGCGTGCAAATAAGTCTTAAATTTATAAAACTAGAAATCAAGCAAGCGAACCCGCAGTGTACGGATCGATATAGTTAAGCAAGAATTCCAGAGTATCGAACACATGGATTTGGGGGGTTAAATCCAGTTATAGAATTGTCAAGCAAGTAAATGTATGAGCTTTTGTAAATATTGGGAAAACAACAATCCTAAAGATCCAGGAATCCAGCTGTGACAATCGATTCAAGATATACTAAAGATATAAGGACAGAGTTAAGAGTTGCAAAGGTATACTAATGCAAAGCAATGTACGATGAAGTTCCAAGGCTTTATATGTCTTATCTAGAAATACTCTCTATAAAGGTTGTTGAGGCTTCAGTATAGAAAGGATCTAAAGACAAGAATTAATATCAAATACCCAAACTTGTAATCCAATGATCAAGACTAACTAAACCGATTAAGGTTGTGACACTCGGAATCGAGGTAGAGGTTGTTGAGGCTTCACTACCACCTAGAAAAGGCAAGCCAAGACTAAGTTAAAGCAAATCTTTAACTTTGGATTAAAGTAAAAGCAAGGTTCGTAAACTAAGGGAAATTACGGGTGGATCTTGAGATTCCACGGCCGTGGAACTCAAGAACACACCGTGATTTTGGTTCGTCGGCGATTCTCTCTAACTCTCAGGGTCCAATCTGTTTACGATCGATCTATCATCATCTAAGCCACAACTATCAACCCTTCACCTTAGAATTGCTAAAGGGTTTTAGCCAACAACAGTCATTGTGATATCAAATTCAAGATTTAAAAGAATGAAAGATGAAAACCTTCAAAAACCTTCAATAAATCTCAAATCAATCTCAAATCCACAAACAAGAACAATGATATAAGCAGATTCAGAATAACACAAACCAATCACAATCCTTGATAAGAACGAAGAGCGGGATGTCAATCCGTCTTCTAATCAAACCTAAGGACAAAAGACGTAATCTCCATACAAACAATCTTCCAAATCTTCACTCTTTCTGTAAGCCTTTCCGTCAGTTCGGAATTCTCAATAGGGCTAAGCGCAGTCTAAGCGGAGGTGTAAGCGAAGGTCTAAGCAGAGGTGGCGGAATCTCTCTCCTTCCGTCATTTTATAGGGCAAGATAGAATAAGTGTCCAGCCCATTGTGTAAAAGATCGTGGCTTTAATTTGTACGTTAAAAGATCGCCTAAATCACGGTCATAGAGGATTCCACGCCTGTGGTTTAGAGCGTGGAATTTGATTACGGTGCTTCACAACTTCCACGGCCGTGTAACTTACTGGAATGCTCCACGCTTATGTTGCCAAAGTTCCACGGCCGTGGTTTAGAGCGTGGACTTCATTACGGCCGTATTTTAGAGTGTGGAAACATAGGTTGCTCGTAATCCCCTTTGTTTTGTGCCATTCTTCATCCTAGCATCCTTAGCTCCTTTGTGGTGTCCTCAATCCTTGGACATGCTCAATCCATCTCCATTCTCCCTTGATTCGTTCGGTTTTAGCTTTTATTTGCCTACAATCAACACAAAGCTTATGTAGACCTCTATATCGACAATATAGATAAACTAGCTCACAAATATGGATTAAATACATCTAGAAAACGTGCCTAAAATATCACAATATTTCATGCTAACAAATAACCCCATACTTGCCACTTGCTTGTCCCCAAGCAAGGTCTTTCAAAAGCTTTAAAACTCAAGTTAGGATGAAATATGGATACACTCTCAAAAACAAAACTTCTTTTAGATGAATGTGCTTCCTAGTCAATAGATCATTCTCAAATCTTGCTTCATTCGTTCATAAGACTCTCATATACAAAATCAAAGAGTAAAGAGTAAAGAAAACTCATGAATTGATCAAACTTCCATGTAAACCTCATAACCTTCAAACATTATCAAAATCAATCATAAGAAACTTCAATTTAGATCACCAAGTCATATATCATTCTCTTGATCTTAAGGACTTTCAAACAAGGTCTAGAATGC
Organism: Fagopyrum esculentum; assembly: GCA_033239045.1. NCBI lineage: Eukaryota > Viridiplantae > Streptophyta > Magnoliopsida > Caryophyllales > Polygonaceae > Fagopyrum > Fagopyrum esculentum. The sequence continues at coordinate 131,815,643 of BSUD01000001.1, read as the reverse complement.
GGAAAGGGAAGGAAAACTTTAAGGAATGTGGTGCATGAATCCGGGAAAGTGGATAACTAACTCTTTTCTTTTTCTTTTGCGGTTTCGCAACACTTTCAACTTAGAGCTTCGCTCTCTTCTTTTCAATTCATTTTTCGACTTTACTTTTGGAGTTATGGACAGAGGTGCACAAAAACCGAAGCCTAGGAGATTGGCGGTTCTCATTTTTGCGAGATGCCTCAAACCCTTGATGCACATACCATAATCTGCTAGGAATATCGCTCAATCCGACTTTGACAAGACACAAACACCCGGCTATGTGAATGGTGCCGAGTTACTCATCGTCATGATTGACTTCCCCAAACCTATAAGTTCTTTCTATTCTTTGAATACAAAATTTTGCTTTCATGGCCCTCCCACATCAAACATGCCAAATATCAACTCCTCCAAATTCCCAGATAGGTAAATGAGGCCATTATTTCATTGAGGGGCTAAATGATCAAAGAAAGAAGAAAGAAAATCGAATTGCCTTAATCATTTCAACAAGAAGTATAAGAACTTATCATGTGATTTCAACCTTGATTTCCCAATATGATTTAAGTAACGTTCTTCACATTATGAAACTTGCAAAAGAGGAATAATCAACTCATTCAATTTCTTTTCAATTCACTATTTGTTTAAGCATGCGATTATCATCAAAACTCAATTCACAAGTAGTGATTATCATAGAAGTCATCTCTATCCTTAGAAGCACAAATTTTTCAAAATTTTTCAATTTTTATGGGTTTTTCAAAAGCTTTTTCATGCAATGTAATAATGAAACGTGTAACAATAGAATGAAACATGCACGGTGTTCTCGATAAAAGCATACAAAGTGAGTAAGAGTTATTACAAACGATTAGTCACACCCCACTCCATACTTGGAACAAACATTGTCCCCAATGTTCAAAAAGAAAATAAAGAAAAGAAAGAAAGAAAAAGAACTCACAAAACGGTGGTGGAGCGGCTAAAGCGGTAGATCGTCCAGGGTCATCACTGAGGTGGAGGCGGTGGTGGAAACGGGAAGAAGCCGGGATCATAGTTCCGCCCAAACTGCTGGCGGTAAATATCTCTCATCATGCGGTCATGATCGGTGGCTCGTGCATCCCTAGCATCTGCACGGATCTCCAAAGCTCCGACCCTGCTGGAAAGGTCGGTGGTCCACTCCGGTAACTGCTCATACCATCCCGGCGGTTGGCTGTACCATGCCGGTGCGTCTGAAGGTGCTGGTGCAGGTGGCGGCTGTGCCTGCCAAGGTGGTGGAGCTCCCATCCAGTCCGGCTGAGTGCTATACCATGAAGGAGGATCCGCCATCCAAGTCGGTCTCTCGCTCACACTAGCACGGCGAGAGGAAGAGCCAGAAGCTCTAGCGGGGCGAGGAGAGTGTCTAGGAAGGTCAGGAACTGCATCCGGCTGATCCGGAAAGTGCCAAAGTCATGATCATCTCCTCCTCCCTCAAACTCGTCATCCCCTCTCATCTCCTCCTCATCTACAACCGGTGGTGGTGGAACGTAAGGAGGGGCTACTAGTCTGTTCGCATGCATGGTAGCGAACGTCTCCTTCCAGTTATGGCATCCAGCCATAATGGAATACTCAGGAAGTCACTCAATCCCTCTACTTGTCCTACTCTCCTAAGGCATGGCAGCTGTAGGTGGACCTCTATGTGTAAGGAAGATGATGCCTCTAGTCATGAGGCTCTGAAGTCCTAGAGGTCTAGCTGCAATGCGGGTGCACGTGGAGAAGTCTATCCCTAACTGCCTAGCAAGGTGGGTGACCATCCCACCGTATCCAATGTTGCCGGCCCTCTTGTTCTTTAGCTTGCTCATAGTGGCAGCTAAGAGGGTGGCATAGTCAGTTGGCCTACCGTACAACATACTGTAAAGCAAGAATAACTCGTCTGTCTTGATCTTCTGAGGTGTCTCCGTCCTAGGGAAGAGACACTCAGAAAGCACTCTATGGGCAATCTTCAAGGCTAGGTGATAGATCAACCTAGCCTTGGTATCAGCAGGTTGCCAGCGGTCCTCGCTGGCGTATATCATAGCAATCTCCGCCCAGAAATCCTTGGCGTACACGCCACTAGGGAATCGACCATTGAAGGTCTCTTGGAACCCAAAGAAGGCTCCAAACTCTCTAATAAAGAACTCATAGTTTCTCTCCATCATCCGGAAAGAAACGGTCCTGTCAACGTGGCTATGCTCAAAGGAAACCACAAACTCCCTAGTAATCTCCTCATATGCATCTTCTCGAATAGCGGAGAAGATGACCAATCCGGCTCTATCTAGTAGCCAAGTGAGATCCCCTATCACATGCAAAGGCTCTAACTCCTCAAGTAGTAGATACCTAGGTCCTATGACAGCTCGCTTATGGATCCTTTCTAAGGCATCGAGATGATCCTCATGGATAGTAGGGATCCTAGGGGGAGGTGGTGATGGTGATGATGGGGGTGATGGGGGCTCAGCAGGTGGTGCTCTAGAAGAGGAAGAAGTATTGTCTTTCCTCTTTTTATTTCTTTGGGACATTCTCCTAACGAGATCCATTTCTGTCAAATACCACGGTCTGTTCTTCAAATTCCACGGCCGTGGAATGCCCAGAGACCGTGGTTCATTACGCAAATTCTCAAAACTCAGCAGAATCACACCAAACTCAACAGCAAGCAGCCCTAGACTAATTTCAGTCCAATTCCAATCAGTTCTCCTAAAAATTCTAGCAAAAACGAAGCCGAATCGACGAAGAGAAAGAAAGAATGAAAAACCTAGGTTTTCGGATTTTGAAATCCGAATTCTGTCTTCTCCGGTGATTTGCCGCTCGAATTGTTGCTTGGATGTTGTAGGTGACGGAAATTGCTTCAGTTTTGGCCAAAGAATCGTTAAAAACAATTAACGAACGAGAAATTGGGAGAGGGGGAAGGCAATCGGCGAAATGGGCGTGGAATTGGGAATTTTTGTGGTGTTTGTGAAGAAACGTGGTTTTTATAGTGGCCGTAAAAATTTTTGAAAATCACGATCTATCGGGGGTTTCCACGGCCGTGGAAATGTACGGAACCGTGGTGTTGGTGATTTTTCTCAGGCTTTCGAAAATTACGGTCACTTTAGCTGTCACGGCCGTGGTTTTGGCCGTGGAACTCTCTGTAATGTGCCAAAGTCCAAGTTTCGTCAATTTTCTTCAAACTTTTCCTTCCCCTTTTCTTTTCCACTGATCCTACATCCAAAAACATGAACATACCGGAAGGTATCGAAGGCAAAACAAAACAAAACGTCTATACTATTCTAAACTAAGAATCAAAAACAAAAACGTAAGTGCAATACCTTGGGTTGCCTCCCAAGAAGTGCTTTGTTTAAGGTCCGTAGCTAGACCATATTCGCACTTATTCGAGTGCGGTGGGCGCGAACTCTTCAGCTTGGAGTTCCGGTGTATACTTCTTGAGTCGTTGACCGTTCACCTTAAAGCTTCCGCCCTTTTCACCCCATACTTCAACTGCACCATGGGGAAAAACACGTTTGATTAGAAAAGGTTCAGTCCAACGAGATTTTGGCTTACCTGGAAAGAGACGAAGCCTTGAATTGAAGAGGAGAACTTAATCTCCTTCTTTGAGGTCCTTTGGGATGATATGCTTATCATGCCAACGCTTCGCTCTTTCTTTATAGATCTTGGCATTTTCGTAGGCATTCAAGCGAAGTTCTTCAAGCTCATTGAGGTCCAAGAGACGCTTCTCTCCCGCTTCCTTCATGCTGAAGTTCAACCACTTTATTGCCCAATACGCCTTGTGCTCCAACTCTACCGGTAAGTGACAAGACTTCCCATACACAAGGTTGTATGGTGTTGTTCCGATGGGAGTCTTATATGCAGTCCGGTACGCCCATAATGCGTCATCTAGCTTCAAAGACCAATCCTTCCTTGTCCTTGAAACCGTCTTCTCTAAGATTCCCTTAATCTCCCGGTTAGAGATCTCTACTTGTCCACTAGTTTGTGGATGATAAGGGGTGGCGATCTTGTGAGTCACCCCATACTTAGCTAGAAGAGCTTCAAAGCGTCGGGCAATGAAGTGAGAGCCTCCATCACTAATGATGGTCCATGGTGTCCCAAATCGTGGGAAGATGGTTTTGTTAAAGAACTTAACCACTACCATGACATCATTGGTGGGAGAGGCAATTGCTTCTACCCATCTCGAGACATAATCCACTGCTAAAAGTATGTATTGGTTTCCACAAGATGATGGGAAAGGTCCCATGAAGTCTACTCCCCAAACGTCAAAGATCTCCACCTCTTGGATGTTGTTAAGAGGCATCTCGTTCCTCCTAGATATATTTCCTGTTCTTTGACAGCATCGCAGCAGGAAACAAAGGTTTGCACATCTTTAAATAGAGTAGGCCAAAAGAATCCAGATTGCAATACCTTAGCGCTAGTTTTGTTCGAACTAGCGTGTCCTCCACAAGGTAGTGAATGACAATGACGGATGACACTTTGCATCTCATCTTCCGGCATACATCGCCGAATAATGCCGTCCGGACCTCTCTTAAAGAGGAGAGGTTCATTCCAAAAGTATTCCCGAATATCCTTAAAGAACTTCTTTCTTTGTGCGTAGGATAATCCGGGCGGTAATTCCTGACAAACCAAATAGTTAACAAAATCAGCAAACCATGATTCGTTACCTTTGGTGATCACATCGATGCACTCCTCTATGATGTGTAAATGCTCGTCCGGAAAGGAGTCATCTATAGGTAGATGGTCGTCCTCTAGATGTGTTAGACGACTCAAATGATCCGCAACAGAATTTTCCGAACCCTTCTTGTCGCGGATCTCTAGATCGAATTCTTGTAGGAGAAGAATCCATCTAATTAGCCTTGGCTTCGCATCTTTCTTTGCAAGTAGATATCGGATCGCAGCATGATCCGTGTATACAATCACCTTTGCACCTACAAGATAAGAGCGAAATTTATCAATTGCATATACAATTGCTAAGAATTCTTTTTCGGTAGTGGCGTAGTTGAGCTGCGCTTCATCTAGTGTCTTGCTAGCGTAGTAGATAGCGTGGGTTTGTCCTTCCTTCTTTTGTCCAAGGACAGCTCCTATAGCTACGTCATTTGCGTCACACATAACCTCAAAGGGAATATTCCAATCCGGAGGTTGGATAATCAGGGCTGAGATTAGAGCTTCCCAAATCTTATTGAACGCATCTAGACATTCATGTGAAAATCAAAAACTGCATCCTTCATCAATAGATTAGTAAGCGGCTTTGATATCTTAGAGAAATCCTTTATGAAGCGTCTATAAAATCCAGCATGTCCTAGAAAACTTCTTATCCCTTTCACCGAAGTTGGGGGAGGAAGCTTTTCTATTGTCTCTATCTTAGCTTTATCCACCTCAATCCCTCTACTAGAGATTAAGTGTCCTAATACAATGCCTTCTTTCACCATAAATTGACACTTCTCCCAATTAAGAACTAGGTTAGTGTCTTCACACCTTTGTAACACAAGAGCAAGGTTAAAAAGACAATTGTCAAAAGAGGAACCGTAAACGGAGAAGTCATCCATAAAAACCTCCATGATTTCCTCTATATATTCTGAGAAGATGGCCATCATACACCTTTGAAAGGTGGCTGGGGCGTTTCAAAGCCCGAACGGCATCCTCCTATAGGCAAACGTACCCCATGGGCACGTGAACGTGGTCTTCTCTTGATCATCCGGGTGTATCGGGATCTGAAAGAAACCACTATAACCGTCAAGATAGCAAAAGTGTGAATGTTGTGCTAACCTTTCAAGCATTTGATCGATGAAGGATAGTGGGAAGTGATCCTTCCTCGTCGCGTTGTTTAGCTTGCGGTAGTCTATGCCATCCTGTTACGGTTCGTGTAGGAATGAGTTCATTGTTTTTGTTAGTGATGACCGTCATTCCTCCCTTATTTGGAACCATCTGTACGGGACTCACCCACTTGCTATCGGAGATAGGGTAGATGATACCTGCATCAAGTAGTTTAAGAATTTCCTTCTTGACAACCTCCTTCATGGTCGGATTTAACCGCCTTTGAGGTTGTCGCGAAGTTCTAAAGTCCTCTTCCATTAAGATCTTATGCATGCATAGGGAAGGTTTGATTCCTACTAAATCTTCTATAGTATATCCTAAGGCTTTCCTATGTTTCTTAAGGACAACCATAAGCTTACTATGTTCATCAATACTCAAATCGGAACTAACAATTACCGGAAAGGTAGAATTAGGTCCAAGAAATGCGTACCTTAGATGTGTAGGGAGTGGCTTTAATTCCATCACTATCGGAGTTTCCAATGGCTCTTGAGGAGTATCCGATGCTTCCTTAGAAGTGTCTAAGGATGTAGAAGGTGTTGGAGAAGAATCAAGAGAAGTTGTGGAGGAAACACAATTTCCTTCGGTTTCACCCAAAATTACGGCACCCCTGCCTTCTCCACGGCCGTGATTTTGGGCGTGGAAAGTAATTACGGTGCATCTGTTTCCTCCACGGCCGTGTAACTTACTAGAATGCTCCACCTTGTGTTGGTGAATTCCACGGCCGTGGAATAGGCTGTCTGGCCGTGGATCCGTACGTTTTCTGCCTCATCGTGGAGTTTCTCGAACTCTTCTTCACACACTTCTTTTTGTTTTTCTAAAGCTTCAATTGTCTCAATGCACTCCTCTTCTTCCCCTATATCCATTATGCTCATAGAAAGAACTTTTTGCAAGGGATCTTTGAAGAGAATAGAACTTACCTCCTCTCTAGATAGCTCTTCGTCATGGATATTGAATATATCCTCATCGAAGGCTGGTTCCTTCACTAAGGTGGAAAGGACGAACTCTACCTTCTCTTCTCCTATGTCAAAGGCGAGTCTAGCATTCTTGCAATTGACTATACAGCCGGATGTTGCAAGAAATGGTCTTCCGAAAATGATTGGGACCGGACTATCTGCAGGAATGTCAAGCACAACAAAGTCTATAGGAACATAAAACTTACCAAGCTTGACCGGGACGTCTTCAACTATACCGACGGGACGAGTTATGGATCGATCCGCCATGTATAACGTCATCTTTACCGGTTTAGGATCGCCTAAACCGATCTTCCTGCACAAGGCAAGCGGAATGATGCTCACACTTGCTCCTAAATCACATAACACATCATATGTGACATCTCCCACTCCTTTGGGAATACAAAATGACCCCGGATCCTTCAGCTTTGGGGGCATTTTCTCTTTCATGGTTTTGATGAGATCCGATGAATCCGAACTCATCTTAACCTCTCCAAAATCCTCTAGCTTTCTTTTGTTAGAGAGGATCTCCTTTAAGAACTTCCCATAAGCTGGCATACCTACAATTGCATCAATGAAAGGTATATTAATATGCAGTTTGCTCATGAGTTCAATAAACTTACCGAATTGTTTGTCTAGACGCGATCTTGCTCTAGATTGCGGGAATGGTATGGGAGGTTTGTAAGCTGGAGGAGGAACGTAGACATCTTCCTTCTCCTTCCCCTTTTCTTTGTCCTTCTCAACGGGGGCTTCTACAAACTTAGGCTGCGGGTCGGTAGTTGTTACTCCGCTCCTAGTTGTGATTGCCATCACCTTTCCTTTTGGGTTGTCCTCCGTCTTTCCTGGAAGTTTCCCTTGATTCCTAGGAACTTCCTCCGCATGGCTAAACATTTGGTTTTCTAAAACCTTTTGGGCTTTATCAACCTTAGTTATGTGATCATCAACCTTGATGATGCGAGTCTCCAATCCTTGAAGCTTGCCCAAAATTATTTCCAACATGGGATCGGGCTTCTCTTTTCCCGAAGTACTTCCACCATTAGATGTTTGCCCCTGGCTTTTCAAAGGAGTGGAAGAAAAGGAAGGTGGAGTTAGTGAATTTCCTGAATTGGAATAAGAATTACCGGAATTTTGTTGGTTGGGACGCCAATTGTTGTTGTTTGACCCCCTATTGTTGTTCCAATTGTTGTTCCGGTTGTTGTTGTTGTTGTTCCAATTATTCCGGTTGTTGTTCCGGTTGTTGCGGTTTGTATTCTCATTCCCGTTGTGGTTATTGTTGTTGCCCAAATAACCTACATCTTGTTCCTTTTGCTTTGGAAAGTTGGTTTTGATGGCTTCCTTCAACTCTTTAATCTCCGTATTGAGAGAAAAGATTTGAGTTTGAGCCGCTTGTGATAGCTTTGTTCCTTGCTCTACCTGATTCGCCTCCACTTTCCGATGAGAATACTTCTCAATGACTCGCGCTTGCTTCTCAATGAAGTCCCAAGCGTCATCTTCCCTCATGTCCATGAATGTACCACATGAAAGGGATTGGAGTTTGAATTGTGTCTCCACATCCAGCCCCTTATAGTATATCTCCAATAGCGTCAATTTGGATATGCCATGATGTGGGCAATCCAATAGCAAATCCTGAAATCTTTCCCAAGATTGAAACAAACTTTCGTTAGATCTCATAGAAAATGCATTAATCTTACCTCTCAACTCCGCCGTCTTGGATGGCGGAAAGAACTTAGTGAGGAATTCCGAAGAAAGATCCTCCCATCTTTCGAGTTTCCCACTTGGAAGAGCTTGATACCAAGACAATGCTTTCCCTTTCAAGGAGAAAAAGAAAGGCTTGAGTTTATAGCTGTTGGTAGTTGCATTCTTTGGCTTCATTGTCTCCATCATGATCTCAAAATTTTGTAGATGTTGATGTGGAGATTTAGCGCTTGTTCCCCCAAATTGATTTTGGCGGACAATGGTAATAACTTGCGGGTTGAAGCTAAACCCTTGTGCATCATCATCATCAAAGTTCACACCCAAACGGCGTGGTTGCGGCGTTGGATCCATCCTTTGGCCAAGAGTTCTTGGCGCTTCATCCACACGATCGACTCTCGCACCTCTAGCTGGGGCACGGCGATTGGCAGTTGCCCGTGGAACGAACGGGTTCAAATTGATCGTTGGATCAATTTCCTCTAGTGGTGGCATGGAAGAGTCGCTATCCTCATTGGATGAGTTGGTTCTAACCGATCTTGATGGCCTCCTTCTTCTCTTTGTCTTCTTGAGGTTGTTTATTTCCAGCCTCATTTAAAACATCATGTCCGATAGATCATCAACCTTCGTTTGATGACGATCCATTTCCTCCCTGCGAGTCTTCTCACTCCATTGGAGTTGAGCTTCTTTTTCCGCCAACTCCGTTTGGTAATCAGGTTCTCTTTCTTCAGCCATCTTTCTTTCCTTGAGCTTTCTCCTCAAAGTCCTCTCAAGCTCTTGATCAAGAGGTAAGAGGTCTTCGTTGTTCCTAGACCTGCGCATACACTCGAAAAGATATCAAATAACAAGGGAAAAGCTCCCAAGCTTGACAACCGATAACCGAATTCGGCCTAGACCAAATCCCCAGCAACGGCGCCAAAAACTTGTTCGCCACTTAGCGTGCGTGCAAATAAGTCTTAAATTTATAAAACTAGAAATCAAGCAAGCGAACCCGCAGTGTACGGATCGATATAGTTAAGCAAGAATTCCAAAGTATCGAACACAGGGATTTGGGGGGTTAAATCCAGTTATAGAATTGTCAAGCAAGTAAATGTATGAGCTTTTGTAAATATTGGGAAAACAACAATCCTAAAGATCCAGGAATCCAGCTGTGGAAATCGATTCAAGATATACTAAAGATATAAGGACAGAGTTAAGAGTTGCAAAGGTATACTAATGCAAAGCAATGTACGATGAAGTTCCAAGGCTTTATATGTCTTATCTAGAAATACTCTCTATAAAGGTTGTTGAGGCTTTAGTATAGAAAGGATCTAAAGACAAGAATTAATATCAAATACCCAAACTTGTAATCCAAGGATCAAGACTAACTAAACCGATTAAGGTTGTGACACTCGGAATCGAGGTAGAGGTTGTTGAGGCTTCACTACCACCTAGAAAAGGCAAGCCAAGACTAAGTTAAAGCAAATCTTTAACTTTGGATTAAAGTAAAAGCAAGGTTCGTAAACTAAGGGAAATTACGGGTGGATCTTGAGATTCCACGGCCGTGGAACTCAAGAACACACCGTGATTTTGGTTCGTCGGCGATTCTCTCTAACTCTCAGGGTCCAATCTGTTTACGATCGATCTATCATCATCTAAGCCACAACTATCAACCCTTCACCTTAGAATTTCTAAAGAGTTTTAGCCAACAACAGCATTGTGATATCAAATTCAAGATTTAAAAGAATGAAAGATGAAAACCTTCGAAAACCTTCAATAAATCTCAAATCAATCTCAAATCCACAAACAAGAACAATGATGTAAGCAGATTCAGAATAACACAAACCAATCACAATCCTTGATAAGAACAAACAGCGGGATGTCAATCCGTCTTCTAATCAAACCTAAGGACAAAAGACGTAATCTCCGTACGAACAATCTTCCAAATCTTCACTCTTTCTGTAAGCCTTTCCGTTAGTTCGGAATTCTCAATAGGGCTAAGCGCGGTCTAAGCGAAGGTCTAATCAGAGGTGACGGAATCTCTCTCCTTCCGTCCTTTTATAGGGCAAGATAGAATAAGTGTCCAGCCCATTGTGTAAAAGATCGTGGCTTTAATTTGTACGTTAAAAGATCGCCTAAATCACGGTCAAAGAGGATTCCACGCCCGTGGTTTAGAGCGTGGAATTTGATTACGGTGCTTCACAACTTCAACGGCCATGTAACTTACTGGAATGCTCCACGCTCATGTTGCCAAAGTTCCACGGCCGTGGTTTAGAGCGTGAACTTCATTACGGCCGTATTTTAGAGTGTGGAAACATAGGTTGCTCGTAATCCCCTTTGTTTTGTGTCATTCTTCAACTTAGCATCTTCCTTAGCTCCTTTGTGGTGTCCTCAATCCATGGACATGCTCAATCCATCTCCATTCTCCCTTGATTCGTTCGGTTTTAGCTTTTATTTGCCTACAATCAACACAAAGCTTATGTAGACCTCTATATCGACAATATAGATAAACTAGCTCACAATTGCTTCAATGCTTTATCAATGAACACTAATATGGATGAAATACATCTAGAAAACGTGCCTAAAATATCACAATATTTCATGCTAACAAGCCCTTGCTTTTGACCCTTCTTCCTTTATATATCCTCTTCTTCCTCTAGATGAGGGTTTCCTCATTCTCTTTCCTGCTCCATCTCTCTCACGTTTATCTTCTTCTCCTCTCATCTCTCCTTGGATCATTTTTTATCTTCCTTGAGCTTTTATTGAGTTTGAGAGCTTATGAGCTTGGCCTTGTGGCTGATTGTTGATGGTTGATGTTGTTGAGCTTTGTGTGAGCCAGCCTGGTGTGTGGTGTATCTCCTTCTGATTTGGGTTCAGCTTGGTAAGCTTCTATGGCTTCATTATAGTGATGATCTGATGCAAACTCTTCATTACAGCTTGGTAACCATGTCCTTCGCGGTCTCTTGAGCTTTCCAACACTTCCAATAGCTAGCGTCAATTCGATGCAAACTCTTCATTACAGTGATGATCTGATGCACTGAAGGTAATTTCTTTGAATTACCGTACCTACATAAACTCGATTATCACTCCGAATATGATACACAATGTGTAATGTGCACTCATTAGGTAGGACATAAACTAAGTAAAAAAATATATGCAACTTACATTGATTGAACCTTATCAACTATTACGTGATAGGAAGCTCCCCTATTTGTCGCCCGGCGCAAATGATACGAGCATGTGTGTCGGAACAAACTTTGTTGTGGTAAAGTATGTTGATTGACCGAGCATTGAAAAATGCACCCTCCACTTACAATCTTCATCTACAAATCTGGCAGTCACGGCCTTCGTTTTCGACTTTACGATCTTGTAATGGGAACATTCAGATATTGAATGTAGACATAATGGTTCTTAACTTCATTCTTGGAATGATATATCTTCCCAACTTGTAGATGCAAATCGTTCCCTGATGATATATAACTATTTATATGTGGAACTATCGCAGACACATTATTGTTTGCATCTTCTACAGACTCGCTCCCAATCACACTAGAACTTGTTGTATATAACTCAAGTTCCAAATCTCCTACCTCATTTTGTACCTCACGATGCAAATTATGTCCTGAATCTTGTGTTCCATCGTTCATAGCATCTTCTTGGCTGTGTAGTTCAATGAACATCCCTCCACCACTCTTCTGCAATGCTATTTTGTTCACACATAAAGGAACACTCCAGCTAAATTGTGGCAGACCACTTATGTGTACAAAAGTATTCAAATCATCCTATGTATTAACATCATATGGTTTGAGACCCTCATTGAAAGGATTCTCGTAAGACAAGCGTAAATCAAACTCTGTTAGACATATTTCAAATAGCGAAGCAATCTTGTCTCTCAACACATCAAACGTGCATTCAATTGATAACAATAATGGCTTACTTGACCCTACTTCATTGTAGCTCCACGAACCTTTTTCAAATTTCCATCGCCCGCCATAATAAATGGTCACGAACACCACTCCCATGATTCCTACACAAAACGTTACATACAATATATCTATGCATTAAAACGACACTATATTGTACATAAATAATACCGTACAAGTAATTATTCACGCAATTTCATAATATGTACATAATATACATTTCAACAAGTACATAGGTTTTAATACATTTCCAGTAAAAGTTATGCATAGCTGTTTCATTCTGACTATACAACTGTACATAATATTAATAACATCGACATAATCCAAGTTTTTTTGTACATTGCTTAATAGATTAATGTATTTAAATTTAAACGTTGTTCACATGGCGTACATAAAAATATCGTTTACTACATAATGTCATCTCATACATTATAGTCATATACTACATAAAATTCAAAAACTTCACCCAATTGTTAGATCCTATGTACATAACGTAAAATTTGTGTACATAACTGTATCACATTTACTACTCCACTGTACATAATATTAACAACATATACATAAACCAAAATTATGTGTACATATACTCTTACAAGTATGTTCATGAAATTAAACGTTCTTAACAAAAAGTACATAAATATTCAGGTCTATATAAATTCACATTATACATAACTTTAACAGGTACATAAAATTCACAGACATTGCACAAAACTTCCCAACGACAGTGGATACTATTTATAGTTTCGACTCCATTGAAGGAAAAAAATGTTGCAAAATGATGAAGGAAAAAGTTATCCTCATACATAATATGAAAAACAAACATACCTTACAGATTTGGAGACAAAAAAACTCAATAAACTGTTCAAAGCAAATTTAAGAAGATTTCAGATACAGATCCTCAACTGTAATGACTTCTTCGTCCAAAAAACGGTGATTACCGTGATCGATTATCTGTAAAAGATGATGGATATCGCACAGAAGCAACAATTGCATATACAGATCCAGAAATCGAATGGTGATTATCGCACAGCAGCAACGATTGCACATACAACTCTTCAAATCGATGTTATGTATGTTGATTCGGATCCTCAACGATGTCTGTCAATTCATATATTGAATTCATTAAGAATCGCACAGAAACAGGGATTTTTGGATGATAATTTTCGATTCTCTGTGGATTAATGGTGGTTGTCGCCCTAAACAATGGTGGATATCGTGAATTTGGAATGACGTTGAAACGGATTGTGCTGGCTGTAACTGATTTCTTAATTGTAGGGGACCACTCTCATTTTCCTTACTTAATTAAAAAACTGCCATATTAATTAGGGCTAATTTGGTTAGTAGGCCTTTTTAAGAATAGCATTAGTAAGTAAGCCTTTTTAGGTTTTTAGTTTAGTAAATATACCCCAAATTTTTTTTAACCGTGGAAACCCTAACCTTCAATTCCTCCGCCTCCTTCAGCTCTCCCTTCGTTTGCATATCCTTCAATTTCTTCCGATTCCATTCCGGCTTTCCGTAGAGGTCCTTCAGCTCTCCCTTCTTCATCTCTCCCAGCGGCCGGTGGTCCCCTGGGCCTCCTCTTTGACGTGGTGGTCATCCCTTTCCGGCGTCGACAATGCCCCCTTCTCTAGGTCAGTTTCTTCATTCTCCTCTCTTCTCTCTTTCTTGTCGTCTTCGGAAGCTAGTGTCGGCTTCTGGTGGGTCACCGTGCATCCGGTGGGCGCCTTGCTTCCACGCTTGGTGGCGCATGGCCGGTCCTGGTTTCGGTCTCTGTTATTGCAGTGCCTGAGTCATCTATGGCGGGTTTTGTATTCACAGCAAGTGTTAGTGCAGCTATCAGCTTCAGTGGTCAGTTAGGGTTCCTCAACTCGCACAAATGTTGTAGATACATCATCCATAGGGTTGCGGAAATTAGGGTTAAGACTTTATATTTGAAGAACCATGTACTAATTGACAAGTACCATGGTCTTCTTCATTCTCATCCGTCTCAAATTCTTATTTGATTTAGCATGGTGCAGGTTAAGTGGACAACTTTAATATATTGTCAATAATAGTATTTTCTTATCGGTTAAACTTGCTTAGACAAAGAGGTAGCCATGGAGTTGCTTGTCTTTGCATTCCTTGAATTTCAATTCTTCCTTGATACTCAAATTGAATACAATTGGCTTATAAATGCAGACTTCTCTGTGTATTTGTTGAGGGTAGATGCATCTTTGTTTAACATTTTCCCTGTCTGTTCATCATCTGCCCCTTGCATTTCCAATTGAATCTATTTTGCACTACGGATGATGTTTGTATAGAAGCTATGTTATGAGAAGAATAAGCTATATTGATATTGTTTTAAGTTCTTCTTCCTTGTTCATTCAGTTTGAAGCGTCGTGTTCTGTATTATACAAAGGAAAGATTTCTCAGATAAGAAAGGAAGCTAATAGCTTTGGAATAGAGTTTCTGGTTCATTCGTGAAGAAGCTTATAGCTTTTGGAATAATGTTTGTATAAAAAATTCTGTTATAAGTTTTCCTTGTTTAAGTTTTCTGGTATGAAATTCTGGTGTAAAAAAATTCTAGTATGACAAAATGTAATTTTATGGTATGTAACTTTATGGTATGTAGTTTTATGGTATGCAGTTTTATGGTACGTAATTTTATGGTATGAAAATATTGTGTAACAAAATTCTGGTATGACAAAATGTAATTTTATGGTATGTAACTTTATGGTATGTAGTTTTATGGTATGTAATTTTATGGCATGAAAATCTAGTGTAAAAAATTCTGGTATGATAAAATGTAATTTTATAGTATGTAATTTTATGGTATGAAATTTTTGGTATGAAATTTCTGGTATAAAATTTCTAGTATGAAATTTCTGGTATGAGGATTTCTGGTATGAGGAATTCCGGTATGAGAAATTCCGGTATGAAAAATTTAGTCTAGAAAATAAAAAAGAAAATAATAAAAAAAAGGCAAGAAAAATAATTAAAAAAAACAAATTCAGTAATTAAAAATTAAAACTTATACTTATATAACAAATAACAAACATCATTTATTCCTTTCTTTCTAAATAGAAGGGTTAATAATTTTTACCTAGTATTAAATGAAAGTGGTAAAAAATTTAGGGTACACTTTCTTAAACAAAAACTCAAAAAGGCCTAATATGTCAAATTATCTCTATTAATTAAGGGAGAGAATCTTTTTAATTTTGAAAGTATATTCAATTATTATAAAATTTATCTTTTTTGTAAATTTACAAGGGGCCTAGTTAATTCACATCTTATCTTATATGTATTAAAGGAGAGACCTTCTTTGTCACGTGTCAACGCCACAATTCACGCAACTCCCAAAATATTTTTAAAAAGTTATTATTTTGGTTATCTTTTATAGAAAATAAAAAACAAATCTCCAAATCTATAATTAATTTATAAAATTTTAATAATTTTTAGAAATCCAATAAATCTTCTAATCAAATTCTAAATATATTTATTTTTATTCAAAGTTAATAAATAATTATTAAAAAATTTATATTATAAGTTACAAACTTTAAGTAAAAGAACCTGATCTAATTAATTATATTAATTATATATAATATATAATTAATTATAAGAAGAAAAAATCTTAAAATAAAATTAAAATAATAATAACAATTATACTTTCATTCTCCGGATTTTTATCTTACAAAAACATAAATATAAAATTTTAATTATAAAGTATTTATTAAAACTCAACCCGCACAAGGTGCGGGTAATACACTAGTTGATACGTAATTGCCTACTCAATCTACATTTATACAATAAAAGCCTACTTACCTCTTTTACTCAATAATTTTTAAATCTTACGAACAAAAGAAACAAAATATTATTTCGTTTTTTGTCATCTTTTTCGCATCAATTTTCTATCTGAAGTGATATTTGGAGTACATTGTCACAAAAATATTTTTACATGGGCATTACTTTACATTTTATTGATGACGATATGTTTTTGCATAAATTTGTTATTTCATTTCGTCATTTCAACGAAAGATATAATGCCACTAACATTGCAAATTTGATGAAAACGGTTTTCCAATAATATAATTTACAAGGTTGAGTTTTCATACTCTTTTGATAATACATCCGCTAACAACTCTGCCGTAAACGATTTGGTGGAGGATGTGAGACAATATTTGCGAACTCTTTTTATTCATCAAAGATGTGCATGTCATATTTAAAACTTATGTATTCAAGATGGACTTAAAACTTTATCGACTATCCTAACCCCCATCACCAACGTTGTTGAACATATTTGGCACTCTCCGATTTGAGGAAAAAATGAAGAACAATATATTTACAAATTAATGTTCATCCAATTGCATGTTCAAAAGACATTGAAACTCTACTTACAAATTACTTAGTCAAGCCCTTCGTTACAAACAAATTTTACAAGTTTTTTCCGCACAAAACATTTCGTGGTCAATGTTAGATGATGAAAATATTTGACAAACTTGCCTTAATATTTGTAATGTTTTAAAGGTTTTTAGTGATTCAACTAATACAATGAGTTACGTTTACACTCCCACTTCTTGTAGCTTTTTAGAAATAGCCGAAACGCTGTCGAGGCTTTAGAAATCGGTTTTACTTATCCAAACCTTGTAAGTGATGTAAATGACATGAAATTGAAATGGATAAATATTACATTGATATTCCCTTATTTATCTTATTTTTTCCGTTTTTGATCCTATACTTAAAGTTGAAGGTGTTACCGAATTGTTGGGTGTTTATTATGAATGTTTGGGTTTAGGTTTTACAAAAACTTATACTATTATGAATAATGTTCGTATTGAAATTGAAAAATTATTTTCTTCCTTTGAAACAAGTGCTCGCTCCTCCTCCTCCTCCTCCTCCTCCTCCTCCTCCTCCCCCTCCTCCTCCTCCTCTTCTTCTTCTTCTTCTTATTCGTTCAAAAGTTAAACAAAGTTTAGCTAAAAGAACAAAAACACCACGTCATTCATCTGCAAGTGTAGAATTTCAAGATTATCTAACAACGTGTTTTAGTTTTGATAGTGAATATTTTGAAATTTTGGATTGGTGGAAGAAGTTAGCCCCGAAGTATCTAACCTTGATCAAAATTGTGCAACAACTCATGGTCGTGCCCGCATCAACGGTTGTAGTGGAGCAAGCATTTAGCCCAGGAGGGAATATACTTACCTACAAGAGAAGCCAATTGAAGTCCGAAAAATTGGAGGCACAAGTATGCATTCAATATTGGATAAGGGCGGATAAGCGGACATAACGGAATGCCCCAATTTATGACTCAAAATCGGATTCCAACTTTGATAATCCGGGCACAACTTCCGAGTCCGATGCATGAAGGTAAGCAAGATAACTAAGCAACTCGAAAGTCCAACAAAAGGTAAACAAAGGTAAGAGAACTACGTGGGCTTTGATTCATCTTAACCCCAAGAGGAGACGTAGACAACCAGAAAACCAGTTCAAGTCCTTTTCTTAACTTAAATAACTAATATCTCGGGTGAGATATTAAAAATCTCGTTGAGATATCAGTTATCTTGACCAAGAGACTCAATATCTCACCGAGATTTCCTATGTTGAGAGCAATCTCGGTCGAAATTTCCAAAATCTCGCCTTTTTTTTTTGTTAAACCATTGTTAAACCGCTAAACTGCCGGTATTGTGGTTTAGCAAACCGGCGGTTTAGTTTAACCTAAACCACCTAGATTCGCGACCCAAGTCTAGCTATGAACCCATAACTTTGAGTTCGATATTCATTGAGAAGCATTGCTAACATAGAACAATTGATATGAAACAACTCAACCTAGTCCTTATCTATCGAGTTAGTAAATATATTTCTATGTATCCTAAGAAACCCAGAGAAAAACTGCCCATGTTTTTTTTTGGAGCGTGTTGTATCGCCGGAAAATACTCTTGTCCTCTTTTTTACTTCCAGATTACTGGTAATAATCAAGGTGGTGGGAGGTATTACGGATAGATGTTAATGAACGTGGTCAAGACCAATACGAATTAGATACCCAATGAGCAAAAAAACACTTGGTGAAAACCGAAAATTGTACGAGTAAATTTGTCATCAACTTCTCTATGAAATCAATAAAGGAATGGTGGTCGTCCATTTTGGGGCTAACAAAAGTAAGGAAAGCTTCAAATTTTATGAATAATCTAATTAGCTATTGGGAATACCTCAAATATGGGAACAAGCAAATAAAATATATCTTGTTTGAACAACTGTTGGACATTGTAAACCGGTATCCTCTTGACCACTTTTTCCAGCTATCCAATATGTTGTAACTAAAGTGTTCAGCCTCAAGTATAGAATGCCGAAGCAAGAAACCATTCATCTATTGCAAACAACAAGTAAATATAAGAAAATGAAAAACAAAGGTTAAAACCAAGTCGTAAAATAACTCGAAAGAAATTCGGAAGTTGACTTTCGTTTTGAAGTCGGTTTCGGAATTTTGAAAATGTGGTCTTTAACCTTGTTTAGTTGTGATGACTTACCATTTGAAGTCGTTTCTTAAGTGTGGCCTAAACGAATGTTCAAAAAGACACCGTAGTCACACACCCCTGTTTTTTTTTTTTGTGGGAACACGTTCTTGTTGATCGTGTTTGATCGTGGTGGTGTTCGAGGTCTCCGAAATCCTCCATCTAAGTGGGGGAACATCGTGATATCCAAACGTCATGATATCCACATTTTTTTCGCATGAGGTATGACGCCCCCTTCAAAAGGTTCATATTATCGTGCTTCCCTATAGCGAGAGACTGCGTAAGTCCAGCTATCCCGTGTCCTCTCCATGATTTTGTCAGCCTCAAATGCTCCTCTCTTGTGGTTTGTTTTTTTTTTGAAAATTTTATGTATATTAGCTCAGAAAGGGATTTACAAAGTCCAACTTGGAAACAAGATCCAACTTGGTTACAAGTTCATAGAACGTATTAGATAGAGAGAGATAGAGAGGTGAAGAAATGAGAGTAGCAGAAAGAGAGGACAAGCAGCCAGTCCCAATTACATCAGCTGGATTCCGAGTGTGGATGCCCAAGTAGCAGATTGGTCGGATCTATCATTCCAGTGATGTGAGAAATGATTTTTAGTAGCTTGAATGATGTTATGAGCACACGTAGCTTCACTTGTGATCGTGTTGTTGAATGCGATGTCGTTTCTGGCCCTCCATACGAAGTAGATGAAGTTAATAATAGCAGCGATTCTTACCATGGAGATGAGGCATTTCTTGTTATTATTGAGGGATCCAAGCCAGTTCCATAGGTTGTCCGAGTATGGAAATGGGTGAGGAATGTGCAGCCACCTAGAGACAAGGTTGAGAGTGATGATGGCGAAGCTGCAGTCGTGGAACAGGTGAGATTCGTTCTCAGGGCTGCGCTCGCAAAGGTAGCAGGTGTCAATTTGTGTGAGGTTCCAGGCGCAAAGTTTTGTACGGGTAGGGAGCCGGTGATGGGCAGCAATCCATGCAATGAAGCATCCCTTAGGTGTGTTGGTTCTTCTCCAGATATTGTTGTATAGTGTATGGTTAGCTGGAGGGGGAAGTTGATGGATGAAGTGATAGGCCTTAGTTGTGGAAAATTTGCCATTGGTCATAACGACGGATGAGATGAAGTCAGGACCGGAATGAGTATCTTGGATGTGCCTGATGAGGTCTTTGACTTTGATGAGGTAGTTCCACGAGAAACTGAACTTGTAGTTTGCCTCGCAGGTCCAGACAGGGCGGTGCTTTAGTACATTGTTGCTGATCCAGGAGGTCCAAAGATTGTGCGAGGGATGAAAGCTGTTTAGTTCAAAAATCAGCTTGGACATACAAGCCTTATTCCACGCAAGGAGCTCCTTGAAGTCGAGTCCACCATCCGCCTTCGGGGAGCAAACGGTGGACCAAGCGACTAACGCTCTCCTGCTGGAATCAGAACCCGACCAGAGAAAGGATCGCAGCAGCCCATTAATCTTCATGATGATTTTGTGAGGGATAGGAAGCAGAGAACACCAAAAGTACTGGAGTGGAATGAGTATTGACGAAATAAGTTGCTTCCTTCCAGCGTAAGAAAGCTTCCGAGCACTCCAAGCATTGATTTTGAGTGTGATGTTGTTGATGAGCTTAACGAATTCTGCAGGCCTCAGTCGTTTACTACCGATGGGGATGCCTAAGTAAGTGAATGGAAGTGTTCCAATTGGGATCCCAGTTGAGGATTCAATGGAGACTTGATCATGCTGAGTAATACCACCGAGAAAGATAGAGGATTTGTTGACGTTGATGTTTAGTCCAGAGTAGAGACTAAAATAGTTGAGTGTGTTCTTCAGTATGTTGATTGAATCAATGTCACCCCTGCAAAACAACAAAATATCGTCAGCAAAACAAAGGTGGGTTATGATGGGTGAGGAGCATTTGGGGTGCGGATTGAAGTTTGGATTGGATGTGTTGGTAATGAGCATGGATGAAAGCACTTCGAGTGCTATGGTGAAGAGGGATGGTGAGAGTGGGCAGCCCTGACGAAGTCCTCTAGAGCCCTTGAAATAACCCTTAAGAGTGCCATTGATGTTGATGGAGTATGCTGGGTTTGTAATGCACGCATCAATGAGCTTGATGAAGTTGATCGGGTATCCCATTCTACCAAGGCAATTGATAATAAAGCGGTGGTCAATCATGTCGAAGGCCTTTGTAAGATCGACTTTAATTGCACATCTCGGAGATACATGCTTCTGATTGTACTTCTTGAATAATTCTTGTGCAATGAGTATGTTGTGTTTGATCGATCTGCCCTTAACGAAGGCACCTTGGTAGCTCCCGATCATTAAGGGAAGTGTAGCATTCAGCCTCGCTGCCAGTATCTTAGCGATCACCTTGTAAGGTGTATTGCAGCATGAGATCGGTCGGTAGTCGGCAGGAACACTAGGGTTTGGTTTCTTTGCAATGAGGGAGATTGAGGTGTGGTTGTAGTGAGGGGGCAGGGTTCCCGAATTGAAGAATGAGGTGATCGCCTTGGTGAAGTCATCACCGGTGATACTCCATGATTGTTTGAAGAAGTATGCGTTAAAACCGTCCGGACCGGGTGCCTTCGTATCTCCAATAGAGAATAATGCATCTTTGATCTCAATTTGGCTAACATTGCGGTTAAGCAGTTCGATAAGATCATGGGGCAGCGTGGGTAGTTGGCAATCCGGGAAGTGGTTGAGTGGATTTAGGACATTTGGAGGGTTTAGGATGCTAGAAAAGTGGGAGGTTAGGATATCTGAGATTTCATCCTGGTCAAATGTAGTTGCGTGTGAATTTTCGAGGGGATAGCTGAGACTTTTGATTGTGTTCCTTGCTCTTCTATTTAGAATCCCCTTGAAGAAGTAGCTGCTGCAGTGGTCGCCAAACTTGTACCACGCAGCCTTTGACAGTTGCGCAAGGGTGTCCGTAAGTGTGTTTTGGTTGGTGCGGAGGGACAGTAATGTGCTTCTCTCGAGCTGGATGAGAGCCTCATTGAAAGGGTCGTTCTGCAGGTTGGTTTGGGTGATGGCGAGAGAGGATTTGAGGCTAGTGATTGTTGTTTGGAGAGTCTCGAGTTTGGCACTAGGGAAGCGCTTCAGGAGGGGTTTCAGTCTCTTGAGCTTGTCTGTGAGAGAGATCATTGGGCACATAGTGGGATTGGCTTCAGGGATTGCCCAGGAGGATGTGACCGTATGCATGAAGCCTTCATGCTTAGCCCAGGAGTTATTGAATCTGAATTGACGGTGGGCAGTGGCAGGTTTGGGGTAAATGGTGAGGATGGCAGGCGAGTGATCGGATATACTTGGAGTATCAAAGAATGCGGTCGAGTTGGTAAGGTTGTCAGTCCAGGCTTCGTTCACCACAATACGGTCTAGCTTACACCATATTCGGTTAGGGAACTGCTTGTTATTCCATGTCATTGTGCAGCCCGAGTGAGGTAGATCAGATAGGGAATTTTCAGTGAAGCATGAAGCGAGTTCATCCGAATGAATGCTGTTAGTGGAGGGATTCTCGGAAATCTTCTCAGTTGGGGAGAGAATGGTGTTAAAATCTCCCATGAGAAACCAAGGAACAGCCGAGCTAATCTGTTTAATGGTTGAAATGGCATTCCACATGGGGTAGCGCTGCTCAGCCGAGTTGTGGGCATAGATGAAGGTACCCTCTAAGCATGGGTTAGAGGCGGGGGCAGTGGGGTTGGTATTTTGTGTGGTGAGGGTGATAGAGCAGTGAATGAGTTGATTGGTATTGAGGATTGTGGTGATTTGTGTGGTGAGCGGGTTCCACCAAAGCCAGATGCGGCATCTGAATTCAGCGGAGAAGTTGGAGGTATGTTTCCAGTTGGGTATAAGTGAGGAGAGCTGAGTCATCTTGTTCTCAGTGAGCTTGGTTTCTAAGATTGCTATGATGTCTAGGTTGTGGGTTTTAACAATGTCGCGAATAGCCTGGTGCTTGCTGGGGTGGTTGAGACCCCTTATGTTCCACGAACATATATTAAGATACATAAACAACATTTTGAGTGCATCCCGTATCCTTGATAGCGGGATTAGAGGTCTGAGGAAGTGTGGGAGGTTTGGTAGCATCAGGTATAACTGTTGATTCAGTTGGGGAGTGAGAGAGGGTGTTAGTCGGATGTGAGGGTTGTGTGGTTTTAGCTGGTATTACTGGTGGTTCAGAAGGAAGAGGTGTAGCTTCCCGTGGAGAGGGAGTTTGGGTAGCTGGGACTGTGGGTGAGTGGGAGTGCCCTGGGGCATTCAAGTCAAGAGAAGCTGAAATGTTATTCGAAGGGTGAGTGAGAGTGCCCTGGGTAGTTTTGTTTTCCAGTAGAGTGTTTTGGGTCTGAGTTTCTGTGGTAAGCCGGTTGTTTGCTTTTGGTGGTGAGCTCATTGAGGTTGAGTTGGATTTGCCTTTTATGTGTGTTGGTTTATAGATGAATGGTGTTTTCAGTCTTTGTGATTCATCAGGGGTGGGAAGGATTGGTTCCAAAGGCGAGTGGATGGAGCGAGAGCGAGTCACCCCTTGGAATTTTGTTAATGTTTGCTTGTTGTTCGCGATCCGCTTGCATTTGTGTCCGAATGTAAGGCAGTCGGGGCAGTGGTCGGGTAGCCATTCGTACACCACTTTTTGTTCAATTCTTTCCCCATCAGGTCCCATGAATATGATCGAGCGGGTGAGTGGTGTGCTTGCGAGAATCTCAACAAGAATTCTCGCAAACCCCAGACGCTCTTGGTTGGCGGAGACCCCATCAGTGAGGATAGGCACACCTATGCTAGAGCCAATCCTAGCCAGCATCCTTGGGGACCAGAACCTATAGTCAAGGCCGGGGAGTGAGATCCATACAGGGATTGAGGACAGACTAGAGTAATCTAGAGCCATTCCGTGACGCCATCGCTTAAGGATGATGGATGTGCTTCCATTGATAACACAAGGGCTCTCGAGTAGTATCGTGTTCAAGTCTTCTTCGGAAGCAAAATGAAAGACGTACACACCATTGTCATTCCTGAGTATCTTGGCTTTAGCAATGTGGTTCCATGACAGTGATGCGTAGCTCGACATTTTATGATAGGCCAGTGGGCTTCCGACAGGGAATCCAACCAGCGTAAGGTTCCACTTGGAAATAGCGTCTGAAATATCATCATTAGTGAAGTGGATGATGCCTTGATTCTGTCCAGGGGAGTATTCGAGGGGAACATGGTTCCTAGGCAATGCATTTAATAACATGCTTTTGAAGGAGCCTTTTGCATTTTCTAGGTGTTGAGGAAGCTGTAGGGTCACGGTTGGTGAGACATGAGGAGTTGGGGCTGGTGTGGACTGACTTGGTGAAATCTCTTCCAGGTTTTGAGGAAGCTGTAAGGTCCCGGTTGGTGGGACATGAGGAGTCGGGGACGGTGTGGACTGGCTTGGTGTAAGTTCTTCCGGGTTTTGATTGTGTTCGGGTTCCAGCAGTGTGGTTGAGACAGTTTTGACAATTGTATTGACTATTGAGTTTGATGCATCCGCTTGAACGTATGTGTTGAGTTCAGGTTCAGGCATAGCTAGGGTTTTGTAGTCTAGGGTGTGTGGATTTTTTGCACAGTAGCATGCAGATCCAGAAGGGTTTTCGTTTGCTGCTGGGAGGTTCTTTGGGTTGTTTTTGACAGTAGCAGTGTTGGGTGTGAGTGGTGGGAAAGCGGTCTGTGATGTAATCTCAGGGGTCTTGTGGAGCGATGGCATCCCAAGCCTGGTGTTGTTTGATCGGATCAGCTCTTCAGGCACCAGTTCAATAGGGCTAGGGGGGTCCGCTAGTGATATGTGGTTATGTTTCGGACCTAGGTGCAGCTCCGAAATCTTGACAGATCGGTTTTTGGAACGTTTGGAGCCTCCCATGGGGGGGGGGGGGGGGGGGGG
>BSUD01000001.1:131621059-131790875 GCA_033239045.1 Fagopyrum esculentum | reverse complement strand
GGACGGCGGTGACAAGGTGGGGTTGGGGAGCAACCTGGGGGCCGCTCAGGGGATGGAGCAGGCGAAGCCTACTCCGGTGGCTGTTTTCCTATGAGAGAGAAGAGAGCTTTTTGTGTTTTTTAACTGTTTATCTGCAGTATTTTTTATTGAAAATATTGATAAGTTCTCTTGTGGTTTGTTTGTTCCAACTTTTTCGTTCTTATTGATCTTTTTGATTTTACTTGCGGTGCTTTATTGTGTTTTCTCTTTATTCTGCCTATTTACATGACGATTTATCCGTTTGTCGTTCTTCGGCCTCTCGATATCGAGCTTGGGAAAAAAAACGAGCCAGACCATAATTTGGGCCCAATCTGGAATAAACATCGCAGGCTCGCAGCCATGTTTTGTCCTCCGTCTGCAATCCAACCTTCACACAGCCACGCTGAATCTCAGGCTAAACCAGGTCCCGGATGAAGCTTATTCGCCATCGGCGGCTTCTCTCCGGCTCCGATATCCGCAAACACTTCCGCCAGTACGCTGCCCTCACTCTAACCTCCGACGACGACGACGACAAGTTCATTTCCCATCTAAACGACATCGTTCGGGGGAAGGAGGCCTGGAAAGTCTCCCTCAACACCGCCTTCGTTTCTCAGAGGCTGAACCCCCACCACGTCGAAAGAGTTCTTCTTCAGACCCTCGACGATCCCAGGTTAGCTCTCAGATTCTTCAACTTCTTAGGCCTTCATCGCAATTTCCACCACTCCACGACCTCATTTTGCATTCTCGTTCACTCCCTTTCCCAGGCCAGCCTCTATTGGCCTGCCAACTCTGTTCTCCAAACCCTATTTGATAGAAACCTCAGCCCCTTCGAGATCTTCCACCAGCTTCTCAAGTCTTATAGGAATTCCGCATTTTCGTCTACCTTAGGGTTTGATTTGTTGATTCAGAATTATGTCCAGAGCAGGAGGATCCTGGACAGCGTTGTGGTTATGGAGTTCATGTGGAGAGAAAGGCTGATGCCCGAAGTTCGAACGATGAGCACTGTGTTGCACGCACTGCTAAAAATTCGACAGTTTCGGAAGGTTCTGGATCTCTTCAATGTGATAGTGAAGTTCGAAGATTTGAAACTGGATGTCTATCTCTACAATGCTGCTGTTCGAAGCTTATGTGAATTGAAGGATTTGGATGGGGCTAGTGAGGTTGTAAGGTTGATGGAGTCGACTGGCTGTGAATTGAGTGTTGCAACCTATAATGTTCTAATCTTTGGGTTCTGCAAGAACTTGAGAGTTTGGGAGGCTTTGGAGATCAAGAAATGCTTGCCTGAAAAGGGATTGAGAGCTGATGTTGTTACCTTCGGATCATTATTGTATGGTTTGCGTAAGGTCGAAGAGTTTGAGGTTGCTATGGGAATGATGAGGGAGATGACTGACTTAGGGTTTATGCCTAATGAAGCTGCCTTGTCGGATATTGTTGAAGGGTTGAGGAGGAAAGGGAAGATTACGGAAGCCTTTGAGTTGATTAATGAGATTGAGAAACTCGGAGTGGTTCCGAATTTAAAATGTTATAGTGCACTTATCAGCTCTCTGTGCAAAATTGGAAGATTGGAGGACGCAGAGGTAATGTTCAGGAGCATGGGAGAGAAAGGGCTAAATCCGAATGAAGTTACTTATGCTATTATGATAGATTCGTTTTGCAAGCATGGAAAGTTGGAGGTTGCGCTTGGGTTACTTGTCGAAATGACAAGAGGCGGAATAGAACCGACAATTTACCCTTACAATTCTCTCATAGATGGACATTGTAAGTTGGGAAAGTTTGATAAAGCAGAGTCTCTACTGAAGGAATTGGTTAGGATAGGATTGATTCCGACTGTTGTGACTTACACAGCGTTGATAAGTGGATACTGCAAAGATGGCGAGCTTGACAAGGCCTTTAGGCTTTACAACGAGATGAACGATACGGGCATTGCTCCTAATACATATACTTATACTGTGCTTATTTGTAGCCTTTGTCGTGCTGGTAGAATGGACAAAGCAAATAAGTTTTTTAGAGAAATGGTTGGCAGAGGCGTTCTTCCTAATGAGGTTACATATAATGTGATGATTGAAGGGTATTGCAAAGAGGGTAGTTCTGAGAAGGCCTTTCGGTTGCTAGATGAAATGGTTGAAATGGGTCTGCTTCCTGACACATATACTTATAGATCTCTGATAAGTGGTCTCTGCTCTATTGGTAAGGTTCCGTATGCCAAAGCTTTTGTGGACGATCTTCAAAAGGACAATAAAAATTTGAATGAGTTCTGTTTCAGTGCTCTTCTCCATGGCTTATGCAAAGAAGGCAAAGTGGAGGATGCGTTAGCTGTTTGTGGGGTGATGTTGGAAAAACAAGTGAAGCTTGACCTCATTTGCTACGCCATACTTATAGATGTGACTCTGAAGAACAACGACAGGGGAAGATTGTTGGAGCTCTTAAATGAGATGCATGACAAAGGACTGGAGCCAGATAACGTGATATACACCACCATGATTAATGCGTATAGCAATGTAGGTAACATCAAGAAGGCGTTTCAACTATGGGAGCTAATGATCAGTGAAGGTTGTGCCCCTAACGTAGTGACCTACACTGCCCTGGTAAACGGTTTGTGCAAACTCGGGTATGTTGGCAAAGCGAATCTCCTTCGTAAACATATGGTCTCTAACAACTGTGTTCCGAATCAGGTCACATATGGTTGTTTTCTCAACTATTTTGCCCGAGAAGGAAACATGGAAAGCGCCTTAAATCTTCACAACCTAATGCTCAAAAGTCGATTAGCAAACACAGTAACCTACAATATTCTTATCAACGGGCTTTGCAAGAAAGGCATGCTCGATAGGGCTGCAGAGCTTATCCTTGAGATGGTCGAGAATGATGTTAAACCCGACTGCATTAGCTACTCTACAATAATGTATGAGTATTGTCGAGGGGGTCAGATTCGAGAAGCTATCAGGCTCTGGGAGTTCATGCTGAGCAAGAGCGTTTCCCCTGATGAAGTAGCATATAATTTTCTGATCTATGGATGCTGTATAGCAGGAGATCTTACTATGGCTTCAGAATTACAAAAGGATATGGTTCGAAAAGGTGTCAAACCGGGACGGATAAGACGGAATGAGCGTCTGTTGGATGTAAGTTTAAGATAGTGGATGTAGTTAGATGCAGTTGATTCTTTTGTTCATTCATTTTGTGTTACAGTGTATATAATTCATAGAAGAAGCTGAGGGGGTGAACAGTGGCTGTAAACATCATAGACAATGTTGCGCAATAGACACATTTGAAGAAAGTTGCGAATGTCAACTTGGTCATCATAGACAAAGGTGGCATTCAATGATTTTACCTGTATTAATTAGGTTGTACTTGGGTTAGGCCCATATATGTGGGTTTCTTACCTATCCATACCCTCTCTTTTTATACGGTTGAACGTGCGACCTTGTGTTGCTTATTGGATCAAGTGAAGAGCTTGGGGGTGCCCAGCACCATTCATCAGGTTTTTGACATAATGGTTCTGTCCTCCTAAAGATGATTGTTTGTTCACTTAGCTTGATTCTGAATTTCTGACTATTTGCCTCTGATTTGTTGTTTCGGAATGGGGCCCTGTGCTGCTTAGGATTGGTAAGAGAGCTATCTATTGCTCTGTTTTTTGTAAATAAAATTTCATATTACTGCCTTACTTAAGTTACTATCCTTTTCCAGGCATCCTTTTTGGCTTGCTGTAGAAGGTTGTTCAGTCTTGCATTGACAGTCTTTCGTGAACAAACCCGAGCCATCACACTGCTGGAATTTGTTAGCTCTAGTTGCCTGTCTAATAACATTAAATGGATTAGTTTCATACCTTCTGAAAGATGTTGTGGTAATTGGTAAGGGAGCTGATTGAAATAATAACCTCACTCTCTTTTAAGCTCTGCTATTAGGTTCCTCTATTGTTTTTTTTGTTGGCTGGAAGGAGAGTCAATGTTAGGTACTTAGGTTCCTATTTTGTGGTCTCGTCCTTTCTTCAACATTGAGAAGTATTCTGAAAGTTTCTATGTTGATTGATGCAGGATAGGAGCTGCTTGTTTGATATGGGCTTAAGAGCAATTTGGAACTTCTAGTCCTTGAGGTATTTGAAATTTCCAGTGGAGTAGATATTTTCCTCATCCCCTTATATATGACATTGCGATTATATCCACCTAATTTCATTTTGATATTACCAAATTCCGTCACATCACATTAGATTCCTCTTGGTTGTTACTTGCTAAGGCCCTAGGAAGGAACTGGATTTGGTTTGATAAGATGAGCATAAATTCTGCTGTTTCCGCAGAAAGTAGAGTGTACTACTGTAGTGTACATAATTACATTTTATTTAAAATGACTGCTCTTGCCTTTTATTTTTTTAAAAAGTCTTTTCCTTTTTCTTAAATATCACCACTAAGTGGGTTGAGTATTTTTGCATTTTTGGGCTCTTGGGTCAGATTGTTCATAAACATTTCACTCTTGCTACAAACTATTGTGCTAAGCTCATTGGTATTCGTCAAGCAGTTTCTTGTTCCAGTTTTTAGTGTGTTTTCATATCTTCAAAAGATAATTTTTATGCTTCATTTGAAGTTCTGATCCATCGTCTAGTTTGGCTACTTCTTCTTTAGAGAAAATTGGAAGTGTTGCCACTTATTTTTAATTTTGTGTGGGTTTACTCTGTTTTATATTTTTTTATTAACTAATTGTCCCCTTAGTCTTACATTCGTGTATATAAATGTGCTTAGAATTTACGTATATCTTGAATGCAACTTGTAGATTGTTTAATTCTTATATCTTTTATAAATCAATTTCTTGTACTAAAAATTATAAAAAGAGGACATTCTGTTATAAATTTATGGAAGGACAAACACTAATTAAAATCATCTCAATATAAGAGGCTATTTACCCAAATTACCCTATTCTTTATGCCAGATGCCCATGCAGGTTTCTTGCATTTTCATCCGGTTTGATCCATCAGTCTTTTCATCCATGAAAGCCTTCAAAGATCCGCTGTAGTTACAAAAGATTTGTTTAGATTATCTAAATCAGCGTAGATAAACTTCACGTTTGTAGGAGCAGAGCAGGCTTTGGGATTCTATATTATTCTTTGTAGGCAAGCTATTGGCAATGGCAGAAGACTCTTTTGTGGACTCATCCTTGGCGTGTGTACCCATCTGGCTTCATTCTGCCCGACTCTATTGATACGGTGGCGGAGATGTGGGTGAGTGGAGATTGGGACTGCGCAACATCACACCATTTTTGGCAGCTAAATTAAGAACCCAGTTGGTGACCCAGGATGAAGATGCTCTTGTTACGTTTTTTGGGGGGCTCATCAACTCAGGCCTATTTGCCGCCAAGTCATTATTTCTCCAACTGGTCAACTACAACGAGAGGCAACGCTTGAAGCTTTGGGATGCAATATGGAAGGCCCCAACGCATCACGGTGCACGCTTCTACTCGTGTCTTTCACTGCCAACTCATTAAAGAATTTTATCAAGGTACCAACCTCTTTCATGAATGATATCCAAAACTATACATATTGTCATAACAATAATAATGATAATATGTATATTTTTTAAGGAAAAAGGGAAGAAAGAAACTTAAATGGAGTATTGACCACAACAAAAAGTCCCATATGAATTATTGAGCTTATTGCATATCAAAAGGAGTTTGGGAAGGGATGGAGACGAGAGGAAGAATGTCATTGGGACCCAGTGG
Source organism: Fagopyrum esculentum (assembly GCA_033239045.1). Taxonomy (NCBI): domain Eukaryota; kingdom Viridiplantae; phylum Streptophyta; class Magnoliopsida; order Caryophyllales; family Polygonaceae; genus Fagopyrum; species Fagopyrum esculentum. Next base: position 131,785,157 of record BSUD01000001.1, on the reverse strand, counting down.
AGTGTTCCACCACGTGCAGGTCATCGTCTTGTAGTGAAAACCACCCCATTGCATCATTGCTCCTTGAGATTTTGGCTTGTGAGCACACCCTAAAAGCTTCCTTTTGTGCCTAATGTTGCTTTCCTCTTCCTGCAAGCTTCTACTCCTGTCTTTCTCTACTTGTGTTGTCGTCTATTTCCCACTTTGCTTTTCAATTCTTCTCTCCCCTATTATTTTAGGTTCATGAATCATTTTCACATTTTGCAACTTTTGATTAACACGCCTAAAAAATGATACTTGTCATATGCTTATGTTAGCTAGTTTATGTAAATCTGGTTCGGTCTATCCTAACTACAGTATTGTAGTGGAAGACGTTAGATAAGGTTTAAAGAGGAGCAGGTCGCGCCTTCAGTTATTAGCTGGTGGGTTGAATGCATAGTCCGTTGTTGATCGAGGCATGCTAAGACTCTAGCCCAACATCATGAGATCCTCACGTGATCACTTACTCTGAAACGTAGCGTTGGTGGTGTTGAAACAATGCGTGGTGAGAGGTTGCTTCTGGTCCACATGTACTTAAGTCTAAGCTCTCTCTCAAACCCTAAGGCCGCTAACGCTTCTTCTCCTCACCTGAGTCTTCGAGAGCATTTCCGAGAGAACGATTCACAAGAGAGAAAAAAGAGTACGAGAGTTCCAAGCCGAGTGCTTCTCCTGAGATCTATCTCCGGTGTTCTCTTCTTTATCTAACCTCGCTTCACTAGAAGCTTGATTAATAGCCTAAGGGATTTACAAATGATGACTATTTCTCTCTGTCTTGTCTTCATTGTTTTCTTTTGCTGTAGACTTGTGGAGATCTTTTACTATTCTTGTAACTTTTGCTTCTCCGAAACTTTGTTCTAACTATAATATTGCTTAGTGAATTGAGTTGGTTCTCCCCACCGAGATCTCGCAGAGTAGGGTTTATCCGAACTACGTGACCAACTTTTTTGTGTTCTTTGATCTTTTTAAGACTGTATCGCTCTAGATCTAGTTGTTTTGTTTCAAAAACATGTTATGAGTTTTATCATATTGGTATCAAAGCATATTTTTGAGTTTTTGTTCCTAATATATGTATGAATATGGCTTTTTTTGAACATAAATCGGCTTTAATCGCGTGTCCATTGACCAGAGACTCGAAAAGTTTGCGATCTTATAACTTCGTGTCCATTCTTTACAAATTTGAAAGATTCTCACAAAAATATCGATTTCCATTTTTGCTTCCGCTGTAGTTATTTGAAATAAAAACTATTACCTTTTGTTTTTGTTAAAAATGCTGAGGTTGAAAAACTTTCGGTGTTTTTAAACCTCGATCCCTATCTTGAAAAGAAAAAGATAAGTACAACATATGAGATCACGTCTTAATAAACGCGAGACTATATTCGAAAACACAGTGCACATTAGGGCCTTCGATGGCACTACTGACTGCACCGTTTGACAACTAAAGCTGAAGGCAATCCTTATCAAGGAGAAATGTTTGAGCACGATGCAAGAGAAGTTCCCTCCGGATACATCCTTTGAGATGAAACAAGAGCTTGAGAAGCAACCTCACTATGAGATTTTTATACGGTTAGCTGACGACGTTGCTCGTCAGGTTATAAGTCCCACTAATATTGCTTTGCTCGGGAAAAATTGGAAGATCTTTATTTGAAAAAAAATATTTGCATAGTCGTATATCTCTTCGGTGTAGATTGTTTAATTTTCTCATGAATGTCAATATGTCTTTGTATGGCAATCTTGATATTTTCTTGAAATTAACTCAAGGCCTAGAAAGATGTAATGATAAAATCTCCGATGATCACTCTATTATTTTGTTGTTGAATGGTTTGCCTAATCAGTTTGACAATTTTGAAGATGTTATCCAATTCAGTCATGATGAGATTTCTAAGGATAAAATTCTTGAACAAATCATATAGAAAAATGAAAGCATGAAAATCTTTAAAAATTGTCATAAAATTGACGATAAATCTGAGGCTCTCATGATGAAAGACAATAAAAGAAATAAAACAAGAATAAGTAGAAAGATGATACTAACAAGGATAAATTTAAGTCATCTAATGATTTTGATGAGAAAAATCAGAAATGATTCTATTGTAGTAAGTTAGGGCACTTCTAAGATAAATGTAGGAAGAAAAAGAAAAATGAGTCTAGCAAGGATAAATCTTCTCATTCTACATCTATCTATGAATCTGATTACCCTAATGAATTGCTTATGATCTCTTCTAAACATACAAATTCTAAGTCTCACATGCTAAATTTTGGTTATGATACTCAAATTGCATATCATCACGAACTGCTTATGTGTGCTTCTACGACTAAAAATAGCAATGATTGGATCCTAGACATTGATTGTACTATGCATGCTACGTCTAATAAGTCTATTTTTAGTAGCATAAAATTGTACAATGCTGGTGAAGTTATGCTAGGAGACAATACCAGTCTAGCTATAAAAGGAACAAGAAGCGTACCTCTATGCATGCATGATGGAATAACTAGAATTCTTCAAAATGTTAGATGGGTACCTAAACTTAGATTAAATCTTCTACCTGAATCAGTCTTTGATGACCTAAAATGTTCTATCATCACTAGAATTAGTGGTTAGAGATGGGGTTTTCCCGATTAAGAGTGTTAAGAGAGGAGGGTTGTACCATATAGTGACCTCTTTCCAACTTAACCTAGTTAAGACTCCTGACTACATGACCTTAGCTCAGACTTTCATGCTTCGCAATAGACTGGTCCATATGGGTAACAAGGGTATGCTTAGCCTGCTTTAACATGGTGTTGTAAATAAGAAACCTGCTAACCTAGAGCTATGTGAAACCTATGTGTTAGGTAAGAAAACCAAACATAGAATCTCCCTCTCTAGTTATGCAGTCAAATAACCTCTGAAGTACATCCATTTTGATCTTTGAGGACCTACCTAGGTAGAAACAATAGGAGGAAGAAGATACTTCATCTCCTTCATTGACCATGAAAGTTTGAGCCTATCTCTTGAAAATAAAGTACGAGTCCTTTGAAACTTTCAAGAAGTGGAAAAACCTTGTTGAAAACCAAGTCAATAGCAAAGTCAAATGCCTTAGGACTGATAATGGACTTGAATTCTATAATAAAAAATTCAATGAATATTGTCAAAATGTTGGCATTAGATGTCAACTCATCATACATGGGACACCTCAAAAGAATGGGACTATTGAGAGGATGAATAGAACCTTGATTGAGAAAGTAAGGTGTATGCTTGTTAGTGTTGGTCTTAAACCTCCCTTTGGGTGATACTGTTACTACAACAACATACCTCATCAATAGATCTTCTTCCTTTGCCATATGATCCAAAACCCCTTATGAGATGTGGTCTAACAAGAAACCAAATCTTTCATACCTAAGGCCCTTAGGAGGCACGACCTACACTCATGTAAGTGAAGGCAAGTTACAACCAAGAGTTCTTGAAGGTGTAATGCTTGGTTATCTTGAGGGTGTTAAGGGTTAAAAACTACTTCTTATTCAACCGGGGGGTTGTAAGGTAGTTGCATCTAGAAATGTTACTTTTAATGAAATCGAGTTTCATTTCAAAAGTAAAACAACCTCTTTTAGTGAGATTAAGGACACTACTGGTGAGCATAAAAAAACTAATCTGAGATCAACTTCTTTTTACATGCCTTGTGTCAATACCAATAATATTGAAGTGAATTTAACATTAATGACTTCTCCGAAGGTAGTCATCTACCTAATGCTGATATTACTACCAGTGAAAGTAGTGAACAACATTCACAAAATAATAAAGCTAATAGTAATCAAAATCCACAACAATTAAGGGAGGGTAACTCGGAAGGTATTTCTAAGGATAATATTCATCATAATCTGACAACTGTTAAATTTGCTAATAGTGAAAATCAATCTTATCCGACTTCTCCTGATGCAAGTCAAGAGGAGGACAACTCGAATCATTTTGATTTTCATGATCGCTACCAGCTAACAAGAGATAGGGTTCCTAGAACTAAAATTCCCAATAAGAAATATGCAATATTATTGAGTATAACTTAATTATTGCTTATGTTGTGAAAAATCCTTATACACCTGAAACGGGTGAACAAGTTGTTAACTGTAAAGAAGCTAAGTTGTGGCTTGTTGCTATGAAAGATGAGATTGATTCTATGAATGCTAATAAGACTTGAACTTTAGTTAATAGGCATGATAACACTAAACTGATTATGTGTAGATGGATTTACAAGATTAAAGAAGGTGCTTCTCTTAATGAACCTGCTACGTACAAAGTTAGTCTTGTAGCTAAATGGTTTACTCAAAGAGAAGAGATTGACTATAATGATATATTTGCCCCAGTTGTTAAGTATAAAACTTTAAGACTTATGCTTGCTAGGACTATTGTGTTTGATTGGGAATTATAACAGATGGATGTTAAGACTATTATTCTACATGATGGCTTTATTGAAACTATCTACATGACACAACCTAAGGGCTTCCTTGATGTTAATAATCCTCATGCATGTTGTCTGGTTTAAAAATCTAATTGTTGCTTGAAACAACCTCCTAGGCTGTGAAGTTTGATTCTTGTATGTTGAAACTTGGTCTTGTCTTAAGTATATATGATACATGCTTACTTTTTTAAAAATATTAAGAAACATGATCCGTTATATGTGATGTTGTATGTTGATGACATATTACTCATATCTCTATCTAAAGTTCTTATTTAAAGTATTAAGCATGATTTGACAAAACACTTTGACATGAAAGACCTTGAACATGCTAAATGAATTTTAGGCATTTCAATTCTTAGGGATAAAACTAAGAAATACATGTTGTTATCTAATCGGACTATGTGCATAAAGTGCTTCAAAATTCTAACATGCTTAATTGTAAACCTACACATCTTCCATTAGGAGGGCACTTAGAGCTATCTAAGAAATATTGCCCCTCCACCGAATAATGTAAGAACAACATGTCAAAAGTGCCTTATGACGTGGTTGTTTGTTCTGTTATGTATGATATGTTGTGTAAACGTCTTGATTTTGCCTTTGGTATATCTATATTTGGTCCCTCACATTGGAGTAATATGAAATATATGCTAAAATATCTTTATGGTACTAAAATAAAATGTCTTGTGTATAAAGAACATTCGTCTCGATTTAACTTGGTTGATTTTATAGATTCAGACTATGCTAGTATTAAAGGCAACAAATAATCTACCACTGCTTTCTATTTTACTTGGGTTGGGAAATGCATCTCTTGGAAGTAACAACAACAATCAAGTGTAGCCTTGTCTTCAACCGAAGCTGAATACATGACATCTACTGAAGTAACTAAGGAGGCCACTTGGTTCAAAGGTCAGCTAGAAGAAGTAGAGAATAAGAGTTATGTTATTATGATCAACACTAATAGCCAGAGTGCTTTATATATGTGCAAATATCCTATGTATCATGAAAGAGCTAAGCATATTGATGTAAGATACCATTATATCAGGAAGAAGGTCAAGAACAAGCAAATTCAAATACAAAAGATCAAGGAAGATAATGAATACCTCTGATTTTGGAATGAAGATAGTGTTTGCAAACAAGTTTGCCTTCTACAAAAGCTATATACACATTGACGATGAAGCTTGAGATGTGCAACCTGGATTGATGACAAACAAATGAACTCCTAATCCACTACTAGTAGCTTTGTAGTCTTAGAACTGAGTTTAGAAGGGCATATGTTAGGTAGTTTATGTAAACCGGGTTCGGTCAATCCTAACTCAAGTCTTGTAGTTAAAGACGTTAGATCGGGTTTAAAGAGAAGTGGAATGAGTCCATGGGTTATTAGCTGGTGGGTTGAATGAAAAGTAATGTACCTACTTTATCAAGGCCTTTTAAGACTCCAACCTAACTTCACGAGATCCTGACATGATCATTTGCCTTGAAGCGCAACGTTGGCGATGAAACGATGCGTGGTGAGTGGTTGCTTCTATTCTCCAGGTACTTAATCCTAAGCTCTCTCTTAAACCCTAAGACCGCTAATGCTTCTTCTTCTCATTTGAGTCTTCGAGAGCGTTTTTGAGAGAGTGATTCACAAGAGAGAAAAGAGAGTACAAGAGTTTTGAGCCGAGTGTTTCTCTAGAGATTTGTCTCTGTTGTTCTAATCATCGTCTAACCTCACTTCACTGGAAGCTTGATTACTAGCCTAAGGGCTTCACAAACAATAATGATTTCTCTGTTTCTTGTCTTCTTCGTTTTCTTTTACTTTAGACTTGTGGAGATCTTTTACTATTCTTGTAACTTTTTCTTCTCCGAAGCTTTGTTCTAACTGTCATATTGCTTAGTGGATTAGGTTGGTTCTCCCCTCTTATGATCCTGTAGAGTAGGGTTTGCCCAAACTGCGTCACCAACTTCTTTGTGTTCTTTGATCATTTTAAGACTAAATCGCTCTAGATCTCGTTTTTTAATTTATTTTGAAAACGTATTCTGACTTTTATCACCTTATATTTTAGTTATTGATTTACAAAATTTTCTTACATTAAAAATTTATTTCCAACATTCTTTAGAATTTTAAATCCTTTATTCCTTAGATTACAGTGTTCTCGTTTTTTTAGAATTCTGAACCGGTCAAGAAAGGCTCAACCCGTTAGTCTTCCTACTTTGATAGGGCAACTAATAATACTAGACATTATTGATCTCAATTTGGACAAATGATTAAGGGCAATAAAGAGCCACAACGCACAAGATCCTTACTAAAATGTATGACACAAATGATGAGTCATGAAAGCATTACTAGAAGAAGTCATCGTGATGAAGATTATCAATAAACTAGAAGATCCCATTTCGGACAAGTGATTAGTGGTTAATGCATGTGTAGAAGAATTTAAAAAGGTAAATCTCGCATCGACTTCACCCAAAGAAGTCACCATGAACTGGAAGATAATCAATCATGAAAGCATTGTGAATTTCATGACCTATAAACAACAAATAATGACGTACATTCGTTTGACGAGATCCAATAATTTGAAGCATTTTATGTAGATGTCTGTTGAGAGTGGCCAATAATGAAGAATACCAATAAATTTTAGAGGAAACATTGCAATGTTGGGAGTTGATGCTATCAGTGAAACAACTTGTGCATTGGATGAAACCAGATTTTATATGTGATTAACACTTATTAAAAGAATGTATTTGTTAAAATAACTAGGTATACATTGTCATATAAGACTAGATAATACCGGAAGAAAGATATGGGAGGGAAAATAATCAAAGTTTTACCCTTGTGGATTCAAACTCATGAATTTAGAACTTAGGGCTCTGAAGAACCGTATAGGTGAATATAAAAGATATAAATAAGGGGGATGAATAGAGTATGAAAACTTTTTGCAAAAACCTATTGCAAGGCTTTGAAACTGATTTCAAGGCCTTGAAGTCGATATGTGCACTTTGTGACAAAACTGGTTTTCAAGGGCTTTGAAAGTGATTTCAAGGCCTTGACTTCAAAAACCTCTAAAACAACGTTAGCCATAATTAAGCAAGATATAGTGCGGAATTAAAAGATCGACACAGTGATATGTTTACGAAGTTCAGCTCTAACAGCCTACGTCTCCGTCCTATGATTTCTTTACCCGTAGGATCTAACTATCTATTATCCGCTCAAAGAGTCCTAGATAAAACCTAGAAGAAATCCCCTTCTTCTCTCACTGTAGCCAATGCTACGATCTAGTTTCAACTCTAACCTAGCAATAATAGCCTAGTTACTTCGCAGAGTAACACACACTCGAGTATAACACTCTCTAGATATTCCAATGAAGCTCTCGTGTTTTTCTCTCTCTAAGGATTTAAACTTTTGTAAGCTAAGAGGAAGAAAAACTTTTGGAATGAATGAAGATGCTTTGATCGCTTGAAGACTTAGATGTTTCCGTGTAAGCTTATTGTTGTTCTCTTCAATCGCCATCTTCCTTTATAGTCTTCTATGGAGAACTCTTCTAGCCGTTGTAAGAGGGCCATTGTGATGTTCTTCTTTCTCCATGAAAAACGGTGTTTGGTTGAGGTGAAGTAGTCATTGTAAAATCTTCTATCGTTTTCATCTACTTCTTCTCCTTGATGCATGTTTGAGAATCTTCATCTTCGAGATCTTTTCCTCGAAAGAGCCGTTGAAGATCTTTGTCGTTGAAGCCCTTAGTTTACGCTCCAAGATCTTCTAAGCTGTTGAATACTTCTCTCTTGGATATCCGTTGAATATTTTCTGAGATCTTTCTTGTAATCCGCTGGAAAAGTTCTTCTTATCCTCTTGATCTTTGCAAGATCTTTATTGTCTAGGCCGAATCTTCTTGTTGGTCGAGATCTTTTCTTTGCACCGTTGACGATCTTCTTGTTGGCTGAGATCTTCTCTTGATATGTTGTTTGAAGATCTTATTGTAATCCTTGGTAGATTTGGTTGTTGAGATTTGAATTTTGATTTTGAAAAGCCTCTAGTCGAATCCTCCCTTGTATCACTTTCGAGGCCTCCGCTTTTATCCCTTGAACTGCTTTTCAAGGCCTCCGCGTTTAACCCTTGAACTGCTTTTCAAGATCTCCATGTTTGTCCCTTGTAATGAGTTTCAAGGCATGCGTTCATCCTTTGAAATGTTTTTCAAGGCCTACATACATTTAACAAACACAAAGCCAAAACATGCAATCTAGAAATACAATCGATATTTGTTAGTTTATAAAACCGCTCATAATGTTAAGTGTTCCATCATCCACATATACAAATTATAATCAAGGTGGAGTTATCAATCTCCCCTTGATGGAAGACAAAACAAATATCGTACCTGCATTTAATGTTAGCGGTACATATGCAATAATATCGAATAAAATAAAATGCAGAAGGTTGAAATATCGGATCAACACGCATATTTAATTTCTCCCCCTTTGTCTTTCAACAAGAGAGAAAAACAATTAAAATACGAGAGTTTAAAATTATTATAAACCCACGAAATGTATTTCCAAAAACCAAAAACCAGTTAAAAAGCGAAGTCCCACAAACGATTATCAGGGCCTTGAAATCAAAACCAAGGAGGCTTTGAAATCCATGTCAAGGCCTTGTCATCCATTTCAAGGCCTTGAAACTAATTTCAAGACTTTGAAATTCACTTCTGGTACCACTTTGGATTCTTGTGTCCTTTTCCTCGAATGTCATTGTAGCACTTTTGCCTCCATTAGGCATGAGCTTCATCCACAACAACAGTTTTCATGTACTCATCCACTCTTCTGTCATCCTTCAGATTTTTGTATATCTTCACCACTCCAAACTCCTCAATAGTCAAAATATCCGGTTCCTCAATAACAGGTTGACGAATTGGACGACCTTTGACTGTTTTGTAACACTGAAGCATAACCTTTTTTGCTTGTTTCCTTGTCGTCTCAGCATCTTCCTCCGTTAAGGACTTGATGCTTCCTGCAAATGTATAAGTGAGTGTATTAAGATGGAACATCTGATTTACCTTCAAATGCATAATCGCCAGCAAGTCCTGTGAGGCATCCAGTTTATCTGTAATTTCAAACCTAAAATCCAACGTGTCCTTCCTCAATGTTTCCAGACCAAACTCTACTGCATCAAGCCTCTGAGTTATAGAAGATGAACCAACACTATGTTCCTTCAAAATCCACTCTCTAGTGGAGTCTTTTCTATCCCCATGCTCTCAAAGCATTCCTCATCAATCTTCCACGAGATAGTTTGGGTTTCTTCATCAGTAGTCTCAATGGAGAAATACCGAAATATTTTAGGAAGCAAATTTACATAAGGGACAAGGGTATTTTAAGAGCCTTAGTCTTTATAAGGACCCCGCCCCTGCGCCACGACTTGACCGCAGGTGCGGCACCGCCCCGCGGACCCGCCCTCGCAGCTTAGGCGGCCTCAGCCGTTTTCTTTGACTCGTTTGACCCATGCTTTTCCGTTGGCTTCCTTTATAAGCCTTCTTCTTATTCTTCCTTCCTGATGAGGGTTTGCTTCTCCAGCCTTGTTTCCTCTTCTTCCTCATCACGTTCTTCTTCTCCCTCCTTTCCTTGGTTCTTTTCCTTGTTCTTCTTGGAAGATCTTCAAGAGAAGTTTGTGTATGATTGTTTGGCTGAGATGAGATGATGATGTTGTTGTTGATGTGCCGTGGATAGGCAGTTGTGAGGTTTCTCCCTTTCTTGAGCTACAGTGGTAAGCTTCCTATCTTCTTCATCCTTTTTTCTTCATTCTTTTCTTCCTTCTTCTTCTTCTTTAGTCTAGGATTTTCCACAAGATGATCTTGTGTTAGCATTTTCTAGACAATATTTGATGCTCATATATATGCATATGTATTGATGATTGCCTTTGGGGCAATGAAGAAGTGAAGAGATCGAGAGAAGGATCGAAGAAAAGTCTTGTTAGCATGAAATATTGTGATATTTTAGGCACGTTTTATAATCGTATTTGATTCATATTGATAGTCTTTGATCAAGCTTTATGCATATATGAGCTAGTATTGCCTATATTGTCGATATGGATGTCTACACGAGTTCTATGTTGATTATAGGTGATTTGGAGCTATTTCCGAACGAAATCGAGCAAAGGGAAGTTGAGTTGATGTACCTCTAGATTAAGGACACCTTTTGGAAGCAATATGGAGTATTAGATTGAGGAATGCACGAATGAAGGCAAGAATCACGGTTTTACCCTAAATTACGGCCGTGGATTGTGATGCAGAATTCGATGTTCATTCCAGGGGATATTACGGCCGTGGAAGTTACCCGTGTTTGTTTCCACGCCTCAGAATTACGGTCGTGGAATCTTCCACGACCGTGATCTTGGCGAATCCTTTCGCCACGTTTCGAAGCCATGATCTTTTGAAGATCGGGCCGGGCCGACATTTTGCCCTGCATTATAAAAAGGACGGATGAAGCAAGATTCCGTCACCTCGCTACCTAGCTTACGACCTTTCAACCCTAAGTTTAGCGGCAAAAACGCAAGCTTAGGAAGGCACAAACCCTCATTCTTGGAGGTGATTTTGGGGAGATCTCATTGAAGATCAAGTTCGGAATTGAAGAATTGCTGCTAGCGATCTTTGCGTTTGTGCAAGATCGAAGTTCTTGGAGGATTTTGCAAGAAGATTTCTCTTCTTGCTTAGGTTTGATTTAGGATCGGATTGACATCCCGTTTCCTTTCTTTCCTAAGATTGTGATTGTTTATTTGATTTGAATCTTTTGATAAACACTTGTTCTTGATTGTGATTCTGAGATTTGCTTGAAGATTATTGAGAGTTCTTGAAAGTTTCCATCTTTTATCTTTTAAATCTTGAATTAATATCAAATGACTGTTATTGGCTAAAAACCCTTAACAATTCTAAGGTGAAGGGTTGATAGTTGTGGCTTAGATGATGATAGATCGATCGCAAACAGATTAGACCCTGAGAGTTAGAGAATTGTCGCCGACAACCCTAAATTACGGGCTGTTCTTGAGTTCCACGGCCGTGGAATCTCAAGATCCAACCGTAATTTCCCTGAGTTTACGAGCTTGCTTTTACCTTAATCCAAAGTTAAAGATTTGCTTTAGCTTAGTTTAGACTTGTCTTTTCTAGGTGGTAGTGAAGCCTCAACAACCTCTACCTCGATTGTGAGCCTCAACAACCTCAATCGGATAAGTTAGTCTTGACTTTTAGATTATAGGTTTGGGTATTTGATGCTAATCCTTGTCTTTAGAACCCCTCTATATTGAGCCTCAACAACCTGTATAGGAGGTATCTTTTAGGTGAGTTACATAAGGTTTTTGGAACCTCAACCGTACGATTACCTTACACTAGTATACCTTTGCATATCTCTACTCTGTCTTTATATCATTAGTATATCTTGAATCTGTTGCCACAACTGAATACCCGGATCTTTAGGATTGTTGTTTTCCCAATATTTGCAAAACTCCCATATTTACTGTTTGATAACCTGAAATCGAATTTGTTCCCACCCAAATCCCTGTGTTCGATACTCTGAAATTCTTGCTTAGCTACCTCGATCCGTACACTGCGGGTTCGCTGCTTGATTCTAGTTTTATAAATTTAAAGCTTATTTGCACACACCTCTAGGGGCGAACAAGTTTTTGGCGCCGTTGCCGGGGATTTGGTTTCGGCCGAATTCGGTAACCGGTTGTCAAGCTTGGGAGCTTGCTCTCGTTATTTGATTTTTCTTTGAGTGCATGCGCAGGTCTAGGAACACCGAAGATCTCTTACCTCTTGATCAAGAGCTAGAGAAAACCTTGAGACAAAGACGCAAGGAAAAGAGGATGGCTCAAGAGAACGAAAGCGATCTTCAAACTAAGTTGGCGGAGAAGGAAGCTCAACTCCGATGGAATGAGAATCTCCTCCAGGATGAGATGGATCGTCATCAAACTCAAGTTAACGGTCTACAAGACATGATCGTCCAAATGAAGATAAAGATGAGCGATCTTGAAGATAAGGTGGGCAAGAAGTCCTCGAAAAGAAGGACAAGATCTAGAAGAAGAAGCCACTCATCCGCTGATGATAGTGATTCTTCCATGCCTCCGCTAGAAGAGATTGATCCCACGATCAATATAAATCCTTTTAATCAACAAGGAGCTGCTAACCGCCGCATTCCACCTAGGAATGCGAGGGTCGAACGTGTGGATAATGAGCCAAGAACTCTTGGCCAGCGGATGGATCCAACACAAAAACCACGCCGCTTGGGTGTGAACTTTGATGCTGAAGATGTACAAGGGTTTAGTTTCAACCCTCAAGTTATCACTCTTGTTCGCCAAAGTCAGTTTGGCGGTACAAGCACTGAATCTCCACACCAACACTTGCAGAACTTTGAGTGTATGATGGAGACAATGAGACCAAAGAGCGCTACTACCAACAGCTATAAGCTCAAACCTTTCTTTTTCTCTTTGAAAGGGAAAGCGCTATCTTGGTACCAAGCTCTTCCTAGTGGAAAGCTAGAAACGTGGGAAGACCTCTCCGCAGAGTTTCTCACCAAGTTCTTTCCGCCCTCCAAAACGGCGGAACTTAGAGGTAAGATTAATGCTTTTTCTATGAGACCTAACGAAAGTTTGTTTCAATCTTGGGAAAGGTTTCAGGATTTGCTCTTGGATTGCCCTCATCATGGCATATCCAAGCTTGCCTTGCTGGAAATTTACTACAAGGGGCTGGATGCGGGAACGCAATTCAACCTTCAATCCCTCTCATGCGGAACGTTCATGGACATGAGAGAAGATGACGCTTGGGACTTCATTGAGAAGCAAGCAAGAGTCATAGAGAAGTATTCCCACCGGAAAGTGGAGGGAAATCGTGTGGAGCAAGGAGCGAAGCTCACACATGAAGCTCAAAATCAGATTTTCTCCCTCAACAATGAGATCAAAGAGTTGAAGGAGACTATCAAGACCAACTTCCCAAAGCAACAAGAGAAGGATGTTGGCTATTTGGGCAACAACAATGGCGGTGACAACACCAACCGTAACAACAATAACCGGAACAATAACCGGAACAACAATTGGAATGGAAACAACAACCGGAATAACAACAATTGGAACAACAATCGTGGTTCGAACAACAACAATTGGCGCTCCAATCAACAAAATTCCGGTAACTCCTATCCTTCCAATTCCAATTCACTAACTCCACCCTCTTCTTCCTCTACTCCTTTGAAAAGCCAGGGGCAATCATCAAATGGAGGAAACAATACGGGAAAGGAAAAGCCGGATCCCATGTTGGAAACGATCTTGGGAAAGCTTCAAGGGTTGGAGAACCGCATCATCAAGGTTGATGATCAAATTTCTAAGGTTGACAAAGCTCAAAAGGTTTTGGAAAATCAAATGTTCAACCATGCGGAGGAAGTTCCTAGGAATCAAGGGAAACTTCCAGGAAAGACGGAGGACAACCCTAAAGGAAGGGTAATGGCGATTACAACTAGGAGCGGAGTGACTACCACCGATCCGCAGCCTACGTTTGTTGAAGTCCCCGTAGAGAAAGACAAAGAAAAGGGGAAGGAGAAGGAGGACGTCTATGTTCCACCTCCAGCTTTCAAACCTCCCCTACCATTCCCTCAATCTAGAGCGCGAGCGCGCCTAGACAAGCAATTCGGTAAGTTCATAGAACTCATGAGCAAACTGCATATTAATATACCTTTCATTGATGCTATTGTAGGTATGCCGGCTTATGGCAAGTTCTTGAAGGAGCTCCTCTCTAACAAGAGGAAGCTAGAAGATTTTGGAGAGGTCAAGATGAGTTCGGATTCTTCGGACCTCATCAAAACCATGAAGGAGAAAATGCCCCCAAAGCTGAAAGATCCGGGGTCATTTTGCATTCCCATAGGAGTGGGAGAGGTCACATACGACGCTTTATGTGACTTGGGAGCAAGTGTGAGCATCATACCACTTGCGTTGTGCAGGAAGATCGGTTTAGGCGACCCTAAACCAGTGAAGATGACGTTATACATGGCGGATCGATCCATTACTCGTCCCGTCGGCATTGTAGAGGACGTCCCTGTCAAGCTAGGCAAGTTCTTTGTCCCCATTGATTTTGTTGTGCTTGACATTCCTGCAGATAGTCCGGTCCCGATCATACTCGGAAGACCGTTTCTTGCAACTTCCGGCTGCATGGTCGATTGCAAGAATGGGAGACTCGCCTTTGACATTGGGGAGGAGAAAGTAGAGTTCGTTCTTTCCACTCTAGTGAAGGAACCAATCTTTGATGAGGATATTTACAATGTCCAAAACGAAGAAGGTTTATCTAGGGAGGAGGTAAGTGCGATTCTCTTTAACGATCCTTTGCAAAAGGTTATTACTATGAGTCTAACCGATGTAGGAGAAGAAGAAGAGTGCAAAGAGGAAATTGAAGCCTTAGAAGCACAAGAAGAGATGCATGAAGTAGAGTTTGAGAAACTCCACGATGAGGCTGAGAACACAAGATTCCACGGCCATACTCTGTATTCCACGGCCGTGGATTCCACAACCAAATTCAACCTCCATTCCAGAGGATATTACGGCCGTGGAAAACCAGAGGAAACCGTGTTTTTGACCGTGGAAAATGGTGATCGGCACACTTCTTCAACTTCTCCTAATTCTTCTCCAAACCATTCAACATCCTTAGAAACTTCTAAGGAAACATCGGAAGCTCCTCAAGGATCATTGGAAGCTCCGAAAGCGATGGAACTTAAACCACTTCCTACTCATCTAAGGTACGCTTTTCTTGGATCTAATTCCACCTTCCCGGTTATCGTTAGTTCCGAATTAAGCATAGATGAACATGAACAGCTCATGATTGTCCTTAGGAAACATAGAAAAGCCATAGGCTATACTATTGAGGACTTAGTAGGAATTAAACCCTCCCTATGCATGCATAAGATACTAATGGAGGAGGACTTTAGAACTTCAAGACAACCTCAAAGGCGGTTGAATCCGACCATGAAGGAGGTTGTCAAGAAGGAAATTCTTAAACTTCTTGATGAAGGTATCATCTATCCTATCTCCGATAGCAAGTGGGTGAGCCCGGTTCAAGTAGTTCCGAAGAAGGGAGGAATGACGGTCATCACCAATAAGAACAACGAACTCATTCCTACCCGAACTGTAACTGGATGGCGAATGTGCATAGACTACCGCAAGCTCAACAACGCAACGCGGAAGGATCACTTTCCATTGCCATTCATCGACCAAATGCTTGAAAGGTTAGCACAACATTCATACTTTTGCTACCTTGACGGTTATAGTGGTTTCTTTCAGATCCCGATACATCCGGATGATCAAGAGAAGACCACATTCACGTGCCCTTGGGGTACGTTCGCTTATAGGAGAATGCCGTTCGGGCTTTGCAACGCCCCAGCCACCTTTCAACGGTGCATGATGGCCATCTTCTCCGAATACGTAGAGGAAATCATGGAAGTCTTCATGGACGACTTCTCCGTTTACGGTTCCTCTTTTAACGATTGTCTTTCCAACCTTTCTCTTGTTTTGCAAAGATGTGAAGACACTAACCTAGTTCTTAATTGGGAGAAGTGTCAATTCATGGTTAAGGAAGGAATCGTTTTAGGTCACTTAGTCTCTAGTAGAGGGATAGAGGTAGACAAGGCTAAAATAGAGACCATAGAGAAACTCCCTCCCCCAGTTTCGGTGAAGGGAATAAGAAGTTTCCTAGGACATGCTGGATTCTATAGACGTTTCATTCAGGATTTTTCTAAGATATCAAAACCTCTCACTAATCTATTGATGAAGGATGCGGTTTTTGAGTTTTCGCAGGAATGTCTAGATGCGTTCAACACCATCCGGCAAGCTCTAATTTCAGCACCCATTATCCAACCACCGGATTGGACTCTCCCTTTCGAGATTATGTGCGATGCTAGTGACGTAGCCATTGGAGCTGTTCTTGGGCAACGAAAGGAAGGACGAACCCATGCCATATACTACGCTAGCAAGACGCTAGACGAAGCCCAGCTCAACTACGCCACTACGGAAAAGGAATTTCTAGCCATTGTCTACGCTATTGACAAGTTTCGCTCTTATCTTGTAGGTGCAAAGGTGATTGTCTACACGGACCATGCTGCGATCCGGTACCTCCTCGCAAAGAAGGATGCGAAGCCAAGGCTGATTAGATGGATTCTCCTCCTACAAGAATTCGATCTTGAGATCCGCGACAAGAAAGGCTCGGAAAATTCTGTTGCGGATCATTTGAGTCGTCTAACACATCTAGAGGACGACCATTTACCCATTGATGACTCCTTTCCGGACGAACACCTACACATCATAGAAGAGTGCATCAAGGTAATCTCCAAGGGTGACGAACCATGGTTTGCTGATTTCGTTAACTATTTGGTTTGCCAGGAAATACCACCCGGACTATCATATGCGCAAAGAAAGAAGTTCTTCAAAGACGTCCGGGAATACCATTGGAACGAGCCTCTTCTCTTCAAGAGAGGTCCGGATGGCATCATTCGGCGATGTGTGCCGGAAGATGAGATGCAAAGTGTCATCCGTCATTGTCATTCACTACCTTGTGGAGGACACGCTAGTTCGAACAAAACTAGCGCAAAGGTATTGCAATCCGGATTTTATTGGCCTACTTTATTTAAAGATGTGCAATCCTTTGTTTCCTGTTGCGATGCTTGTCAAAGAACAGGCAATATCTCTAGAAGGAACGAGATGCCCCTCAACAACATCCAAGAGGTGGAGATTTTTAACGTTTGGGGAGTTGATTTCATGGGACCATTCCCTTCTTCTTGTGGGAACCAATACATACTATTGGCGGTAGACTACGTTTCTAGATGGGTAGAAGCCATTGCCTCTCCCACAAATGATGCCATGGTGGTGGTTAAGTTCTTCAACAAGACCATCTTTCCGCGATTCGGGACGCCAAGGATGATCATTAGTGATGGGGGTTCTCACTTCATAGCCCGTCGCTTTGAAGCTCTTCTATCCAAGTATGGGGTTACTCACAAGATCGCCACCCCTTACCATCCACAAACGAGTGGACAAGTTGAGATCTCAAATAGGGAGATCAAGGGAATTCTAGAGAAGACGGTTTCGAGGACTAGGAAGGATTGGTCCTTGAAACTAGATGATGCATTATGGGCATACCGGACTGCATACAAGACTCCCATAGGAACCACACCATACAACCTCGTGTATGGGAAGTCTTGTCACTTGCCGGTAGAGCTAGAGCACAAGGCGTTTTGGGCTATCAAGTGGCTGAATTTCAGCATGAAAGAAGCGGGAGAGAAGCGTCTCCTAGACATCAACAAGCTGGATGAACTCCGTTTGAACGCTTACGAAAACGCCAAGATCTACAAGGAAAGAGCAAAGCGTTGGCATGATAAGCATATCATTCCAAAGGACTTCCAAGAAGGAGATCAAGTTCTCCTCTTCAATTCGAGACTTCGCCTCTTTCCAGGTAAGTTAAAATCTCGTTGGACTGGACCTTTTCTAATTAAGCGTATTTTCCCCCATGGTGCAGTTGAAGTATGGGGTGAAGCTAGCGGAAGTTTTAAGGTGAACGGTCAACGGCTCAAGAAGTACTCACCGGAACTCCAAGCTGAGGAGTTTGCACCTACCGCACTCGAATAAGTGCGAGATTGGTCTAGCTACGGACCTTAAACAAAGCGCTTCTTGGGAGGCAACCCAAGGTATTGCATTTTCGTTTTTGTTTCCGATTCATAGTTTAGTTTAGAATAGACGTTTCGGTTTTATTTTGCCTCGATTCCTTCCGGTATGTTCGTGTTTTTGGTTGTAGGATCGATGGAAAAGGAGAAAGGAGGGATAATGTCGAAGAGAAGTGACGAAATTTGGACTTTGAAGCTTTACAGAGAGTTCCACGGTCTAAATTACGGTCGTCATTGCTACAGTGGCCGTAATTCTCAAAGGCCTGTGAAAAATCACCAAAATTACGGGTCCGTACATTTCCACGGCCGTGGAATGCCCCGACAGACCGTGATTTTTGAAATTTTGCCTGCGAGTATAAAAGCCACACTTCACCACAAAAACACCACAAAAACCCCCAATTTCCACGCCCTAAACGCCGAAATCGCACAGCTCATCCCAAATCTTCGTTCTCTAATCGTTTTTAACGATTCTTCTTCCTAAACTGAAGCAAATCCAACCAAGAACAAGATCCAAGCAACAAATCGCGTGGAAAACGATCAACAAACCCGCATTTTGGATTTCTCAATCCGAAAAAGAGGTTTTTGCTCTCTTCTTGATTCTAGTCGTTTTTGTTCGTTTTGTTAGAGATTATTAGGAAGAACTGATTGAGATTGGAAGAAATTAGATTAGGACTGCTTGTTGTGGAGTTTGATTGCTGATTTGCTGAGAATTGAGAACTACTGTGTCGAACCACGGTCTGCATAGGTTCCACGGCCGTGGTTTTGGGAAGAACAGACCGTAATTTTCAACAGAATGGATTTTGTGAGGAGAGTTTCGGGAAGGATTAAGGAAAAGAAAGGGGAGCAGAATAAGAAGAGAAAGGGTAACCCTTCCACATCTAGGGCACCACCACCTTCATCTCCCTCACCTTCACCTCCATCTTCACCTCCATCCTCACCACCTCACCCTAGCATCCCGATCATACACGAAAACCACCAAGCTGCATTTGAGAGGATCGAGAAGAGGGCAGTAATTGGCCCTAGATACTTGTTGTTAGAGGATCTACATCCTCTCAACATTGTAGATGACCTCACATGGCTCTTGGATAGAGCCGGTTTAATTGTCTTCACGAACATTCGTGAAGACGCTTATGAGGAGATCACCCGAGAGGTTGTGACGTCTTTTGAGCACAGCCATGTTGATAGGACTGTATCCTTCCGTCTCATGAACAGAGACTACCAGTTGAGCATTGTCGAGTTCGGGACCATCTTTGGGTTCCATGAGACCTACAACGGTCGACTCCCTAGGAACGTGTCCGCTAAGGACTTTTGGGAGGATGTGGCTATGATCTATGCCGACGAGGACCGTTGGCATCCAGCTGATACCAAGGCCAAATTGATGTACCATTTGGCCTTGAAGATAGCTCACCGTGTTCTTTCGGAGTGTCTCTTCCCTAGGACAGAGACGCCCCAAAAGATTAAGACGGATGAGCTATTCCTTCTCTACGCTATGCTTCATGGATGCCGCGCCGATTGTGCTACCCTTTTAGCGGCAACTATGAGCAAATTGAAGAACAAATCAAGAGGGAACATTGGATATGGTGGGATAGTGACCCACTTAGCTAGGACTTTTGGAGTGGACCTCTCGGCTTGCACACGTATACCGGCAGTTCCATTAGGGCTACACGCTTTCATGGTTAGGGGACTCATCTTCCCCACACATAGAGGCCCGCCTTATGCGGGTATGCCCTGGGAGAGTAGGACAGGCAGGGGTATTGAGTGGCTGCCGGAGTATTCCATTGTGGCGGGACGCCACAACTGGAAGGAGACGTTCGCTGCGATGCATGCGAACAGGCTTGTAGCTCCCCCTTACGTTCCACCGCCGGTTGTAGATGAGGAGGATATGGGAGAGCCGTATGAGAGTGGTGGAGGAGCAGAGCAGGAGTTCGGCTCGTTTCCGGATCAGCCGGATCAGCAGGATGTACCTAGACGCTCTCCGCGTCCGGCTAGAGCTCCAGGCTCGTCATCTCGCCGCGCTAGCGTGAGCGAGAGGCCCACGTGGATGACTACACCTCCCACCTGGTACGAGACACCCCCTCCTTGGTCCACGACGCAGCCAGCAGCACCACCACCACCACCACCACAGCCAGCACCAGCAGATGCTCCCGGATGGTATGATCGCGCTCCGGGATGGTATGAGAGGATGCCGGAGTGGGCTACCGGACTTTCAGAGAGAGTCGGAGCATTAGAGATCCGGGCAGACGCGAGAGATGGACGTTTGGACGACCTCGACCACATGATGAGGGACGTCTACCGCCAGCAGTTTGGGCGGTACTATGACCCGAGTTTCTCTCCATTTCCACCTCCACCGGCACCGCAGTGATCGATGACCGGACTGCTCGTTTTAGACATCCCCGCCACCATTTGTGAGTTTCTTTTTACTTTCTTTCTTTTGTTCTTTCTTGTGAACATTAGGGACAATGTTCGTCCTAAGTATGGGGTGGGATGTACTAAATGTTTGTAATAACTCTACTCTATATGTTGCTTCTATTCCGAGACTATTATTGCATGTTCATCATATGTCACACGTTTCATTCTTGCATTGCATGAAAAAGAACTTTAAAAACCCATAAAAATTGAAAATTTTTGAAAAATTTGATGCTTCTAATGAATTGAGATGAATTCTATGATAAACACTACTTGTGAATTAAGTTGATAACAATTGCATGCTTGAAAGGATAGTAATTCAAAAAGAAATTGAATGAATAAATTTTACCTCTTTTGCAAGTTTTATAATGTGAAAATGTTACCTAAATCATGTAAGAAATCGAAGTTGAAATCACATTATAAGTTCTTATGCTTCTTTTTGAAATGATTAAGGCAATTCGATACTTTCTTTCTTCTTTTCTTTGATCATCTAACTCCTCATTGAAATATTAGCCTCCCTTACCCATCCGGGAACTTGGAAAGTGAATGAGAAAAAGGCATGTTTGATGTGGGAGGGCCATGAGAGCATATAATTGCAATCAATTGAATAGAAAGAATTTATAGGTTTGGGGAAGTCAATCATGACGATGAGTAACTCGGCACCATTCACATAGCCGGGTGTTTGTGTCTTGCCAAAGTCGGATTGAGCGATATTCCTAGCGGATTATGGTATGTGCGCTAAGGGTTTGAGGCATCTCGCAAAAATGAGAAACGCCAATCTCCTAGGCTTCGGTTTTTGTGCACCTCTATCCATAACTCCAAAAGTAAAGTCGAAAAATGAAAAGTAAGAGCGAAGCTCTAAGTGAAGAGTTGCGGAAATCGCAAAAGAAGAAGAAGGTAGTAATCCATTTTCCCGGATTTATGCACCACTCTCCCTTAAAGTATCCCTTCCCTTCCATACTCTAGACCTTTTTCTTTGAAAGTCCTTAAGATCAAAAGAATGTTATATGGCTTGGTGATCTAAATTGAAGTTCTTATGATTGATTTTGATAATGTTTGAAGGTTATAATGCTTGTTTGGAAGTTAAATTGTTTCATGAGCTCTCTTTACCTCTTACTCTCTAATTAAGTGTGTGAAAGTTTGAAAACGATTGAAGCAAGGTTTGAGAATGATCTATTCTTTAGAAGTCACTTTCATCCAAAAGAAGGTACACATATTTCATCCTAACTCTTGTTTAAAGCTTTTTGAAAGACCTTGCTTAGGGACAAGCAAGTGTTAAGTATGGGGTTATTTGTTAGCATGAAATATTGTGATATTTTAGGCACGTTTTATAATCGTATTTGATTCATATTGATAGTCTTTGATGGAGCTTTATGCATATATGAGCTAGTATTACCTATATTTGTCGATATGGATGTCTACACGAGTTCTATGTTGATTATAGGTGATTTGGAGCTATTTCCGAACGAAATCGAGCGAAGGAGAGTTGAGTTGATATACCTCTAGATCAAGGACACCTTTTGGGATGCAATTTGGAGTATTAGATTGAAGAATGCACGAATGAAGGCAAAAATCACGGTTTGACCCTAGATTACGGCCGTGGATTGTGATGCAGAATTCGATGTTCATTCCAGGGGATATTACGGCCGTGGAAGTTACCCGTATTTGTTTCCACGCCTCAGAATTACGGTCGTGGAATCTTCCACGACCGTGATCTTGGCGAATCCTTTCGCCACATTTCGAAGCCATGATCTTTTGAAGAATGGGCCGGGCCGACGTTTTGCCTGCATTATAAAAAGACGGATGAAAAGAGATTTCACCATCCACGCATAGACGCACATCTCCGCTTACGCTTATCATAGCTTAGCAATCAACGCTAAGGATTAACGCTTCTTCAATTGAGGGGCAATTTCGGAGATCTCATTGAAGATCAGGGTTCGTGATTGGAGAATTGCTGTTAGCGATCTTCGCGTTGAGGAAGATCGAAGTTCTTGGAGGATTTTGCAAGAAAGCTCCTCTTCTTGCTTAGGTTTGATTTAGGATCGGATTGACATCCCGTTTCCTTTCTTTCCTAAGATTGTGATTGTTTATTCCGAATTGAATCTCTTGATAAACACTTGTTCTTGATTGTGATTCTGAGATTCGTTTGAAGATTATTGAAAGTTCTTGAAAGTTCCCATCTTTTATCTTATAAATCTTGAATTGATATCAAATGACTGTTATTGGCTAAAAACCCTTAACAATTCTAAGGTGAAGGGTTGATAGTTGTGGCTTAGATGATGATAGATCGATCGCAAACAGATTAGACCCTGAGAGTTAGAGAATTGTCGCCGACAACCCTAAATTACGGGCTGTTCTTGAGTTCCACGGCCGTGGAACCTCAAGATCCAACCGTAATTTCCATGAGTTTACGAGCCTGCTTTTACCTTAATCCAAAGTTAAAGATTTGCTTTAGCTTAGCTTAGACTTGTCTTTTCTAGGTGGTAGTGAAGCCTCAACAACCTCTACCTCGATTGTGAGCCTCAACAACCTCAATCGGATAAGTTAGTCTTGACCTTTAGATCGTAGGTTTGGGTATTTGATACTAATCCTTGCTTTTAGAACCTCTTTATATTGAGCCTCAACAACCTGTATAAGGAGTATCTTTTAGGTGAGTTACATAAGGTTTTTGGAACCTCAACCGTACGATTACCTTACATTAGTATACCTTTGCATATCTCTACTCTGTCTTTATATCATTAGTATATCTTGAATCTGTTGCCACAACTGAATACCCGGATCTTTAGGATTGTTGTTTTCCCAATATTTGCAAAACTCCCATATTTATTGCTTGATAATCTGAAATCGAATTTGTTCCCACCCAAATCCCTGTGTTCGATACTCTGGAATTCTTGCTTAGCTACCTCGATCCGTACACTGCGGGTTCGCTCCTTGAAACTAGATGATGCATTATGGGCATACCGGACTGCATACAAGACTCCCATAGGAACCACACCATACAACCTCGTGTATGGGAAGTCTTGTCACTTGCCGGTAGAGCTAGAGCACAAGGCGTTTTGGGCTATCAAGTGGCTGAATTTCAGCATGAAAGAAGCGGGAGAGAAGCGTCTCCTAGACATCAACAAGCTGGATGAACTCCGTTTGAACGCTTACGAAAACGCTAAGATCTACAAGGAAAGAGCAAAGCGTTGGCATGATAAGCATATCATTCCAAAGGACTTCCAAGAAGGAGATCAAGTTCTCCTCTTCAATTCGAGACTTCGCCTCTTTCCAGGTAAGTTAAAATCTCGTTGGACTGGACCTTTTCTAATTAAGCGTATTTTCCCCCATGGTGCAGTTGAAGTATGGGGTGAAGCTAGCGGAAGTTTTAAGGTGAACGGTCAACGGCTCAAGAAGTACTCACCGGAACTCCAAGCTGAGGAGTTTGCACCTACCGCACTCGAATAAGTGCGAGATTGGTCTAGCTACGGACCTTAAACAAAGCGCTTCTTGGGAGGCAACCCAAGGTATTGCATTTTCGTTTTTGTTTCCGATTCATAGTTTAGTTTAGAATAGACGTTTCGGTTTTATTTTGCCTCGATTCCTTCCGGTATGTTCGTGTTTTTGGTTGTAGGATCGATGGAAAAGGAGAAAGGAGGGATAATGTCGAAGAGAAGTGACGAAATTTGGACTTTGAAGCTTTACAGAGAGTTCCACGGTCTAAATTACGGTCGTCATTGCTACAGTGGCCGTAATTCTCAAAGGCCTGTGAAAAATCACCAAAATTACGGGTCCGTACATTTCCACGGCCGTGGAATGCCCCGACAGACCGTGATTTTTGAAATTTTGCCTGCGAGTATAAAAGCCACACTTCACCACAAAAACACCACAAAAACCCCCAATTTCCACGCCCTAAACGCCGAAATCGCACAGCTCATCCCAAATCTTCGTTCTCTAATCGTTTTTAACGATTCTTCTTCCTAAACTGAAGCAAATCCAACCAAGAACAAGATCCAAGCAACAAATCGCGTGGAAAACGATCAACAAACCCGCATTTTGGATTTCTCAATCCGAAAAAGAGGTTTTTGCTCTCTTCTTGATTCTAGTCGTTTTTGTTCGTTTTGTTAGAGATTATTAGGAAGAACTGATTGAGATTGGAAGAAATTAGATTAGGACTGCTTGTTGTGGAGTTTGATTGCTGATTTGCTGAGAATTGAGAACTACTGTGTCGAACCACGGTCTGCATAGGTTCCACGGCCGTGGTTTTGGGAAGAACAGACCGTAATTTTCAACAGAATGGATTTTGTGAGGAGAGTTTCGGGAAGGATTAAGGAAAAGAAAGGGGAGCAGAATAAGAAGAGAAAGGGTAACCCTTCCACATCTAGGGCACCACCACCTTCATCTCCCTCACCTTCACCTCCATCTTCACCTCCATCCTCACCACCTCACCCTAGCATCCCGATCATACACGAAAACCACCAAGCTGCATTTGAGAGGATCGAGAAGAGGGCAGTAATTGGCCCTAGATACTTGTTGTTAGAGGATCTACATCCTCTCAACATTGTAGATGACCTCACATGGCTCTTGGATAGAGCCGGTTTAATTGTCTTCACGAACATTCGTGAAGACGCTTATGAGGAGATCACCCGAGAGGTTGTGACGTCTTTTGAGCACAGCCATGTTGATAGGACTGTCTCCTTCCGTCTCATGAACAGAGACTACCAGTTGAGCATTGTCGAGTTCGGGACCATCTTTGGGTTCCATGAGACCTACAACGGTCGACTCCCTAGGAACGTGTCCGCTAAGGACTTTTGGGAGGATGTGGCTATGATCTATGCCGACGAGGACCGTTGGCATCCAGCTGATACCAAGGCCAAATTGATGTACCATTTGGCCTTGAAGATAGCTCACCGTGTTCTTTCGGAGTGTCTCTTTCCTAGGACGGAGACGCCCCAAAAGATTAAGACGGATGAGCTATTCCTTCTCTACGCTATGCTTCATGGATGCCGCGCCGATTGTGCTACCCTTTTGGCGGCAACTATGAGCAAATTGAAGAACAAATCAAGAGGGAACATTGGATATGGTGGGATAGTGACCCACTTAGCTAGGACTTTTGGAGTGGACCTCTCGGCTTGCACACGTATACCGGCAGTTCCATTAGGGCTACACGCTTTCATGGTTAGGGGACTCATCTTCCCCACACATAGAGGTCCGCCTTATGCGGGTATGCCCTGGGAGAGTAGGACAGGCAGGGGTATTGAGTGGCTGCCGGAGTATTCCATTGTGGCGGGACGCCACAACTGGAAGGAGACGTTCGCTGCGATGCATGCGAACAGGCTTGTAGCTCCCCCTTACGTTCCACCGCCGGTTGTAGATGAGGAGGATATGGGAGAGCCGTATGAGAGTGGTGGAGGAGCAGAGCAGGAGTTCGGCTCGTTTCCGGATCAGCCGGATCAGCAGGATGTACCTAGACGCTCTCCGCGTCCGGCTAGAGCTCCAGGCTCGTCATCTCGTCGCGCTAGCGTGAGCGAGAGGCCCACGTGGATGACTACACCTCCCACCTGGTACGAGACACCCCCTCCCTGGTCCACGACGCAGCCAGCAGCACCACCGCCACCACCACCACAGCCAGCACCAGCAGATGCTCCCGGATGGTATGATCGCGCTCCGGGATGGTATGAGAGGATGCCGGAGTGGGCTACCGGACTTTCAGAGAGAGTCGGAGCATTAGAGATCCGGGCAGACGCGAGAGATGGACGTTTGGACGACCTCGACCACATGATGAGGGACGTCTACCGCCAGCAGTTTGGGCGGTACTATGACCCGAGTTTCTCTCCATTCCCGCCTCCGCCGGCACCACAGTGATTGATGACCGGACAGCTCGTTTTTAGACATCCCCGCCACCATTTGTGAGTTTCTTTTTACTTTCTTTCTTTTGTTCTTTCTTGTGAACATTAGGGACAATGTTCGTCCTAAGTATGGGGTGGGATGTACTAAATGTTTGTAATAACTCTACTCTATATGTTGCTTCTATTCCGAGACTATTATTGCATGTTCATCATATGTCACACGTTTCATTCTTGCATTGCATGAAAAAGAACTTTAAAAACCCATAAAAATTGAAAATTTTTGAAAAATATGATGCTTCTAATGAATTGAGATGAATTCTATGATAAACACTACTTGTGAATTAAGTTGATAACAATTGCATGCTTGAAAGGATAGTAATTCGAAAAGAAATTGAATGAATAAATTTTACCTCTTTTGCAAGTTTTATAATGTGAAAATGTTACCTAAATCATGTAAGAAATCGAAGTTGAAATCACATTATAAGTTCTTATGCTTCTTTTTGAAATGATTAAGGCAATTCCATACTTTCTTTCTTCTTTTCTTTGATCATCTAACTCCTCATTGAAATATTAGCCTCCCTTACCCATCCGGGAACTTGGAAAGTGAATGAGAAAAAGGCATATTTGATGTGGGAGGGCCATGAGAGCATATAATTGCAATCAATTGAATAGAAAGAATTTATAGGTTTGGGGAAGTCAATCATGACGATGAGTAACTCGGCACCATTCACATAGCCGGGTGTTTGTGTCTTGCCAAAGTCGGATTGAGCGATATTCCTAGCGGATTATGGTATGTGCGCTAAGGGTTTGAGGCATCTCGCAAAAAAGAGAAACGCCAATCTCCTAGGCTTCGGTTTTTGTGCACCTCTATCCATAACTCCAAAAGTAAAGTCGAAAAATGAAAAGTAAGAGCGAAGCTCTAAGTGAAGAGTTGCGGAAATCGCAAAAGAAGAAGAAGGTAGTAATCCATTTTCCCGGATTTATGCACCACTCTCCCTTAAAGTATCCCTTCCTTTCCATACTCTAGACCTTTTTCTTTGAAAGTCCTTAAGATCAAAAGAATGTTATATGGCTTGGTGATCTAAATTGAAGTTCTTATGATTGATTTTGATAATGTTTGAAGGTTATAATGCTTGTTTGGAAGTTAAATTGTTTCATGAGCTCTCTTTACCTCTTACTCTCTAATTAAGTGTGTGAAAGTTTGAAAACGATTGAAGCAAGGTTTGAGAATGATCTATTCTTTAGAAGTCACTTTCATCCAAAAGAAGGTACACATATTTCATCCTAACTCTTGTTTAAAGCTTTTTGAAAGACCTTGCTTAGGGACAAGCAAGTGTTAAGTATGGGGTTATTTGTTAGCATGAAATATTGTGATATTTTAGGCACGTTTTATAATCGTATTTGATTCATATTGATAGTCTTTGATCAAGCTTTATGCATATATGAGCTAGTATTGCCTATATTGTCGATATGGATGTCTACACGAGTTCTATGTTGATTATAGGTGATTTGGAGCTATTTCCGAACGAAATCGAGCAAAGGGAAGTTGAGTTGATGTACCTCTAGATTAAGGACACCTTTTGGAAGCAATATGGAGTATTAGATTGAGGAATGCACGAATGAAGGCAAGAATCACGGTTTTACCCTAAATTACGGCCGTGGATTGTGATGCAGAATTCGATGTTCATTCCAGGGGATATTACGGCCGTGGAAGTTACCCGTGTTTGTTTCCACGCCTCAGAATTACGGTCGTGGAATCTTCCACGACCGTGATCTTGGCGAATCCTTTCGCCACGTTTCGAAGCCATGATCTTTTGAAGATCGGGCCGGGCCGACATTTTGCCCTGCATTATAAAAAGGACGGATGAAGCAAGATTCCGTCACCTCGCTACCTAGCTTACGACCTTTCAACCCTAAGTTTAGCGGCAAAAACGCAAGCTTAGGAAGGCACAAACCCTCATTCTTGGAGGTGATTTTGGGGAGATCTCATTGAAGATCAAGTTCGGAATTGAAGAATTGCTGCTAGCGATCTTTGCGTTTGTGCAAGATCGAAGTTCTTGGAGGATTTTGCAAGAAGATTTCTCTTCTTGCTTAGGTTTGATTTAGGATCGGATTGACATCCCGTTTCCTTTCTTTCCTAAGATTGTGATTGTTTATTTGATTTGAATCTTTTGATAAACACTTGTTCTTGATTGTGATTCTGAGATTTGCTTGAAGATTATTGAGAGTTCTTGAAAGTTTCCATCTTTTATCTTTTAAATCTTGAATTAATATCAAATGACTGTTATTGGCTAAAAACCCTTAACAATTCTAAGGTGAAGGGTTGATAGTTGTGGCTTAGATGATGATAGATCGATCGCAAACAGATTAGACCCTGAGAGTTAGAGAATTGTCGCCGACAACCCTAAATTACGGGCTGTTCTTGAGTTCCACGGCCGTGGAATCTCAAGATCCAACCGTAATTTCCCTGAGTTTACGAGCTTGCTTTTACCTTAATCCAAAGTTAAAGATTTGCTTTAGCTTAGTTTAGACTTGTCTTTTCTAGGTGGTAGTGAAGCCTCAACAACCTCTACCTCGATTGTGAGCCTCAACAACCTCAATCGGATAAGTTAGTCTTGACTTTTAGATTATAGGTTTGGGTATTTGATGCTAATCCTTGTCTTTAGAACCCCTCTATATTGAGCCTCAACAACCTGTATAGGAGGTATCTTTTAGGTGAGTTACATAAGGTTTTTGGAACCTCAACCGTACGATTACCTTACACTAGTATACCTTTGCATATCTCTACTCTGTCTTTATATCATTAGTATATCTTGAATCTGTTGCCACAACTGAATACCCGGATCTTTAGGATTGTTGTTTTCCCAATATTTGCAAAACTCCCATATTTACTGTTTGATAACCTGAAATCGAATTTGTTCCCACCCAAATCCCTGTGTTCGATACTCTGGAATTCTTGCTTAGCTACCTCGATCCGTACACTGCGGGTTCGCTGCTTGATTCTAGTTTTATAAATTTAAAGCTTATTTGCACACACCTCTAGGGGCGAACAAGTCTCATAGGACTTCTCTACTCTTCGACCACCCCCGCAGATTGGAGCCACCGCCCCTGCGGCCAGGCTAGTGTTGCCGCCCCTGCGGCTGAGTGTTGCCGCCCCAACGCCTTCATGTTTCCACAAGTGCTTCTCCAAGACATACCAAGATTGGTATGCTTCTTTCTTTTCCTCTGGCCTTGGCTTGAGTGTGTAGCTAGGCTAGTGAGGTGTGTGATGAGTATGGTGATGTATATGTTGAGGTAATGCCTTAGGCATTTGTGAGTATGTTGAGATATCGAGTTTTAGATACGAGTTATGGTTTGGTTATGGTTATGGGGTGTAGGAGACGAGTCTCCTAAACTTGAAAACGATTGATATTGTGTGTGCCTTGCTGATGCAGGTGCTGATCGTTTTCTCGAGGGGAAACTGTGGCGTGGTTCAAGTTTTTGTTGTATTAGGTAAGTCCATTGGAATGGATTTGAGTGATTATGATGGTGGTGTATGTGTGTGCATATGATTGTTGCATTTATAACCTAAACCTGACTAGGACGACCACATATGTATATTAAAAGGCCCAAGTGTATTATAACGGGTCGCGACCACCTGTCAAAGCTCGCCGAGAGTGGAGAAGGTGCTCTGAAACCGGTACTCCAGGGGGAGGTAGATCCCCATGCAAAATCTATGTAAAAGGAGACAAAGGTGAGGCTCTAAAGGCTTCTCGTGCCACAAAAGAAGTTGAATTAGTAATGGAATAACCTAATTGAAGATTATAAACGGTTTTGTGTGTGACATTGCATATTGTGATGTGTTGATGTGTTGTATGTGCTATTCCTTTCATTCTTATTCATATTGTGTTAGCTAATGGTTTTATACCGTGTTGTAGATATTCTGTAGGATAGGAAGACTACAGAGTGAGCTAGATGGATGATCAACCGAGGGCTTCCGTACACTAGGTTGTGCGAGGGTTTTGGGGTGTTTTGTATATGTATCGATATGTGTTCGCCGTTTTGTACTCGGTTGTGATGTTGTAAACCTTTTGATGTATATATTTGTACAATTTCAGGTATTTGGTTGTAATCTATTTGTGTCTTGTTGTAAGATCCAGTGAACTTGTTGTTAGGCTAGGGTCAGGATCCACTGTGATATTCTAGCCCAGTAGCGTCCCGAGTCTTGCGGATTTGGGGTGTTGTAGGTATCACTAGTGGCATTGATCATGTGAAGCATGTGCTTAAGGATGAGGTTAGGGAGGTCGACATCTAATCTGTTCAACACATGATATAGCAACTCAAAAGACTGAGCTGTTAACAAATCCCTTCATTTTACCCGAGGCACAACACATCGCACAAGCACAACATAAATGATTATGGCTTCTAAGATAAGGGTCGTTTGGGTTGGCTGCAGAGGGGAGTTGGGTAAAAGGAATTGCTCCTTGGCCAAGTTGACATATTTGGATCTAGGAGGGTGGTCATAAGAGGTGGAGTTGGGAAGCCCTACTATTTGAGCAATAACCGAACAAGAGAGGCTAATAGTTTTACCTTCTACCACCAATTCAAGGGTTAACTCCCCTCTTTCCCTCTTTGCGGTAAGATTGACGAAGAATAGTCGGGTCAGTCTCGGATATCCAATTTCTCTTGGATTGAGGAACTTCCAAATAGAGCATCCTTGGAGCAAGGTAATGCTTGGTAGACCGAGGGAGAGAAAAATTTTCAGATCAACTGATTCACACATGCAGAGGGATCGAGTGTTGAACCCGTCGAGCCATTTGCCTACAACAGTGTGGTTTTGGAAGTAGTTTGAAGGCAGACCCGTCTGATCACATATCTCGAATTCTTTCTTGGAGCAGGAGAATCCAAATCTGAGGAGATGTGAACTATTTTGGAACGTTTTGTGACCGAAGATGAGGCTTCACCTGTTGATTGACGTTTGGATGCCATGGATTCGTTTGTGAGAGAAGTCGAAAGAGAAGAGAAAGAGTAAAGTAGGTGGGTTGTAAAAAGTTGAAGAAGGAAAGAGATAAAGAAAGAAGGAGAGTTGTATTTAAGGGCGTATGTCAAATAAATTTATGGTTTGACAAGATCTTGAGAAAATCAAGGCCTTGAAAACCGAAATTGGTTTACATGTTTTTCTATTAAATCTCAACCACTTTTTTTTAAAAAAATTGATTTTGAAAACAAAATCTTTTGAAATCATTTTTAAAATCCTTCTTTAAAATAATTTAATGATCAAATATCTAAGAAGATATAAATCATTAAACCGATCTGTGATATTCATTATAGCCCTTGATTTCCGTTTCAAAGCCCTTTAGTTGCATTTCAAGGCTTTGAAGTGGAAAAGTGGGTTGCATTATAAGGAGAAAATAAAACGATTTACTCCCCCTAAATTAATGCTTCCTTGTTCAACATACCAAGCTCTAATCTAATAAAATTGAATCGATTTTCAGGTAGAGGCTTAGTAAATATATCTGCAAGCTGCAAGTTAGTCGATATAAAAGAAATTGAAACATCACATTTCTCAACATGATCACGTATGAAGTGATGTCTTACATCGATATGCTTTGTTCTTGAATATTGCACATGATTTTTAGTAATCGAAATAGCACAAGTATTATCACATTTAATAGGTATACCTTTGAGATCAAAACCAAGATCACGAATTTGTTGAGTTATCCATAAGATTTGTGTACAACAGGCTCCAACAGATATATAACCAGCTTCAGATGTGGATAGGGCGACAAAGTTTTGCTTCTTGGAGTGCCAACCGATTAGAGATGACCCTAAGAATTGGCAACATCCATAAGTACTCTTTCTATCGACCTGATAGCCTGCAAAGTCAGCATCTGAATAGCCAACGAGGTGAAACGAGTTTTGACGTGGATACTATAACCCTAAATATCCTTAGTGCCATTGAGATACCAAAATATCCTCTTTACAACTATCAATTGTGACTCTTTGGGATCAACTTGAAATCTTGCACACATGCACACACTAAACAAAATGTCAAGTCGACTAGCGGTTAGATAAAACAAAGAACCGATCATACCTCGATAGTCCTTTTGAATAACACTTTTACCATCCTTGTCTTGATCAAGTGAAAGTGTAGAACTCATAAGAGTTTTTGCTACCTTGGATTGATCCGTTTTATACTTCTTAGCAAGTCCTTGGTATAGTTGCTTTGATTAAGAAAAATTGCTTTCTTTGCTTGTGTGACTTGAAGTCCAAGAAAGAAATTTAACTCTGCCATTAAGCTCATCTTGAATTTCCTACACATAATATCGGAAAATTACTTGCATAGAGAATTGTTAGTAGTACCAAATAATATATCATCAACATAAATTTGCACTACTAATAAATTGTTGCCTCTGGTTTTGACAAACAAAGTTTTGTCAATCACCTCTTTTGAAATCGTTTTCAAGGAGATACTTGGACAATCTTTCATACCAAGCTCAAGGAGCTTGCTTAAGACCATAAAGAGCTTTTTCCAATTTAAAAATATGATCCGAAAATTCATCATTTTCAAAACCAGGAGGTTGAGCAACGTAGAGTTCTTCTTCTAAGAAGCCATTTAGAAAAGTATATTTAACATCCATTTGAAATAGTTTGATGTTCATGAAGGATGCAAAAGCAAGTAACATACGTATGACCTCTAACTTGATAACCGAAGCAAAGGTCTCATCATAATCAATACCTTCTTCTTGGTTATAGCCTTGAGCTACAAGTCATGCTTTGTTTCGAATAACCTTTCCATTTTCATCTAACTTGTTTTGAAATACCCATTTTGTGCCAATGACGGATTGTTGCTTAGGTCTACTGGTGAGGGTCCAAGCTTTGTTTCTTTCAAACTCATTTAGTTCATTTTTCATGGCCATGATCCAACCAGGTTTTTGAAGAGCTTGAACATAGTTCTTGGGCTCTATAAGAGGCACGAACGCCGAGAAAGCACATAAGTTATTAACCCTAGATCGGATTTGAACTCTTGTGTTTGGATCTAAGATCACATTCTCAGGTGGATGGTATGAAGAATGTTGAAACTTTCTTCTTTTGAATGATGGAACTGATCTTGAAGATTGTGGCTCATTAGCTCACTAGATTCAGGTACCGCTAGTGTATCGCCTTTGGATCCTATATCAAGGCCTTGAATTTGAATTTCAAGGCCTTGAAACTGACTTTTGGCAGCGCTGTTTGTCGTTTCAAGGTCTTGTAGATGCGTTTCAAGGTCTTGAGATTGTTCTCCAGTATCTTGAATCTTTTCTTGCATATTCGTTTCCTGAGCTTTAGGATCTTCTTCTCCATCAAAATTATGATCTCCGTGTTGATTAAGATTCAAATCTGCAAAACTCTCACTCAAAGTACCATCATTGCTTTCATCAAAAATAACATGAATATTTTCCTCAACGATTTTGGTAAGTCTATTATAAACACGATAAGCTTGAAGACTTTTGGAATGAATGAAAGATGCTTTGATCGCTTGAAGATTTAGATGTTTCCGTGTAAGCTTGTTGTTGTTTTCTTCAATCCCCATCTTCATTTATAGTCTTCTATGGAGAACTCTTCTAGCCGTTGTAAGAGGGCCATTGTGATGTTCTTTTTTCTCCATGGAAAACGGTGTTTGGTTGAGATGAAGTAGCCGTTGTAAGATCTTCTATCATCTTCATCTCCTTGACGCATGTTTGAGAATCTTTGTCTTCGAGATCTTCTCGTCGAAAGATCCGTTGAAGACCTTTGTCATTGAAGCCCTTAATTCACGCTCCAAGATCTTCTAAGTTGTTGAAGACTTCTCTCTTGGATATCCGTTGAAGATTTTCCGAGATCTTTCTTGTAATCCGTTGGAAATATTCTTCTTATCCTCTTTCGTCGATAAGATCTTTGCAAGATCTTTATTGTTTGGGCTGAATCTTCTTGTCGGTCGAGATCTTCTCTTTGCACCATTGAGGATCTTCTTCTGGCCGAGATCTTCTCTTGATATTTTGTTTGAAGATCTTCTTGTAATCCTTGGTAGATTTGGTTGTTGAGATTTGAATCTTGATTTTGAAAAGACTCTAGTCGAATCCTCCCTTGTATCGCTTTTCAAGGCCTCCGCTTTTATCCCTTGAACTGCTTTTCAAGGCCTCCGCGTTTAACCCTTGAACTTCTTTTCAAGATCTCCGTGCTTGCCCCTTGTAATGAGTTTCAAGGTCTGCGTTCATCCTTTGAGATGTTTTTCAAGGCCTGCATACATTTAACAAACACAAAACTAAAACATGCAATCTAGAAATACAATCGATATTTGTTTGTTTATAAAACCTCTTATGATTAAAGTCTTCCATCATCCACATATACAAATTATAATCAAGGTGAAGTTATCAGGATCGTTTGGTACAATTCCCATGGAATGAGAAATCGGATCGGAATGAGTCATATCAATACCTCGTGTTTGGAAAAGCTTTAAATCAGAATGAGAATGATTCCATGGAATGACTCATTCCAACTCTAGAAGAGTTGATTCCGTAAATTAAAGGTGGTATCATCCATTCCAACATAAACTCATTTCAAATATAAAACTACATATATATATATACACACACATATATATATTTATACTTGCTTATTTAGTTTCACAAAATAAAAATAATATTTTTTATAAAAAAATTATTGTCCATCACTTAATTTGAATTGTATTATTATTTTATAAAAAACATGATTTTGACAAAAAAAAATCAACTATAATACGAATTCATTGAAGATGTAATGTAACCGATAAATGCTCGATAAGAAAAAATATATTTGATAGAAGAAGTTATATACCTATTTATTTGGGTTGACGATTGTTTAGTGTTTATTTTTTATGTTATTAGTTAGTCTTTATTTTTCTTAAATGTAATTAAAAAATATCATATATTTACATTATAAATATTTACACATATATCATCAAATATGATACGATTTCTCGTTTCATAAATCATATAAAATAAAAAAATATATTTAAAAAATCTTTCATTTCAACATCATACCAAATATCAAGTATCAGGAATGGGTTGTTCCAATTTGTTATTCCATTCCAATTCTTGATTTCCAACCCCATTCATACAGTCATACCAAACAAGCCCTTAGTACTTTAGAGTAGCCAACCCTTTTTTCTAAGGACAATCGAGATAATTTTGTTAGAGTGGAGTATGTTTACTTATGGAGATTTGTTTTGCATCGCGGAGGATTGTAAGGGGAACTTAACGAACATGTTTCCGATATAGCCAACTAGGACAAGTGCTAATTTTTGTTCATCAAATGAGACAATTCTTTCGTAAGGATCTTCTCTTGTTATGAAGAAAAGAGAATTAAGAGTGTGTAAAGTACACGAGTTGTTTGAGGTCAACATCAACCATATTAGTTTCCAAATCCTTAGATAAAGATGGGGCCGTCGATCTAAAAGCTTCGGCATGACGCTCACTCTTTGTCTAGTGGTAATTTGCGAGTCACGTGCCGGATGAACGAGGTTTAGTCGAACGGACAAGGTGGGTCCCGTCGATTGGCCGGTAATCTTTGTCTTCACTCTCGGATGCCAGTCGTTTCCATCTTAACATTGAATTCTTTGACCCTTAGTGTTTATAAGGTCACTTCGTCGCAAATAGTTCCATTTACGCTCCGCAAATACTTGGAACGACATAAACTAATTGGTAGATCTTCAAAACCGAAAAGGGAAGGAAATAAACCGATAAACTATGCAATTATGCCCAAAAGAGTAAATGAATAAATAAGAATGAGGTGAAAAAAGACTCTAAAATGAGTGTTATATAATACCTCCTACTTGAACCATACTTTGCCTCATACACACTAAGGTTCTCCCTACGGTCAAAGAAGTTAGGGCGGAAATGACTGATGTCCGAGAGTGAAATGAAGAACATCATGAGCGTGTAGAAGTGATTGACAAGTGGTAAGTTCGACCGACCATGACCTGCTTTATTCTACACGTGACTTATAAATGACCTCATGTTGAAGTGTTAAAGTCATTAATCAAGTTTTGGGCCGAGCCCATCTGCCTGAACTAGTAAGGTCGATCGACCACATGCTCGAGTGGTCCACTTCGACGCCAATTATTCTTACACTTTATCCCTTTTACTTGGGCTGAACTTTAGGCCCGTCCACTTGAACTTTGTATTTATGTTTATCCGTTAGAGATATTTCAGGCTTTTGAGACATGATCTTATTTTATTAGAAGATATATTAATGGATTTAGGTAAAACTAACCCTATAAATAAGGATTTTCAACCATTAGGTCAAATATCTTTTTTCCCCTACAATTTACGAGTTTCTATCGCCTCTTCCCCTTGTAAGGTCAGTCGACCGTACTACCTAGGCTCGGTCGACTAGCTTGTTTCGAGTCATTAAAAAATCATTTGAGTATTGTTCAGGTATGGCTGGCTAGTTCTCAAATTTTTAGGGTATTGAGAGTTGACTATGTTTTGGATGTATGTCTATATGAGTTATGGTAGTTGTTGATTATTCCTTGCAAAATGAGTGAGTTGAGTTTGAGATCTTCCGTTTCTATATATATTCTTCAAGTTGTTGATAGTAAAGTGTGAGAATCGAGTCACTCATACTTCCATGTTGAGTTCGATAAGAAGAATAAGCACCGTCTTGGGTATGTGACAATCAATTGGGTGACAACAGTTGATGTATGCTAGACAACGATCTAACCACGTGACAATTAGATGAAGTTGTCTCCTACATAACTATGACTTACATTCAATTGTGAAAATTTCAATTGAGATTCATTCTATGCGCATGTTGTGGTGATTAAGATTCTAAAATTGCTTTATCCGTTGATACTTATTCTCTATTTTCTCCCTTTAAATGACTTGGTTTCTAATCATATAAAGATCCAAACTTTCATCTTTCTTTTGCCCTTCTATTTTACGTGATTTTTTTAGGTGGGCGACCATAAACCTCTAGTAAGGTCGATTGACCTTACTGAGGTTTTTTTTGCACCTTTTGCTTTGATTTCTTCTCTAGTTGTTTATTTATCAAGTTATAAATAATGCGCTTTTTCTCGCTCGACCATATTGGTGGTCACTCGACGTTAATATGCATACCCTTCGTTTTTTGGTTTCAGTTACGTTATTTCCTTTTTGTATATATTTGATTTTATTTATTTATTTTAGTTTCTTAATTTATTTATCAAAGCGAGACAACGCCTTCCATGGGCCGATCTTGACTCCTTATACTACAGTGACTTGTAAACTATTTGCGAGGTATGAGGCTCACACTTCAACCCTCATTAACAGGAGTGTGTAATAATGTGGGATTGTCGTTCAACGTAGCTAATAGACCCCATTTCAAGCTTCACCCGCTCCAATCATCATCATCGAAGTCCGGCCTTATATTACACAAAGCTGATTAGTTATCTATCGTAAAAACGTAATTTAAATCGACAATCAGTTGCCGCAAGGAGAGGAAATGAAACTCTAGTCCAGGAACAAAAAGGACATTAGGAATATGCGAATTCGAGTGAGATGGATAAAATTGTCCTAGGAAGCCTTAACTATAACACCATTTGAAGCTTAATTCGGCATTCTAGACTTTCTTGATGGAGAATAGATGAATATAAGTTCTTGTCATATGAAACGATTCTCCAAAACCAATAATTCAGGGAAGTGTAACAATACATGTGACTGTATTGTAGGATGATTGAGAGTGATAAGCATTTAGAGTTGTAAGAACGGTAGACCAATGATCATCCGATAGTGCAGAGCTATGTCTCTATGTAAAAGGAGAAGAACCTTGGGAGGCGTGCGCAAGGGTCGTTGCTACCGAACAAACGGTAGTGAAGCGGCGGTGGTGCGCGATGGAGGTGTAGCCGGCGGTGTAGGGGTTTAAGAGTTGGATCCCTTCCACCTATCCATATGGCCAATGACTTTGAAGCAAAATTTTGTTTCACGACCAGATTTTTCACTATGGTCACAAAAAAACTTATTCTTGTCAGGTTTAGGGGGACGAGAAGTCCATTGATTTGATGCCAAAAAAGCCGAATCATGAGGCTTTGAATCGCAACCACGAGCTATAGTTTTAAGGCGTTCCTCTTAAATTGACACAAAGTATACCTTGTGGAGTTAGGCAGAGGATCTTGGGCAACAACAGTAGAGCAAAAAGAGGCATAATATTCATCATCAAGCCTAATAAGGAATTGTTTTACCTTTTTCAGCCTTAGCTTTTGCCTTATTAGTACAAGAGCAAGTGCAAGTGCAAATATTATGATTATAAGACGAGATTTCTTCCCAAATCTTTTTTAGGCGGCCAATATAGGAACCTACTTGGATCACCGTTTTGTAAGCAATGCACAATATTGGAATAAAGTTGAAGAAGACGAGGACCATTACCATCGTGGAATCGTTGCTTAAGATCTTCCCATAAAAGATCAATGGTGGTGCAATAACTCACATATTGTTGAAGGGTAAGATCCAAGGTATCGATGATCCAACCTTTGAGCATATAGTTAACACTACCCATTAGGTATAGTCATCAGAATTTGGATCAAGTTCAACAACTTTGTCAAGAAAAAAGTTGAGCTTTCTTTTTGTAGAGAAAACGCGAGTCACGATAATTGACCCTTCAACATAATTGTGATTTGTAAGAAGAAGGGGGTAGATTTACTGACTAAGATAATAGACCGAGACCGTAGTTAAAGCCTTCATGACGAAGGACAATACCTGTGATAGGCGGAGCGGAAAGGGTGCCGACGAGAGGCGGCAACAATAACCGGGGGCCATGTTTAGGGTTTGTGTTTAGGGTTTGTGTCTAGGGTTTGTTTTAGGCTGAATATTTGTAATGCGATCATATCACTCTCGTAGCATGTTGTAAACAAAAACTTGCATCTTTATTAAATTGATAATGTATTTATACATGAAGGCATACCATTTTCTAACTTAAGGGTATAAAGGTAAAATGCTAAATAATAATAACTAGAAAACAATGTTTTCTCTAACAATAGTTAAATTTATAATCAGCTTTTCTTCCAAGATTTTTTTGTATAATTAATTTTATTAACCATTGTAAAGTCATAATCTCTTCGTACATAATAAGATCTATAATTATTTTACTAAATTTGCGACAAACAAGATACTAAACATCATATCACTTTTATCTTTCTTAGTTCTCATTTATTATGAGATTTTAAATCTTTGATAACCCTGCAACTTTGCTAACTCGAAAATTTGATTCCCAAAATTGTAACTCGTTACAACTCGTTTCTTTAACTTCTTGGATTGACCTAATTTTATAATCGGGATTGCTATTTACCCAAATAAAATGGGGTAATTTACTCGTAGTGGGAATGAGACTTCCGGATACATTGGGAGTGTGCCTCCCTGTAACAAAGGTGTAGTGGGAATGCGCACCACACCATGTATATTTCGAGCGTTGCTACAACAGTCATAATTCTAGCCATTTGATTCGAACATTGGATTTTATAGTCATTGGGGGGTTGAAATTATATATATAGTTCAAAAAGAAGTACAATGATACGGGTGAACTTGTCACGCATATGCAAGTCTACTATTTTTTCATTATAGTTTTAGAAATATTAGAATAAATAATCGAAATTGTAGGATTAATATGTTATTTCAATTTAATTAGGATTTTATGGAACATTCTCGTGAAATCGGATTCAAGTTTGAGTTGCATAGATATTTTCACGATAAAACTAATTTAGTGGGTTGAGCTCAGTTTGTGGCAAACTCAATGAATATCAATCCTACAACAAGTACAAAAGTCAACGTTTGAATCAAATGTCTAGAATTATGACCATGCAACATTCAAAGTATGCACGGCATGGGGTACACTCTTTATGCGTCTTTGGGGCGCAATCATAATGAAAACGGAAAATGCACTCCTAATAAGTCCAACAGTTTCGCTCCCACTACGAGTAATGTAATATCCGGAATTTTTATTCCGTTTAATTCCGAATCAAATCAAACTTCGAGCCGTTGACGGTTTCCCATTCTATCTAGTATTTCTTTCTTCACAAATTTTATCATTTTATGTAGAATTTAATTCACATAAAATGATAGAATTATATCAAACCCTAATTCTTATAAGTATTTATCATTTTATGTAGAATTTAATTCACATAAAATGATAAAATTATATCAAACCCTAATTCTTATAATTAATCCTTAACGACGACTTTAGACGAGATCATGACAAGGCTGAGACGAGAAAGTGACAAAGCTGTGACGAGACCATGACAGAGTTGAGACGAGGTCATGACGAAGCCCGACAACTCTGTGACGAAGTCATGCATGAGCCTGACAAAGACATGACGAGTTTTTGACCATCTTTGACAACAACCCAACCTTGTTTGCCTTACCTCAGTCCACATATTTTTTCCTCTTATTTCCAGCCCAAACTCTTACCTTCTTCCTGGCCCAGCTCTTCATGCCAGCCTTGCCCCAACCCGGATTGCAGCAGCCTCCTTGCTCTACACCAGCCCAAGCAGCATCTCAGCCCAGCCCATGTATTACTCATCCAGAAGACACGTTGCTGACTCACCATACTCCCAGCTGTTACGAGTATCTCCCTTCATCAAAACCGCCGGATTCTACTGCAAGAGTTACACTTGGAGTTGTAACCGTCCCAACTCTCCACATCCCAGACCAGCGGACAGCAGCTTGCACGCCTCGCCTCCCTCTGCGACCTCCAGCACACCGTCAACAGTCTTGCCACGCCCAGCCCAACCGTGAACCTAGACAACCCTCCGCTCTCCTGCAGTCGAGAGTTCCTCCTGCACTTGTACTCCCTCCTCCCGAAGAGCACTGCTGGCCGTTCTTCCTGTCGATGACAACCCTGGAGGAGTTCCTCCCTTCCCTCTCGTGCGACGGGTACTGAACAACCAAGGCCTGCTCGTACCCCTTCTGCACACCCAGCCGGCGCTCCTCTCCTTCCTCCTTGTCGAGATTCTTGGTGAGTATGACCATGCTCTTCCTTCCCTTCATTTATATATATGCTTAGTTGCTGCTAAGCCATCATAGAACCCATACATTGCAGCCAAAGGAACCAATACAAGGAGCTGTTACATCTTTTCCAGCTTTCCAACAGTTACGAGCAGTCAACTTCGGATTCAAATTTGAGTAAGCTAGACTCTCCCTTTTTGGCTGGTTTTCAGATATGTCATAGACAGTAGTACATAGTATAACATACTAAAATTTGGGAAGAATCGGAGTTACGGTTTGAGAGTTATTGTGTTCCAAAGTTGACGCCTCATGCAGTTTTTATATATGTGCTGAGTGTTGGGGAAAACAGCAAGTGATGCTGTTTTGTGAGATGGTTTTGAATAAGCTATTGATCTCCGTTGGGCTTGAATTTTGGATATGATATGGTTGACATATTGTTGTAGAACATACTAAAATTTGAGAGGAATCCAGCGAGTAGTTTGGGATTTATGATTTTTCAAAGATGGAGTCGTAAGCAGTTTTTCTGTTGTGCTGAAATTCGGTTTTGTGAGATAGTTTTAAATAGGATTTTGATCTCCTTTTCGGCTGAATTTTGGATATATTATAGATAAGATTTTATAGTAAAACATATCAAAATTTGGGATAAATTCAGCGAGCAGTTTAGGAGTTATGATTTTTCAAAGTTAAGACAGTGTGTTGTTTGTTAAGTGTTGTAACCAACTTTAGAAATTTTTGTAGAAGTGAAGGGTGAACAGTTTTAAGAAATTCTTGCTCCTAGGAGTAGATGAGATATCATAGATGATCTAGAGAATTATTTCGGAATTTTTATATGTTTATTCAAATTTCTTATTTGATGCCGAAGTTGGACCTTAACGATCTTTCGGAAAATAGGAAAATAGGTAAATTGCCAGTTTGTAACCAAACTCATCTTTAGGAGTTAGAATAGGACTTTTTAGTCTCAAATAAGAGTTTAGGCATGATATATGGAATTTTTGGAAGTTTCGGGACCAAGGCTAAAATAGTCATTTTACCATAAATTAATATTGTAATCAATTCCGTTCTATTAAGACCTACTATCTTAGAAGTCTTAGACTTCTAATCACCTAGAAAGTGTGCTGACACACTTGCCTCCTTTGAAAGGCCACTGAATTCCTACTGTACAGATCGATTTGCGAATTAGAAAGTCGAGATCTGATTCAGGTAAGTCCCCGGACTTACTTAGCTGGCTTCTTGTATGAGTGTAATGTGTATGAGTGGTGTTTGTTAGTTATGATAAACAACGAAACCGGATTAGGCCGACTTTATTATTTACGTAATTGACCCAAGTGTATGATAACGGGTCGTGACATCATCTACCTAGCTCTTGCGAGAATCTAGGAGGTTCCCCGCGACCAGCCCAGTCCGGTAGACGGTCAGATGCATTAGTACCATTCCGCGTTGGTAAACGGGGACAGGGGCGAGGTTTGGGAATCCCTCGTGTCACAAAATAAGTATCATTAGTAATGACCTATCACCTTAGTGAAGATAATAAAAGGATTGAGTGTTGCGTGTTGAGTGTGTATGTTGTGTGTTTGTGCTTTTACCTTTATACTTATGCATAGAATGTTAACTAACGGTTTTATCCGTGTTGTAGATTTGTAGAGATAGACAGTTGCAGAGAGATCCGGAACGGATGGTCAGCCGGGCCCACGTATTCATTAGATGGGGACAGGGGGTCTCTCATATGACATGCATGCTATGTATCTATATATATATGTTTTGTAAGGCTGTCACATGTGTACATTCATACATTAAAAATAATATGTTTTGAAATTGTTTTAAATACATTTGTGCCTTGTTGTAAGATCCAAGTAAAATTGTTGTCAAACTAAGGTCGGGACCCATTGTGAGGTCCTAACCAATAGCTCCCCGAGTTCTCAGAATTTGGGGTGTTACAAGTAAAGTGTCCCCATTTTATTTGAATAAATAGTAATTCTGTTTTTAAATCGACGTTGGCATGCTAAATTATTATTTAAATTATTAAAGTCAACCTTGTTATAAATAACTTAAATAAGCAAATAT
The DNA here is from genome assembly GCA_033239045.1 of Fagopyrum esculentum. NCBI lineage: Eukaryota > Viridiplantae > Streptophyta > Magnoliopsida > Caryophyllales > Polygonaceae > Fagopyrum > Fagopyrum esculentum. The sequence continues at coordinate 131,741,834 of BSUD01000001.1, read as the reverse complement.
TTCCTTCTATTATTTGTCGCAAACACACATTTAATATATATATATATATATATATATATATATATATATATATATATATAGAGAGAGAGAGAGAGGGTGTCGTTCAGGGGTAAGGCACATTATTCTGGTACGGGCGTGCGGCTGAACGTACAGCCGACACGTGTCCCGAATTTTTTTTTTATTTTTTATTCTTTTTCAGAAACGAGTGAAAGTAATAGTTCAAAACTTAGTAAGGAATAGTTCATAACTTATAAAAGGATAGTTCATGAATTATAATAGAATAGTTCATAGTGCAAAATTTATAAAGGAGTGAAAGTAATAGTTCAAAACTTATTATGGGATAGTTCATGAATTATAATAGTATAGTTCATGAATTATAATAGAATAGTTCATGAATTATAATAGAATAGTTCAAAGTGCAAAATTTATAAAGGAGTGAAAGTAATAGTTCAAAACTTATTATGGGATAGTTCATGAATTATAATAAAATAGTTCATGAATTATAATAGAATAGTTCAAAGTGCAAAATTTATAAAGGATAATGCATAACTTATAAAATGATAGTTCATGAATTACAATTGAATAGTTTATAACATATAAACGATTAATTTATAAATAATTTGATATAATATATTAAAAAGTAATAGTTCATGGATTATATGAGAATAGTTCAAAGTTTATAGGAGAATAGTGTATAAATTATAACATGGTAGTTCAAACAAATTTTCATTCGTTTCTGGAAAAAAAAAAAAGCATTCGTTTCAGAAGGAAAAAAAATTAAAAAAATATCTTTTTTTTCGGGACACGTGTCGGCCGTACATTCGTCCGCACGGCCGTACCGCATTAAATGAACCGTACCTGAACAAAATTCTTTATATATATATATATATATATATATAAAACCAACCTTATATTCTCAAAATCATTTTTAAAATATTTATTATTAAAAAATTAAATGATACTAAAATATCAGTCAAGTTATCAAAGTCCTTTGAAATTTGTATGTTTGATAAATAATATTTCTATATTCTGGTCAACTGAAAATAAAATTTTAAAGTTTCATTAGTTGGAATTTTGTTATTTTTGCTTTAAATTTTATGATAATCTTCCATTATTCTTTAAAAAAAATTTGAAGGGTTAATCGTAGTTGTGGCCTAATTTGGGGATACCCTCCTAATTAGGGGCGGTCCTTGGGTGGGGCATGGTGGGGCAGCCGCTCCACCCTCAAAAAAAAAAAAAAAATTGAGAAAAAATAGTTTTAAAATGGGTTGTGGCTTCTCGTTTATAAAATTTTTTTCTACGATTTATTAATTTTTTAAATATAAATATTATTGTGTTATATTTAAATGTTGTTTTGTATCTTTCGCCGAAGTAAACGAAACTTCAAAAGAATTTTCCGTTTTAGGGTCGGAGTGAAATAATTCACCAAAATGCACGAGATTTGTTGTTTGAAGTAGAAGCGCGGTCTTAGACCGCACTATTATTTGTAACGTTTTTGAAAGAAAAAAAAAACTAAAGAGGCGCGGTTATAGACGGGCCTATAGGGCAGCTATTTTTTAAAAAAGAAAATTTATAGGCGCGGTCCACCACCGCGCTTTTAAGTGTAATGTTTTTTTTTTATTGTAAATAGTAGACATATTGACTTTGTTTTTATCACTATTTTATTTTTATAGATATATTTATCGAAAATAAAATTTCGCCCCCCTTTCTAAAATCCTGCGGCCGCCGCTGCTCCTAATAACAATTTCTTCAAATCTTAATGCTAACACTTAATATAGTACCAAAACCATTAGACCAACTGAATATTGATAAATTTGATTGTGAATTGTAATGACTAAAATAACAATTTAGTAATTTTGGTTAATTTTGACAATAAGATTGTATATAAATGTTGATGGTGATTCGCGAAAACCGAGTAATATAAAGATATTTTTGGTATGATGAAAATGGCGACGACCGAGGCAAATTCAGAAACAGGTTTGAATTGGAAGGGGATGCTAATTGGTTGGAATTTAGGAAAAGCAATGGTAGAAAACTAGAAACTAACCGTTAAAAAAGTAGCCGTTCGGTTGAGTCATCAATTCAAACTTTATTAAAAAGGGAGGGGCATGTCATGTTTTCTGCATGGGCCCAATCACAGATAATTAAGTTGACGGATGGACGAAATTAGCCCTCGACCCGGCCTTTCTAGTTGCTACACTTTCACCTCTCTCCTTTCCAACTTCACGTGGTCGTGCGTTCTTTTTTTTTTTTTAGATACTGTACGGTAAGCGATTAGATTAGATCATCTCCTCGAGACTCTCCAACCTAGAGCATCCTTCCGGATGAAATCCACCACCTGGGAGGGGATCGAATCACAACCTAGTGGGTAGTCGTGTCCCAAATCTGCGAGCTTGTCGGCAACACTGTTGACTTCCCTAAAGATGTGTTGTACCTTAACCTGCTGGAAACTTACCAAAATATTAGAGATATCTGAAATGATGAGATCAAGCTCCCATGGGGGTTTCCAACTTTGCTTAATGGAATTGATGATTGTAAGATTATCTCCTTCAATCTCAAGTTTATTGATCTCCAGATCACATGCTCTGATCAAACCCTCCCTCAACGTGCATGCTTCAGCATGAAGGACCGATGTGTTTCCACACTGTCCGTAGCCTAGGGAGATGGTTGACGCATGATCGTTTCTTAGAATGAACCCGAAGGCTGACTCCCCGGATTCACGTTTAGATCCATCAAAGTTTAACTTGACAAATCCATTTTCAGGTTTTATCCATTTGATATTTCTAGTTTTCCTATTATTAATGGCCGCTTTTTGTTTGATTTGGTTCTTTCTTTTGTTCGCATCCTGCCAGCAACTTATTTGGTCAAGTACTCGTACCCTAACATTTTGGGTTTTCTTATTACTAAAAATATTCTGGTTTCGTTCAGTCCAAACATTCCACCACGTGACTGCTAGTTGGACCAGTTGATTATTATCTAGTTTGTTTTTGACGCAGTTGACCATACTTGCCAAATTCTGGTTAGAATTGCTTATTTGCTGGAGCACGGTCTTGATATTAGAATTGTGAAGGTTCTCAAATGTGAAAGGGCAGTTGAAGAACAAATGCTTTGCTGATTCATATGGATGGTTGCAGAGAGTACATTGCATGGGCACTGGTACCCTTTGTTTTTCCAAGTTTTCCTTAGTTGGGAGTCCATCTATAGATAGTTTCCAAATGAAGTTTTTAACTTTTGACATGATATCCATTTCCCAAATCCATTCATTTAAGGCAACAAAATGCCCTTTATTTTTGTGGATAAGGTCCATGGCTGATTTTGTGTTGTACGATCCCTTATCCGAGGCTGCCCAATAGACGCGATCTCGAATAAATGATTTCGGGAGTTGATATGATTTAATTGCGGTCATAATCTCTTGCGGGAGTAGATTGCCTAGCTCCGTATCCAGTTTCTGGGTATTCCATTTATTCTCTATGATGTAGTTACTGACTACTTCATTGTCATCAATGCTACTACTATTCTCGAGAAGTTTGAAGAGCGGTTGATCAGTCACCCACTTATTTTTCCAAAATTTAACGGTGTTACCATCCCCGATATTCCATTTGAGACCACTCTCAAATTCTGGTCGGAGATTCATTAGTCTTCTCCATTGCCAGGATGTGTTCTTTTGGGTTTTATAGTTCCATAAGAATGAGTCTTTGAGATATTTTTCATTTATGATTTTGACCCATATGTTGTTAGGTTCTTCCATAATTTTCCAAAGTAATTTCATTTGGAGGACCTTATTCATATCTTCTGCTTTTCTAATTCCTACTCCGCCACATCTTTTCGGTTTGCAGATTTTGTCCCAACTGATGAGAGGATGATATTTAGGTCCTTTGTTCCAAAAGAAAGTGCGGTTGATTTGATCCAGCTCTTTATGTATGCAAGATGGGAGCATGAAGCTTTGCATGATATAATTTGGCTTCGCATTAAGATTAGCCTTGATTAGAATCGTTCTTCCTTCTTGTGAAAGTGTGGAGGCTTTCCATTTAGTTAGTTGCTTCTTAGATTTAATTATTACATCTTCGAAGACGGACTTATTTACTCTACCATTAATAATTGGGCACCCTAGATACTTGTCCAACTCTTCTGTAACAGTTATTCCGATTTTTGATTGAATTTGTCTTTTCGTTTCACTCCCTACATTTTTGGTAGTTTGGAATGAGGATTTATGGAAATTAACTTTTTGTCCCGATATAAGGCAATATCTATCTAGGATATTCAAAATTTTTGTACTTGCGTCTAATGATGCTTTGGCGAATATGATGATATCATCCGCAAAAGCTAAAAAGGGGACAATTGTTCCTCCTCTTGTGACTGGGAAGCCAATTGTCTTGTTATTTTGGTAACACTCCTTATGGATGTTCCTTGCTAGGACTTCCGCTCCTAAATTGAATAACATAGGTGAGAGTGGATCTCCTTGGCGTAATCCCCTCTCGGGATATATTACTTTTGATGGTTTATCATTAATTAGGATGGAATACGAGACTGTAGAAATGCATTCTCTAATCCACCTAACAAATTTTGGTTCGAAACCAAATTTTTCGAGGACAGCTTGGCCAAGTGTCCGTGCATTGCAATTTTGTTCGCAACCGTGTTGATTTCCCTGTAAATATGTTGAATGCTGGAGTATGAAAATCCTATTATAATGTTTGTAATATCGTTGATGATCAAGTCCAGCTCCCAACGTGGCTTCCAAACTTGGTTAATCGAATTGATGAGAACCAAGTTATCTCCTTCAATCTCAATAGCTGGAAAATCACTCTCCTTTGCCTTTTGTAGGCCCCACCGTAAAGCAATTGCCTCAACTTAAGCGGTCAGCATTACAAGTACCACTTCCCAATGGGAACGGCACAATGGTCTCTAATGATAAATCCAAAAGAGAACTGATTCACACCAATTTGAGACGCATCAAAATTTAGTTTTTTCTTCTCCTTTTTTTATTCACTTTGTTATTATTGTTCTGGTTCTTATTAGCTTGGTCCCAAACAGCTATTTGATTCATAGCCTGCGGTTTAAAATTATGTGGAATTTTAGTCTTATGAAAAATGAATTGGTTCCTAGCCATCCACATGTTCCACCAAATGACGGCTAGAAGGCTAAAATCATATGTTGATAATTTTTCTTTGAGATCAAGCATGATTTATGTAATGCCCATGTTGTCAATGTCATAATTCTTTAAAATAGTTGTGATTTTACGATCATCAATGGCCATTTCCAGCGAATGACATTGAAAAAGAGGTGCTTTTCGAGCTTTCTGTATGATGGTTACATAACTCACAATTCATAACAATAGGTACTTTTTGCCTATCGAGATTTTGTTTTGTAGGGAGGCCATCTAAGGCTAGTTTCCATAGGAAGTTTTTAACTTTCGGCAAGACATCCATTTTCCAAATCCAAGTTTTATCCGATGTGACGCCTATTTTGTGTTTTTGGATTAATTCCATAGCGGATTTAGTCGAATACCATCCCTCATCGCTTCCCGTCCAATATAATCTATCCCTAATCTCATTAAAAGAAAGGTTATATTTTTTTATTTTGTCGATAATATCATGAGGAAGGATCCTATCAAGTTGATTTAACATTTGATGATTCCATGTATTATTGATGATGAATTTGGACACAAATTCCATCGGATTATCCATTGTTGCCCTCTTTGCCAAATCCGTTATCGGTTTATCAAATAACCATTTGTCCTTCTAGAATCTAATCGTATTACCGTATCCTACTCTCCATCTAAGGCCTTTATCAAAATCTTTTCTAAGTTTTATAAGGTTTTTCCATTGCCATGAAGCAATTGACTTACATTGGTAATTCCTTAGGCAATTTCCTTTGAGGTATTTTTTCTCAATAATTTTGACCCAAAAATTTTCTGGTTATGTCATGATTTTCCACAAAAGTTTCATTTGTATTGTTTTATTCATGTCTTCTGACTTTCTAATACTTGTGCCACCTAAAGACCTTGGTTTACAGATTTTATCCCAACTGATCAGAGGGTGGAAGTTGGGTCCTTTATTCCAAAAGAACATTCTATTAATTTTATCTAACTCATTATGAATGTTTGTTGGTAGCATAAAGGCTTGCATTAAATAACTTGGTTTGGCGTTAAGATCTGCTTTAATTAACATTATTCTTCCTTCTTGAGACAAGGTTGATGCTTTCCACCTTGCTAATTGTTGTTTGGTTTTAATAATTACGGAGTTAAAAATATATTTATTAACACGGCCATTAATAATAGGACATCCTAAATATTGTTCAAGGCTAGAGGTTTCATTTATTCCCAAATGTGCTTGAATTCGTCTTTTGGTACTTTGATCAATGTTAATTGTGGTTTGAAACGCCGATTATTAACTTTAATCAGTAAAACTTGATTTTACGGTCAATAAACAACTTTATTTAAAAGAAAAATATTAGATAAGTTTTTTGGGACAAATTATTTGCCAATACTCGATTTACTACTTATTGATGAAAATCGTTAGTCGACGGTGTTGGACGAACGTGTGACACACAAAATCATTCCCAAATTCGAACAATTTTCAATAAAAGTTTTGAATTTATTATCCAAAATTTAATTTAATAGGATATTAAAATCAAAATGATTTGATTGAAGTTACAACTAATCAATCTTGAATATAGATGCTTGATTTTTGTCATTGCCACTCTCTAATTATAACCTTATATACATATATATAAAAGAAAGATTTTGGTCTACTGGGCCTTTTTTAGTTTTTTTGTGTTTAGTAAATGTACCCTATACTTTTTTACCATTTTCATTTAACGGTAGGTAAAAATAATTAACCCATCTATTTTAATAAAAAAGAATAATAGATGTTTCTTAGTATTATTTTAGTGAAAGTTTTAATTCATAATTACTGAATTTTTTAATTTATTATTTTTTGTAATGAACATACCATAAATTTTCATACCAGAAATTATGGTATGAGTTTTCTAGTATGAATTTCATACCAGAAAAACTCAAACCAAAATTTTCTAGCATGAATTTCTTACCAGAAAACTCATACCAGAATTTTCTGATATGAAAATTCATACTAGAAAATTTTGGTATGAGTTTTTTGGTACGACAATTTATACCAGAATTTTATGGTATGAATTTCATACCAGAAAACTCTTACCAGAATTTATAGTATGAAAATTCATACCACAAAATTCTGGTATGAGTTTTCTGGTACGACAATTCATACCAGAATTTTCTAGTTTATAAACTTAGGAATATGTTGTAAAATTGAGATTTTGAGCTGGATGTGAATGAGTAGGGTAGGAGAACCTTTGGATACTGGTTTTTGAAGCAAAGCCATACACATGTGTGTTTGACTACATTATATTCATAGTAACATCAAGGCTTTCATTTAATAATTTCAGAGTTCAAATGATTATGATTCTTGCATACTGATATGGAGTACATGAAATCCTTGAAGATCCTGCAGATCTGAAAGGGTAATCAATCAGTGTAGCACTTAGATCATATATGAAGACATTGAAACGAGAACCCTCCCCTTGGTATGAAAACACTAAGAAATATCATAATCGTATTTAGTACTCATCAACAAAATCTTGTCAGCCTTTGTGTAGCCAAGCTCGGTCTTCTACACCCCTGTTAAGTTCAATTTCAGACTCTTTACTAGTTGGTAGTATCAAGACAACATGCTTAGACAAATGTTTCCCATATTTCCTGAGGCCTTGGAAGTTCCTGTAAGAATAACACAGATTACACTTTAAAATCTTATAAAGGTCTGTTATAAGAATAGAATCAAGAAAAGAGAAAGATTAGAGAACGCCAACAAACAGGAACGAACGCACGATCCAGAGCGCCGTGAACCAATTGACATCTTATCCCTTATCTGATTAGGCTTCTTTCTTCTCGTCTAGGTTTGAGATCTGGACTCTGGCGATTTTTGCAATGGGTTCATAAGAATGTGATCGTTTTGGGGATGAAGATCATCAAGGATCGTTTTGGGAGCAAGGAAGTTAGGAGACCCTCCACACATCAAGGATCCATCGAAGAAGCCATCGAAGATCGCCCTCTATAGCTCGACCGCACCTGCACCTGGACAGCGTCGCGTGGGTGGCCACTGCACTGAGCTGTAGGGGCGGCCCTCTGGGCCGCAGGGCGGCCACTGGATCAGCCAGTATGCACGTGCGGTCTTCTTCTCCTTTTCGTGGCTATTGTTCCTTCTTCCGTGCCCGTGTCCTTGCTCGGTGAGTACCCCCCCTTGAGCATGTGTTCATAGCTGATCCTAGAAGTGTTTATGATATTATCATATTAGGTTTGGACCTAGGATAGTTGTGAATGCCATGAAGTGGCTTTTGGGACCTTAGGCGAATGTGATGAGCGTGTTGGACCTCCTAGGCTAGTATGTTCCTTCTTGGCTGCAACGTTTGATCATGTGAGAGAGTAGGATGTTGTGAGATCCTTTCTTATGTTGAGTGAGATGTTGGTATCATAAATTCTAGGATGCGGTCCTAGCTTGAGAGTTAGATGATCTTGTGTAGATCATTTGAGTGAAGTTTAAGACTTCTTGAGTGTGAGCGTGTTGTTGATACGTATCTTGTTGTGAGTAGGTTGTGGGCTTCTTTCCAAGGGATGCGAGAGTGTTGTGAGAGTTAGCTTTGGGACGATGTAAGATTCTGGCTTTACTTAGCTCGTATTCTTTGTATTAGCTTCGATGCGTGATTGGTGGTGTGTGCTTTAGTATTGCTTTATAACAACGAAACCAGAAATAGGATCACCGACCTTTATATATTATTTGGCCCAAGTGTATGATAACGAGCGGTGAAAACTTGTCTAGCTCTTGCGTAGAGCTAGGAGGTTCTTGGCGACTAGCCCATGCAGGTAGACGGTCGGATGCATCAACACCATTCCTTGCCGATAAGCAGGGACCGAGGTGAGTTTTGGGGATTCTCGTGTCACAAATCTAAGTTGAATTAGTAACGGGAATGACTTAATAATAAAAAGATAATAAACCGGACTTGTGTGCTTTGGAGTATCTTGTGTATTTATGATGACTTACGTGTGTTGGTGCCATCACCTTGATTCTAAAGCCTTGAATTTTAGCTAACGGTTTTATACCGATGTTGTAGTTGCCTTTCAAGTTAGGAATGCGGCCGAGAGATCCGGAAGAGTGGGTAGCCGGGGTTCGGTACATTTTAGGAGGGGTTTGGTTGGAGTCGTGTTTGTGTATTGTATATTGTATGTCGCGTGTACGGCGTTTGGTCTTTGGAGTTCTATCTTGGCTGGAGTCTTTCGTGTGTAGGCTTTCGGGTTTCATTACATTGCATAAAAATGTATTTCAGTTTTGGCCTTTATTTGTGTCTTGTTGCAAGATCCGGTGAAATTGTTGTCAGGCTAAGGGTTGGGACCCATTGTGAGGTCCCCGCCCGTAGCATCCCGAGTCCCGCTATTCGGGGTGTTACATTTTCTTTTCATCTAGCTATGATATGCATGTATGTGTTTATGGTGATGAATGAACTTAAGATGATTGTTGTTGGCTAAGTAGCATGTGATTCTAGGGAGAAGGATGAAAAGTTATGGCTAGGGTGATGATAGATTGAGCTTAGATGTACCTTAGGATAGTTGCTTGCTCGAAATCCCTAGCTCAGTTTACAATCTCGGCCAGTTCTTCAACCATTTCGGTCGAGATGTGCTTGATCCACCCGAGGTGTGTGAGCTGATATTCTTATTATTTTATATCTTCATGTTAGGGAGTTTGAGAGTTGAAATCCTAGTGTTTGTTGAGCCTAATATAGCATTAGGGTGACCTATGTTAGTAAACTAAGTGAGGAATGAGACTTACCCGGTAATTCCCGCTCTTAGTTATAGAAGATGACAAACATTAGGTAGTAGTGAGCCTCACTAGCCGCTATTAGATTGAGTGTGCTAGGGTTGTTGCTTAGGACTTGCCTTCCCGAGACTTACCCGGTGAGGAGAGGTTTGATCCCTAAGTGGTGACCCGGTTTGTGTAGAATTCCCAACCTTAGGTTCCTAGAGACTTACCCGGTAATAGGACTTTAGGTGCGGGATTAGTGGACCATGAGACCTACCCGGTAATTGTTCCCATTACAGAAACATTACTTCCCAACATACCGCATCTTGTCCTGGCTTGATTATGAGCTTGAGTCCTTTCCATAACGGAAGTCCGAATCTCTAGAATCCGCTTTCCATACTTTGATTTTACATCTTGTGTTTGTGTTGTTGATTGGATGAGATTGTTGCTTGATTGCGATCTTTGCTTGATTACCATAAAACCCTTCCAAAAACATATTATTTTCAATTCTTTATTCCCTTCTCTTTTCTTATCTTAGACTTGAACTATCATTGATCATTGCATGATTTAATCTCACCTCGGTCTTTGTGTTCGACCTCGAAATGCTTCGCTTTCTACTTTATGATCCGTACAATGCGCGTTTAGGTAATTTAGGAGATATTATCGAGTTATAAATTGTAAGACATTGTGTGCACGTTTTGGGCGAACAAGTTCTTGACACTCTTGCCTTGAATTTGTAACATCACTCCTAGCGGGCAACAAGTTTTTGGCGCCGTTGCCGGGGACTAGGTTAAGATTGAATGATTGTGTGTGATTGTTTATAGTTTAGGTCTTTCTTTTGCTTGTGATCTTGTTTGGTTTGCGTCTTTGATTTTTCAGGACATCTCCCATTCCTTAGGTGCATGCAAAGATCTCGTGGCAAGGATTTAGCTTCATTCGATCTTGGACCGGAGAAGACCCTTAGAACAATATCCAAAGGTTCTAAGAAGAAGAAATAGATGACCAAAGTAAACCTTAGGGCTGAGTTGGATGAAACTTTAGAGCAATTGAGACTTAGGGATGAAACTTTGGAAAATGAGAGGAGACTTGCAAACGAGAGGCAAGAAGCTATTAGGAGGGAGATTGAGGAAAAATTAGGCAAGCTTTTGAGCAAAGGGAGCTTAATCTTCGTCAACCACCACCTCAACCGGCACATGTTCGGATTGAGCCGATTGTTATTGAGGAGCCACAAACACTTGAACAACGCATTGATCCGGCTCAAAGAGTTCACCGTCCGGGTTGATAGAATATGTAATTAATGTAAAAAGAGGGATGCCTATTGTAATTATGTAAAGTCAGTTTATTATAAATATAAACCGTCTGATGACGGAAACTCTAAGGGGAATATTATTCACATTCTCACATGGTATCAGAGGTTTCTATCCTCTAACCCTATTCCGTTGCCTCTTCCCCTTCAATCCTGTGTTTTTCGTCCATCTCGCTCCAATGACGGACAAAAAGCCTTCCTTCCACTCTGCTCTCGGCATCTCCAACATCAAGAACAACATTGCTCTTGTTCTCGATCATGATACTCCGTATACATCTTGGGTAACTCTATTTCGCGTTACTGTGAAAGCCCATAACGTTCTTGATCATATTGATGCTTCCGTTCCGCGACCTACTGACATCGACAACTCATTATGGCTTCAAGTTGATGCCACTGTTCTTCAGTGGATATATAGTACGGTCTCCCGTGGCATTCTTCTTCAGATTCTTGACTCCGACGACACCGCGCTTCACGCCTGGAATCGCGTCAAGGATATTTTTCAAGATAACAAGAACACCCGGGCAGTGTATCTTGAACACGAATTCTCAAACTGTAAGTTATCCGGTTTCTCATCCGTCAATTCTTTTTGTCAACATCTCAAGTCTTTGGCAGACCAATTAAAGGGTTTCGGATCACCGGTTCCTGCAACTCGATTGGTCCTTCAACTTATCTCGGGTCTCCCGTCTGAATACAATGCTGTGGCAAGTTTTATTCAGCAAACGGATCCTCTTCCGAGCTTTATCAAAGCACGTTCTCAACTTCTTCTCGAAGAAACTCGACTGGCGGCACAAACTGGTACCGACAAACCCTCGTCGGCGTTGACTGCAGCAGCTTCTGCGTCATCTGGATCTGCAGCTAATTCGCCGGCCCAATCCTCTGCAGACAAGCCCACTGGAAACCGCAACAGAGGAAAGAAAAATAAAAATAGGCCCACCAGCTCTGCCCCAGCCCACCGTTTCGTTTTCAGGCCCAATGTTGGATGGGTCCCCCTGTCCTCCTTCCCTGGCAGGCCGCCTGCTCCACCAGCTTGGATGCCGGCCCACGCTTCCTCTGGCCCAGCTCCATATCCGCCTTGTCCTTACCCCAACAATCAGCAAGGCCTTCTTGGATCAGGCCCAAATTTCAGTCACCAACAGGCCCACCTCATGCAGCAGCACGTTAATTTCACTCCACAGCCCACAAATTTGGACCAATCGTTTGCTACAATGAGTTTAAATCCGACAGACAATTTATGGTACATGGACACGGGCGCCACCTCACACATGACGAACGATTCCGGTAATCTCTTGTCTTTTTCACATAATGGTCCATTAAATTCGATAATTGTTCGCAATGGTATGCGTATTCCTTCTACAGGTCTTGGTGATGCTATCATACCCACCACAAATAAACCTCTCCGTTTATCAAATATCCTTGTTGCACCAAAAATTGTCAAAAACCTAGTGTCCGTTAGACGTTTTACCACCGATAACATTGCTTCCGTTGAATTTGACCCTTTTGGTTTCTCTGTGAAGGATCTACGCACGGGGACCGTTCGTCTGAGGTGTAATAGCTCCGGGGAGCTTTATCCGGTCACAAATTCACCCGTTAGTTCACCACATGCCCTCTCGGCAGAGTCTTCCTCCACTTGGCATGCTCGTCTAGGTCATCCCGGCATGTCGGTCTTTAATTTTCTTCGCAATTCTTCTTTTTTTAAATGTGTTAAAGAGACTTCTACTTCTCTTTGTCATGCGTGTCAACTTTGAAAACATCATAGACTTGCGTTTGATCGTTCATCTACTAGTACTTTTGCTCCTTTTGATATTATTCATAGTGATATTTGGACCTCTCCTATCCCTAGCCGGGAAGGTTTTAAATACTACTTATTATTTCTTGATGACTTTTCTCACTTCTTATGGGTTTATCCAATTAAGTTTAAGTCACAAGTCTTTGATCTTTTTGGGAAATTTCACAAATTCGTTCAAACACAATTCCGCACAAACATTAAAAATTTTCAATGCGACATGGGGGGCGAGTTTAACAACACGAATTTTCACAATTTTTTTGCTACTCATGGCATTTCTTTTCGATTTTCGTGTCATCATACTTCTCCTCAAAATGGCAAAGCCGAACGTACCATTCGTACGCTCAATAACATGATGCGATCTCTTCTCTTTCATGCATCTATTCCCGTCTCCTATTGGCCTCACGCCTTAGAGACATCTTGCTATCTCCTCAACATTCTTCCATCCACCACAATTCAAAATCGATCCCCTACACAAGTGTTATACCACACTACACCCACCTTAGGTCATCTCTGGGTTTTCGGTTGCCTTTGCTATCCCAATCAAAGTGCAACCATTTCCCACAAACTTCAACCTCGCACTTCAAAATGCGTCTTCCTAGGATACCCGTCTCATCATCGGGGTTACAAATGTCTAGAGTTAGGTTCCAATAAAATCATCCTTTCTCGTCATGTCACTTTTGATGAATCTCTTTTTCCGTTTTCCACCCGGAACAATCCCTCCCCGGAATCCTATGATTTTTTCACCGATGACGGACCCTCCCCGTATCACACTGTTTTGCTTCGAAGCCTTCAGGAGCCATCTCAGCATACCCACACGTCCAGCCCATCCCTTTCTGCGCCTGGCCCATTCGCAGTTGCTGGCCCATCTGGCGTGCTCCCTTCTTTTGCTACTGGTTCCTCCAGCCCAGCTCACACTCCAGCCGGCCCAAGTGATGACCGCAACCCACTGTCTACTTCCGGCCCATCTGGCGTATTAACTCAGCCTGCTCCCAGCCCACCTCCTATCCCACACCAATTAAATACACTACCCATCTCCCAATCCCAACCTATACATTCGACTACTGCCCAACCAGCTACCGTGCCCACCCGGCCCCAGACCCGGAGTCGATCCGGTATTGTGAAACCGAAACCTATATTCGATCTCACCGTATCCACCACCCCTTCTTCTCGTCTTATCTCGCCCATACCCAAATCTCACAACCTCGCTCTCCAGGACCCGTTTTGGAACCATGCCATGCTTGACGAATATCGAGCCCTTATGCGAAATAAGACATGGATTCTGGTTCCTCGTCCTAAAGATGCTAATATTGTGAGATGTATGTGGATTTTTAAGCATAAATACAGGTCTGATGGTTCCCTGGAGCGATACAAAGCTCGTTTAGTAGCTAACGGGTGTTCTCAGCAGGTTGGAGTTGACTGTGATGAGACTTTCAGTCCTGTTGTTAAGCCAGCAACCATCCGTATGGTTCTCAGCATTGCAGTATCCCGCTCTTGGTCCATTCATCAGTTGGATGTTCATAATGCTTTCCTTCACGGTCATCTGAACGAAACGGTGTATATGTTTCAACCACCAGGCTTCCGCGACACCTCCAAACCCAATCACGTCTGCCTATTGCAGAAGTCTCTCTATGGTCTGAAACAAGCTCCCCGGGCATGGTTTCAACGCTTTGCAGGCTTTCTACATCGCATTGGATTCATTAGCAGTAAGAGTGACTCCTCCCTTTTTATTTATAATCAAGGACCTGACACTGCATATCTGCTTCTGTATGTCGATGACATTGTCCTTACGGCATCTTCTGACGCCCTGCGCCAGCATCTAATCAAGCTTTTAAGTAAGGAATTTGCTCTGAAAGATTTAGGCCCCTTGTCCTATTTCTTGGGTATTTTTGTTCGTCGGACATCCACTGGCTTATTTCTCTCCCAGGATAAATATGCTCGCGAAATTGTTGACAGAGCAAAGATGTCTAACTGTAAACCAGCTGCCACCCCAGCTGAGACGTCAGTCAAGTTAAGTGCATCTTCCAGCCCTGTTATGAGTGATCCGACTCTTTATCGCAGTCTTGTTGGGGCATTGCAGTACCTCACCTTCACTCGGCCGGACATTAGTTTTGCAGTACAGCAGGTGTGCCTATTTATGCACGACCCCAGGGAAGCTCATTTTGCAGCTCTCAAGCGCATTATTCGCTACATTTATGGGACATCTTCGTTAGGTATCACCATCTCTTCTTCTCCAAAATCTGATCTTATTGCCTACACAGATGCTGATTGGGCAGGTTGTCTTGATACACGCCGCTCGACCTCAGGTTACTGTGTCTTCTTCAATGACACTTTAATCTCATGGTCTGCCAAACGACAATCTGTTGTCTCTAGATCCAGTGCAGAGGCAGAGTATAGAGGAGTCGCCAATGTTGTTTCCGAATGTTCTTGGTTGCGTAACCTTCTGCTGGAGTTACATTGTCCACTTGCCAAGGCTTCCATTGTCTACACAGACAACATATCTGCTACTTATCTAGCCAGCAACCCAGTTCAACACCAACGGATTAAGCACATTGAGATAGACATTCACTTCGTCCGAGACAAGGTTGCCCGTGGTCACGTTAGAGTTCTTCACGTACCTTCGGCTTTTCAATATGCAGACATTTTTACAAAAGGACTACCTCGACAGTTGTTTCTAGATTTTAGATCCAGTCTTACTGTAATGCCTCCTCCAGTTTCGACTGCGGGGGTATGATAGAATATGTAATTAATGTAAATAGAGGGATGCCTATTGTAATTATGTAAAGTCAGTTTATTATAAATATAAACCGTCTGATGACAGAAACCCTAAGGGGAATATTATTCACATTCTCACACGGGTGTCAATTTAGGAGATCCCGCAGCTCATGACTATGAGCTCCGCCCTTAAGTGCTACAAATGATTAGGCATAATCAATTTGGATCTAGATCTTCAGAACTGAATCCTCCATATCTTCAAGCTGGACCTTCACTAGTTCGTATTCAACGGCCTTGTACCTCACCTCTTCCTCCTCTTCTTCATCTCAGTCTTCCTTTTTACCTCTTGGATTGAAACCTTCAGCCTCTCCAGATGGGGCAATGTAGAACAAGATTGGTAAGCCAGGCTGGTCGAGCTTATGATAGAGAGGAGAGTTGCGGGGGAGGGGTGACGGAGAGAGAGGGGTTGCGCCAAAGTTTGAGCAACAATTGCGGTGAGAGAATGAATGAAACTCTATAACAGTACAAAAAAAAAAAAATTGGGGAATATTTACCTAACTAAAAAAACTAAAAGGCCTAGTTAGTAAACCTAAAAATCCAAAAAGGCATATTAGCCAAATTTGTCCATATTTATTCTAATTAAGAATGCAATGTTGAAACCCTTGTACAATAAGTAGATTGCTCCCTTGAATAGTAACCTCTCTGTTAAGAATTGATTAGTAACTTAAATACAGTATGTATGTATCATGTGATGTAAATTATTACATCTTATTTAAGTATACACAGCTTTGAAGTGTGCTTAGTTTAATGGTACTCGAGAGTAAGAGCTGTAGTAAGGCCAAATTGGGAAGATTGACGCTGATACTTTATTAGTTGTCAATGGATTTGGGTCATCATCATCAGACAATTGAATCATATTGGAACCCAGTGGACTCTCCAATTTAATAATATTATTTCTATGGAAATTATAACATGAATATCCATCTTCAAATTACAGTTTCTATTTTTTAATGTTGGGTTGATTAAATTATGTCTACGTTTGTTTAACAAATCAGTTATCTATATCAATTTTCAAAAACGCTATCAAATTTTAAATGATTTTGGTACTTGAAAAATATCCAGTTTTGAAGTTCTTTTAGAAAATTAAAAGAAACATTCCTTTTTATGTGTTAAAGTGTCATGGATACATTGGACACAAATTATCAGATAATATAATGTTTGTATACATATAAATAATCAAATATAATAATATTTTATTTTCATAAAGAAAGTAGGCAATAAACGTGGTTTATCCTACTGCATTATGGAACTCCTGAAAGAGCAGCAAGGCCAAACTATTTTGATAGGGTAACATCGTAATTACACGAATTTCTCAAAACCCAACTTTAAAGTTTGAACTCTCTGACAGCTTGCTTCGTCCTCCTCCCTCCTACTCTGTCTCTCTCCCTACTACGCTTCATAAAAATCCACTGTTTTTGGAGAGAGAAAGCTCTCACACTCGAAAGAAGAAGAAGAACATGTACAGATCGAAAGAAGCAATGGCTGGCTATGTAGGAATTCTGGTATCGGATCCATGGCTCCAGAACCAGTTCACTCAAGTAGAGCTTCGCAGCTTGAAGTCGCAAGTAAGTTTAATGTTCCGATCGTTTGTTTGCTCTTCTTCTTATTTTCCAGATCTTACATGTTTATGGCGATTTCTGTGTTTGCAATTGCAGTACCACACTGTGAGGAGAGAGAGTGGACCTCTCACTCTCGCCGACTTGGCTTCGAAGATGTCGAAACTGAAGGTCGTCGGCGAGAGCTTAACCGAAGAAGAGAGAGACTCGTTCATCCGGACCTCCTACGAGAACGTCAGCCAAGAAGTCGATTTTGAGTTGTTTCTCAGGGTACATCGATCGATCTTATTTTCTTTTTGCCTTTTACACTGTTCGATCGGACTTCTATGCTTCATTAAATCGGAAGGCTAATTGTGTTTGGCGGAACTCAGACTAATCAAAGAGAATCTAATATGTGTTCGATTAATTGCATTAGATAGGAGGAACTGGAATGCTGTTCATTGCTTATATCGCCTTCTTGTTCATACATCATGATCTATAAAGCAGTCTGTTCGACATTTTACGTTACTCTTATTCAATGAAGTTGCGTTATATTTTTCTCAGTCAATTGACTGTAGGCGCGTTGATGGAAAAAGAGGAGGTTAAGATTTCAGTTTGCGGAAAGATAAATCTGTGTCTAGATTTAAAAATTTAATAGTTTGAGGAGTAATTGCTTTTGACATGGCAGGTGTATCTGAAAATGCACTCCCATGCCAGTTCGAAAATGGGAACTCCAGCAAAGAACTCATCAGCATTCTTGAAGGCTGCAACAACAACTTTGCTTCACACAATAAGCGAATCAGAAAAGTCATCTTATGTTGCACACATCAACAACTACCTTGGAGAGGACAAGTTCCTGAAGCAGTGTCTTCCATTAGATCCTTCAACTAATGATCTATTCGAGTTTGTGCAAGATGGAGTGCTTCTTTGGTAATCCTTCACTATTCTGCTGGCCATTTCTTCTGGTCGAACAATTTGACACTAGGTTATATGCTCACTTTTCTTTTTTCTTTTCTGTATAACGATCTGCAGTAAGCTCATCAATGTGGCAGTTCCAGGGACTATTGACGAGCGAGCTATTAACATGAAGAGATTACTGAATCCTTGGGAGAGGATTGAGAATCATACATTATGCCTTAATTCTGCTAAAGCAATTGGCTGTACTGTAGTCAACATTGGGACTCAAGACATCATTGAAGGAAGGGTATGGTTCATCATTTCTTGCCAGACTGTTAATCATCGTACTCGTAGCAGGATGATCCTATTATGCAGTTCATGCTACAATAGCTATTCCAACATATGTTAGCTATATGCAACTTAGAATGACCGAAAGACTTCAATGCTAACTGAAATGGATAACTCCAGCTGATTAAAAGTTTATCCTCCACCGTCAAAAACAAAAAAAGATATATCTTTAAATTGAGTGTAAAGGTTGTCTATGAACATGTAACGAAGCAGTTCTATAAGGTCTATCTATATGGTTCCTCTTTTATTCTTCATATTATTATTGCATCTGAGATGATTGTAAGTGGAACTGATATTTTTTACTTGCTTTTGGCTGCAGCGTCATCTTGTGCTGGGTTTAATTGCTCAAATTATCAAGGTAAACTATCTAAGCTGAATGCATATTGTTTCCCCGTGCACGAGGGCTCAACTTGATGCTGTTACTAGTTTTTTCCTCAATAGATACAACTCTTGGCTGATCTCAACTTGAAGAAAACACCACAGTTAGTTGAGTTGGTTGATAGCAGTGAGGTATTGAGATACTTCCACCAAAGAAACATCATTTCTTTTGAGACTATTGAAACTAAATTCATTTGCGCATGAGCTAACTTTCAGGATATAGAAGAGTTGATGAGTCTACCACCAGAGAAGATCTTGCTGAGGTGGATGAACTTCCAGCTCAGGAAGACCAGTTATAAGAAAGTAGTCACAAACTTTTCATCAGATATCAAGGTAACTGTCAGCAGCTTCATATCATATTCCACTTTGTTTTAAAATCTTTTGGTTTCTGGATGTCCAAAATACTAGTTATTAGATACGGATTTGTCTTTGTTCCATATTTTATTTTCTCATACAAAATAATCCTTGTTCTTTTCTCAGTTGTAACACAATGAAATTAAATAACCATAAACCATCGTCCATAGTATGTTTCCTTATGTGGAAAGATTTAGTCATTTTTGGAATAGGATTGACAATGATCTGGTTGATGCAGGATGGGGAAGCTTATGCCTACCTCTTAAATGTTCTTGCACCTGAGTTCACCAATCCTTCAACATTAACTACAAGAGATCCGCTAAAGAAAGCAACCCTAGTTCTTGAGCATGCTGAGAGAATGGGTTGCAAGAGATATTTAACTGCAAAGGATATAGTAGAAGGCTCACAAAATCTTAACCTTGCCTTTGTTGCGCATATCTTCCAACACAGGTGAGCTTAAGAGTTCATAAGACCAGCGGATTTTATTATGTTGCTATTTTCACTGTCATGTCAGCAGGTTCATCTTTATTGCAGGACTTGCAGTATATTTCAATTTAACTATAAATCTCACTGGCTACTACTTACTCTCAACATATTTATTCAACCTTAGTTTCACAGTTGGATTATTTATAGTTGTTTTAATTGTTTGAATATTTTGGACATGTTGCAGAAATGGACTGTCAACTCAAACTAAACAAATATCATTCCTAGAGATGCTACCAGATGATGCCCAAATCTCAAGAGAGGAACGCGCTTTTCGATTTTGGTTAAATAGTCTAGGCAATTCAACATACATCAACAATGTATTTGAAGATCTTAGGAACGGGTAACTGTTATCTTCAGAATTGAATGTCTGGTCTACCATTTTTGTCATCTACAGCTGAAGCATTTCCTTGTCTATTGTAGGTGGGTACTCCTGGAAACATTAGACAAGGTCTCACCAGGTATTGTCAACTGGAAGATAGCCAATAAGCCACCAATCAAGATGCCGTTCAAGAAAGTTGAGAACTGTAATCAAGTAGTAAAACTTGGAAAACAACTGAAGTTTTCCTTGGTAAATATTGCTGGAAACGATATTGTACAGGGGAGCAAAAAATTAATTTTAGGTATGCATTTCAACAAGTCAATGGTCATCGACTGAATCTTGTGAACTTCTTCAAAACTTATTTCTCCATGTGAATCTTTTTTAATCTAAATGCTCTATTTTCAGCTTACCTATGGCAATTGATGCGATACAATATGCTTCAACTCCTAAAGAACTTGAGATTCCATTCACATGGGAAGGAGATCAATGATGCTGATATCCTAAAGTGGGCAAACAGTCTTGTGAGTAATTCGAGAGGACAGAGGCAAATGCTTAGCTTCAAGGTATTGAAAAAGTATTCTGCAATATATTTAGGATGTAGATAATAAGGTAACTCGGAAAGTGATATTGTTCTAATATGGAAGCAGCCTTATAATGCAAACTTTATATCGCCAAACACATTGCTCATTTTAAGCTATTATCAAACGGATGCTGTGTGCAGAAGATTAGACAAAATGATTAGCTTCAGGTTCTGAATATATGACTATTAATTTGAAATTTCAGGATAAGAGCTTATCTGATGGCATATTTTTCCTGGAGCTGCTACGAGCAGTGCAGCCCAGGGTCGTCAACTGGAGCCTTGTTACCAGGGGACAAACAGGTATGCTTAGTTTTTACATATAGATACAAACTCTCAATATTCTCTCTGCTTGCAATTCTCATGTGTCAATTTGCATTTACACAATGCTTTCAAAATATTTGAAGTATGGAACGAGGACTTGCAATTGCTCTTTTATCAGAAAGAAAAGGATTTATTTAATATGATGATTTAAAACAACTTGGATAATTGCCTATCTAGCTTATCTTCTCCTTTCACTAAATAATCATTCTATTTTTGAATGAAGTAATGGTAGTCCTAGGTTGAAATCAAACCATGCTGGATGTCAATGTAAAATCAGGCAACTGACTGCTAAAATACTTGTGGATATATTTTCCTAAATGCATCGTTCAAGAAACAAAATGCTGTTTGTCACACAGATGAAGAGAAAAAGATGAACGCATCCTATATTATCAGCATTGCGAGAAAACTCGGGTGCTCCATATTTTTGCTTCCGGAGGACATAACTGAGGTAGCAATAAATTAGCATCTCTCAATTTCTTTTTTTCTTATCTCGAAGTTTAAATTGAGCATTCTTTCGGCTTATATTTTCAATAAAAACATCAAAAAGAACGATCCACACCTAGCCTGTCCTGTACCAGTAAGTAATAATGTTATTTTGGTTTCCAGGTGAACCAAAAGATGATCCTCACCTTGACTGCAAGCATAATGTATTGGTTCTTGAACCAACCTGTGGATGAGAAACCATCCAGCTCTTCAGATAGTGAGAATGGTAGCCAATCTGAAATGTCCAACTCGACATTGGACGATGCAGCCTCCGAGTCGTCATTAGATTAGATTGAATGCACAAAGATAAGAGAGAGGGCTTGTTCAAAATGATATGTTGTCTGTAAAAGGGTGTTATATTGATTGTGTAAAATTTTATAGCTTGATTTTTTCTAAATGAAAACAAAAAATCTGGATTTATTGTAAGTTGTCTTCTTTTACCCTATATGGTAACTGTGGAGGTAACCCAGCCCTGAAGAAGCCTTACCAATTCGTGCACCATGTCGTACCTCCGGCATCAACTGCATCAGGTTTCGCGGCCCAGCTGTCAAGTCTCAAGAAAGAGGCATTGTCTCATGATTCTAGGAGTCGTTAGGGAAGGAAGTTACAAGTAAATATATACATTCGGAGAACGTAAGGTATATGAGCCATAGAAGAAGGTAAGTGTATTATGCAAATGGTTTTGGCTTAACATCCCTGCGAGATCGACGACATGTTGGAGAGTTCGACTTAGTGATGATCATGGAGGAGGTGTAAGAATAATTTTATCCCGTTACGTGCACCTATAGATAATTTATGTTTATTGCGGTAATTGGCCAAATATAATAGTCGGGGTTTTTATCCCGTTAAATTAATTGTTGACGGACTGATTAAATTAATCAGGTGAAGAAGCCCGGTCCTCCTCTCGCCCTTAAATATAAGCTATTCCGTTAATAGCCATATAAGGTGTGGCATATATCTTATATTATGTGATATTATATGACCCCTAATGATATGGGTATATAAATAAGATCATAAGAATATATGTCATAACATAACACACATACTAAAAGTAAGGGTAGGGAGAGAGAGGAGAAACCAAAGGACTTCCCCTCCATCACCGCCTTCTCCTGCCGGCCACCGCTGCCATCCGCCGGCGCTGTTGCCGCCGCCGCTACCGTCGTCGGACTTCACTTTTGCACCACCATGGCGGATCAAGGTACAAACTACACATGTAATTCAGTTTCAAATCTAATATCCCTAAAAGAACAAGTTAGAGGTTGAAATTGTACTTGGGTTAGATTAATTGATAAATCTAACTAACATGTGGAATCGGAGCCTTGTTTGTTGATTAGAAACCTTATTGCACGTGGAATGATTGAGTTTGATCCTTTAATTACTTAGTTGTGTATGTTGAATTTGTGGTGCACTCAAGGTATTTGATGAAATGCCATAATGTGTATGCTGAATTTTGGTGCACTTAAGGTGTTTGATGAAATGCCATAATGTGTATGCTGAATTTTGGTGCACTTAAAATGTTTGATGAAATGCTAAAACTAATTTTAAGTTTCAATTGGTGCATATAAGGTGTTTGTTGAAATGACTAAGACCCATTTTAAAGGGTTTTTCAAGTGAAACGACTTCACTCGTAGTCGTTCGACATTAGAGTTAAGTCGATCGACCTACAAGGGTGATATCGATTATGTCGAGCATCTTTGTCGAGCATTTGGGGTTTGTGGGGGCTTTCCCTTATACTTCCGTTGCTGTCTGTTATAGTACGGATAATCGCTTGAGAAATCTCAGTAAGGTTGTTTGGTTGCACACTACAGTTGCTTCCGTTCATAAGAGATTGAATTCTCACCAATGATTATTCCACTTTGAATGGTTGAAATTATCGTTAAGTTGAATTGAGTTACACCTCAGTGGGCCAATTCAGTTTGATTAATTTCATAAAAGTTAAAATAAGCCTAAGATTTTCCCATTAAATTTGAGTTAAACCACAATGGACTCACTTAAGGTAGTGAAGGTCAAAATAAGCAAGTATTGTGGATAAGTTGTTAGCCCTTAGGTCTTACCCACAGGTGGACCGGCATTTATTAGTAACTTAACCATATAAGTAGGGAATACTTAATCAATTGAGATTAGACTGTATAGGTTATCCACATATGTCATACTTGGTTTAGTCAAGATTGCTCGAGTTTCTCAATTATTGAACAAGTCTTATTCATTAATGATTAAATATATGTGTGTTTACTCAAAGATTAATCGTTTTGAGCATGTTTTCCAACTTTGCAGTTTCCCAAATAAGTTACTGCTCTCTTGCCTCGCGACTGTTCCTCCCCTTACTGGACCAAACTACGCTGATTGGATGACGATTGTAACTTTCTCTATGTCCATGTTAAGTTACGGCGAATGTTTAAAGGAGGACGGTCCTGAAAAGCCTAAGCCTGATGAGGAGGACGTAGTAGTTCTTAAGGCATATAAGGACTGGAAAGACAAGGATGCTAACTGTCTTTCTTTTTTGCGCCTTACCACTACTGTGGACATTAAGAACTCAATTACAAAGGCTGAATTTGTTACCACGAAGAAATATCTTACAAAACTTAAGGAAAAGTTCCAGCCTTCTAATAAGACATTAATTGGAAAGCTTCTTTCTGAACCGTCTCACTGTAAGTTTGATGAAAAGCACACTGACATGACTAAGTATACAATGCATATGCAAAGCTTAGCCTCTCAGTTGTTCAAGTTGGGGCTTTAAATTGATAGCCCCATATTAACGCATTTTATCTTTGAGGGTCTTCCCAAAGAATATGAGGCATTCCATGTGAGCTACAATGCCATTAAAGAAACATGGACAGTGGATGAACTTGCGAATAAGCTTGTTCAGGAAGCCACACGCCTGACTAATGCAAGAGCGCATTATATACCTCAAGCACATTTTGTGTATAACAGTGAGGGCGCTAAGGGGAAGGGGCAGTTAAAAAGGAAGGACGGGTCGAGCATCAAGTCTAGCTTAACCAATGTGCCAGGTCCGTCAGGCATTAAGAAGGTGAAAAAGAAGGATGTTTGCCATTTTTGTAAAAAGGCAGGACATTTCCAAAGAGACTGCGTAAGCGCAAGGAATGGTTCAAGAAGAAGGGTATGTACCTTTCCTTCGATGTCTCGAATCTAATTTCATTAGTGTACCTTCTAATACTTGGTGGTTAGACTCTGGTACTAATGTACACGTTTCTAACTCATTACAGAGCTTCAGTTCAATCCAGAACATAAGAGGCAATGAGAAGAACCTACTCATGGGAAACAAGTCTGAAGCATCCATTAAAGTCATAGGATGTTTTAGTTTAGAATTAAGTAGTGACTTTAAATTACTTTTGGAGGATACAATCTACGTTCCATCAATGTCTCGTAATTTTATTTCAATTTCTAAACTCGACTGGATAGGTTTTACTGTGACTTTTGGAAATGGTTGTTTCAGTTTATTAAAAGATAAGAATATAGCTGGTTATGGTGTTCTGGAAAATGGAATGTATCGTATCGAGTTGGATAAATCATTTTCTGATTCGCTATTTATTTCTTTGAATTTTAAGATTGGAGTAAAACGTGTCAGGTCGAATGAGAACTCAACGTTCTTGTGGCATAAACGCTTGACCCATATTTCAAGGGAAAGAATGATGTTGTTAGTAAAAGACAACATTCTTCCTTCTCTTGATTTTACTGACTTTGGGACGTGTGTGGATTGCATTAAAGGTAAGCAAACCAAACACACCAAAAAGGGCGCCACAAGAAGCACTACTCTTTTAGAGATCATACATACAGACATTTGTGGTCCATTTGATGTTCCCTCCTTTAGTGGAGAGAAGTATTTCATCACCTTTATAGATGATTATTCACGGTACTGTTATCTTTACATGTTGCATGAAAAATCTCAGTCGGTAAATGATGTAGAGCTTTACATTAAGGAAGTTGAGAGGCAACTGAGAAAGAAAGTGAAAATCATCAGGTCAAATAGAGGTGGGGAATTCTATGGTAGATACGATGAATCAGGGTAAAGCCCTGTTCCATTTGCTAAACTTCTAGAAAGTTTGGGTATTATCGCTCAATGCACGATGCCTGGTTTACCCTGGATGAACGGTGTTGCCGAGAGGCGTAATAGAACCCTTCTAGAGGCTGTAAGGGCTATGATGAGTAAAGCTAATTTACCCAGATCATTGTGGACGCATGCGCTTATGAATGCAGTGTACGTCGCAAACCGAGTTCCTAGTAAAGTAGTTTCAAAGACTCCATTTGAACTGTGAAATGGTTGGAAACCAAGTTTGCGACACTTAAACATTTGGGGTTGCCCCGCAGAAGCGCGCATCTACAATCCTCATGAGAAGAAACTCGATTCTAAAACCATTAGCGGGTTTTTTATTGGGTATGCTTCGAGATCAAAGGGGTTTAAATTTTATTGTCCTAGCCACAACACCACAATAGTAGAAATTAGTAATGCCAAATTCCTAGAGGATGGCGAAGTTAGTGGGAGAATTGATGAGGTCATCATCAATGAGATTAGAGAGGGAACTTTGGTTCCTATTACTGTACCTCTAATCTCTGTTCATGAGGTTCCAGTAAACGACGATGTCGTGGAACAACATAATGATGATGAACCTCAACCCATTAATGTGACTCCTGCCATTCATGAAGTCATTGAAGCAACAGATACACCTATAGCTGAGATTTCTATAAGAAGGTCCACAAGACCTCGTAGGTCTGCAATCTCAGATGACTATATGGTATATATGCTACAACATGAGTTTGACATAGGATTGAATAACGATCCAGTAACGTTTTCACAAGCAGTAAAAGGTGATGATTCTGATAAATGGATTGATGCTATGTGTGAGGAATTGAAATCGATGGCTGCAAATAAAGTGTGGGAGTTAGTTGCTCTACCTATAGGGCATAAGGCAATCGGCAGTAAATGGGTCTTTAAGACCAAACATGATAGCATGAATTATAGTCTATATTTTGGGGTTTGTTTGGACGTTTTATCTTTCATAATCTGCATGTTTGTATGTGCATTATGTGATTTTACTACCATTTCATCTACCTTTGCGAGAATCGAGGTCTACACCTAGTTTCATTGTAATTGCAGGTAATATGGTACGTTTTGCATCAAAAAGGAGCAAAAGGAGTCAAGAGTCATTTGGAGCTACATTTAGGAAGCACAACCATGGATTAAAGATTTACTTTGGACCTGTTTTGAGAGATTCTACATTCAGTTATGAGTCACCTCGGTTGACCAGAGATGCATCTCGACCGAGGCGATCCAGAGACGCCGACTCGACCGAGGCGAACACCTAGGACGCGGCGAGAATATTTTATTCATGGCTGAGATCTTTTAAAATTGGAAAGTGATCTTATATTTTTGGGCTGAGCTTCTGGAAGGAAGGAGATATGCAGAATCATATATTTTACCTATTTTTATGGGAATATATCTTCTTAAGATTTATTATCTTTGGAGGTTTATTTTTCCTATAAAAAGGGTTGGATTTTCACAATTCCAGAACCCCGCCTGACACCAAAAAGGAGGCTGCATACACCGCATACGATCTAGATTACAGCGAAGAATACGCAGCAGCCGCATCATACTCCAACTTGGGAGAGAGTTGAAGAACCTTTTTGAAGGTTGAAGGAAGATTTGAAGACTATAGCTTTATAGTTTTTTGGAGGGTTTTGTAAGATTGTCTTCAATTCCTTTCCTTGTTGTCTTGTCTTGTTGGATCATTATCCAAGGAACGATTTTTGTGTGTTATTTGATTCAGTTATTGAAGTGTTTTCATTAAATTCTTCTTTGTTCAAATATTCACCTTCTTCCCATATATTTAATACTTTCATTATGATGATGAGTGGCTAATTTCCTTGTGTGATTCTAGGGTGATTGGCTGAAGGTTGTGGGAAAAACAATGATAGAATAATCTTAGATTCCAGTAGGATCCTGAAAGTTCGAGTCTTTAACCTTAACCCTAAGCATCTCGTTCGGTTGATGAACATCTCGGCCGGGGTGGAATTCTTCTGACCGAGGTGACTTATCCGACCCTAAACTGAGAGTTAAGTGTTAGAGTTTGCCAAATCCTATTCTTATTACACCTTTCCTGGTTCAAAGCAAGCCTAGGATGAGACTTACCCGGTAATTCCTTAGTTTGTGTACCAACGATCATAAGTGTAGGTAATAAAGGTTTGTCCTTTATTGGGGTTTGAGTGTGCTTCCATCCCATCTTTGTGAGTTAGCCTGAGACTTACCCGGTAAAGGTTGATTCTATTCCCTTAGATGGTGTGTTAGTTTGAGGTTATAGTTCTTTATCTTAATTCCTTGAGACTTACCCGGTAATAGGAGTTACGGTTTAGGATTAGTGTGTAGTGAGACTTACCCGGTGATCTACCCCACTTTAGAAACGCCTTCCCCACGCAAAAATCTCAGCTTTGTCCGCTAATCTGTAGATCTTGAGTTGGAACCACAACTAGAAGCTTTAATCCCTAGAATTACATGTTTGCTTTATTTGACATCTTATTCATCTTTGATTGTATTACTTGCTTTAGTGGTTAGTATTAACATTAGCACACCGTGTTGGACTTTGTTTCACCAAGTCCCTGTGATCGACCCCTGGAATTTTCTTGCTTTTACTACGATTGACCCGTACACTGCGGGTTCGCATCCTTGTTTTAAGCTTAAGTCTAGGGTTATAAATTTAAAGCTTGCACACACCGTTTGGAGCGAACAAGTTTTTGGCGCCGTTGCCGGGGACTTGGTCTAGACCGAGCCGGTACGGTTTGCTTTCGGGGCGCTTGCCCCTGTTGCTACTAACTACTCTTTCTATGAGTTTTGTAGTTTTCAGGATTTCTGATGGCTATGTTTGATCCAGCCTGGATAGCAAGACAAAGTGCTAGGGCGGATCATTATGAATACTTGGAGGAGAAGTACTCCTTCTATTGGTTCAACAATGAATGGGAAAGAGAAGAAGCCATTCAGCGTGAACTTGTGATATGGGATGAGAAGAATGTCCCTAGAAAGACTCATGAGCAACCTCTTGAAGACTCTCTCGAATCTAGGTTGGAGAATTTGATGAAGAAGGTGACGGAGCTCAAGGAAAGCACCCTATCCTATGCTAAGCCAGAAGAGGAGCATAAGGAAGTGTTGCACGTTTCGAGCATACCTCCAGTCAAACCAGAAGTTTCCCCTGAAGCTTTTGAGGAAGAAGATGTGGAAGATCTCGATCTGACTGTTGAGACCTCGGTCGAGGTGGAAGAGATCTCGGTCGAGATGAAAGAAGAACCTGCAGAACCGGAAGAGGCAGATGCAGAAGACTTTGGCCAAATTACTGAGATTGTGGTCAAGGTGGAAGAAAGACCAGCTGAACTGAGAGAGATTTCGTGTGTGGATCATCAACCCAACATGAAACTTGTCTCAAACCTTGGAGAGCTTTGCAAGGTACATTCTCCTACTTCATTTGAATTCCCTATTAATATTTCTGAATTTTTCAGGAAGGCACCGGAGAGTTGGAGGTCTCTTCCGAAAGAACCTCCTAAGATCAAGATGAAACCTCCCTTGAAATTGTTGGAGGAAGATGCTCCTTGGATTATAAGGAGTGAAGTTAACAAGCGCTTCACCGCTAAGGCAACGAAGTGTTATTTGTTCAAGTATGGGGTCCCTCGCATGCTCAGGACCCTGTACCATCCCCAAGCTATAGATGGGGAAGCTGCTATAATTCTCGAGAAACTGTTTTCTCGATCAAGGAAAGAATGGGACACGAGGAATGTCCCATTGAAGTGCAGGAAGTCTAGACGAATTCCGGTGAGAATCAAACTGTATAAGCTTGTACGTGGGAGATCTTACCATTTGCCGGTGAAGTTAGGAACCGGAACCTTCTTGGAAGATTTTTACGGATGTGATGAGCACTCCACGACATTCGAAGTGCATTGAGTAATCCCATGCCGTAGGGTCCAGCTAGCGACCTTAAACCAAGCGCTTCTTGGGAGGCAACCCAAGGTATCGCTTTCTTCCCCCTTTTCTAGTTTAGTTTAGATAGTTGCTTTGTTTTTGTTTTCCTCTAGACAACAACCAGGTATTCCAAAAGGAAGGATCACAGTTCAGGAGCTACACTAGAAGAACGAAGTTTCGAGAAGTTGAGGAAACGAGCTTTACTGAGATACATCTCGGGTACTGTCAGAACACCTCGACCGAGATGTACTTCGCCAACCGAGATGGTCTTATCTGGGAGCTGTTTCTTACTTCTTCATGCAGTTTAGCTATGTTCGGTGAGTATCCTGTCCTTAGACTTATTTTAACCCACTAGGACAGTGTGTCCCAAGTATGGGGTATTTGTGTATTATTTGACCACTTATGTGATGGATGACTCTACTTGATCGGATATTTATATTTATGCTTCAGTTTGCTTCTATGTGATTATCTGATATTACATGCATACCTACAGGTTATTTGATTGAGAAAAACGTCGAAACCGAAAAAAAAAAATGGTTTAAATAAAAAATTTTTTTTGACCTCGACCGGGGAGATTCTGGCCAAACGAGGCGTTTCACCTCGGTTGAACCAAGAACACCTCGACCAAGGTGCGTAACAGAAAGTTTTCGAAAACGATTTTGTGCTACTTATCTGGGTATGATCTCAGTGAAGATTTTGTTTACTTACTGGTTTTAAATTCTTTATGTGTTTGAAAGGTTTTATAATATGTTTAAGTTGCTAAATGCTTTGTTTGAAATTATTGGCATGTTTAATACTTTGTTTTTATCCAAATTATGTTGAATTTGAAGGTTGACACCGCAGGTTAAGTTCTCTCACTTTCTTCTTGGAAAGACCAAGGCAATTCATTCTTTTCTTCTTCTTCTTCTTGATCATGCTTAGCCCCTCATATACATTTTGCCTCCCTTTACCTATCCGGGAATTTGGAAGCAAGCAAAGTGGTGAAAGCAAGTGAAGTTAAAGTTGAAAAGTGGGCTGGAAGTGAAAGTATTAGAAAGTAATTTTAGGTTTGGGGAAGTCAATCATGAAGATGAGTAACTCGGCACCATTCACATAGCCGGGTGTTTGTGTCTTGCCAAAGTCGGATTGAGCGATATTCCTAACGGGTCATGGTATGTGCATCAAGGGTTTGATGCATCTCAAGAAATTGATGATTGCAGATCTCCTAGGCTTCGGTTATTGTGCACCTCTGTCCATGCATCCCAAAAAGTAAAGTAAAAGAAAAAGTGTGAGATAAGCAAAGCTTATTGGTGGAAGATGTTGCAAGTCAAAGTAAAAGTGAAGTTCATCCTTTTCCCGGATTCTAGCACCACATTACCTTACATACATCCCTACCCTACACGTTTCTTGACCTTTTCTTTCGGGAAGCCCTTGAGACCTTGAGCTTGTTGATTGACTTAGCGGTTTAAATCGGATTATACATGATTAATTTTGATAATTATGATTTATTATGCATTCTATGATTTTATGCAAAGATGAACAACTTTCCTATATTTATAAAATATTTTGATCATATTGAGTTTTTTTAATTTCCAGAAAGTACTCTCTTAGAGTGATCTATGATAGTTGCACACCATAAAATGTTTTTGAAAGACTTTTCATTGATTTTCTTGACTTATAATCCATTCTATCTTGATTTCTATATGAGGAACTTGCTTAGGGACAAGCAAGGGCTAAGTATGGGGTATTTTGATAGCATGAATTATAGTCTATATTTTGGGGTTTGTTTGGACGTTTTATCTTTCATAATCTGCATGTTTGTATGTGCATTATGTGATTTTACTACCATTTCATCTACCTTTGCGAGAATCGAGGTCTACACCTAGTTTCATTGTAATTGCAGGTAATATGGTACGTTTTGCATCAAAAAGGAGCAAAAGGAGTCAAGAGTCATTTGGAGCTACATTTAGGAAGCACAACCATGGATTAAAGATTTACTTTGGACCTGTTTTGAGAGATTCTACATTCAGTTATGAGTCACCTCGGTTGACCAGAGATGCATCTCGACCGAGGCGATCCAGAGACGCCGACTCGACCGAGGCGAACACCTAGGACGCGGCGAGAATATTTTATTCATGGCTGAGATCTTTTAAAATTGGAAAGTGATCTTATATTTTTGGGCTGAGCTTCTGGAAGGAAGGAGATATGCAGAATCATATATTTTACCTATTTTTATGGGAATATATCTTCTTAAGATTTATTATCTTTGGAGGTTTATTTTTCCTATAAAAAGGGTTGGATTTTCACAATTCCAGAACCCCGCCTGACACCAAAAAGGAGGCTGCATACACCGCATACGATCTAGATTACAGCGAAGAATACGCAGCAGCCGCATCATACTCCAACTTGGGAGAGAGTTGAAGAACCTTTTTGAAGGTTGAAGGAAGATTTGAAGACTATAGCTTTATAGTTTTTTGGAGGGTTTTGTAAGATTGTCTTCAATTCCTTTCCTTGTTGTCTTGTCTTGTTGGATCATTATCCAAGGAACGATTTTTGTGTGTTATTTGATTCAGTTATTGAAGTGTTTTCATTAAATTCTTCTTTGTTCAAATATTCACCTTCTTCCCATATATTTAATACTTTCATTATGATGATGAGTGGCTAATTTCCTTGTGTGATTCTAGGGTGATTGGCTGAAGGTTGTGGGAAAAACAATGATAGAATAATCTTAGATTCCAGTAGGATCCTGAAAGTTCGAGTCTTTAACCTTAACCCTAAGCATCTCGTTCGGTTGATGAACATCTCGGCCGGGGTGGAATTCTTCTGACCGAGGTGACTTATCCGACCCTAAACTGAGAGTTAAGTGTTAGAGTTTGCCAAATCCTATTCTTATTACACCTTTCCTGGTTCAAAGCAAGCCTAGGATGAGACTTACCCGGTAATTCCTTAGTTTGTGTACCAACGATCATAAGTGTAGGTAATAAAGGTTTGTCCTTTATTGGGGTTTGAGTGTGCTTCCATCCCATCTTTGTGAGTTAGCCTGAGACTTACCCGGTAAAGGTTGATTCTATTCCCTTAGATGGTGTGTTAGTTTGAGGTTATAGTTCTTTATCTTAATTCCTTGAGACTTACCCGGTAATAGGAGTTACGGTTTAGGATTAGTGTGTAGTGAGACTTACCCGGTGATCTACCCCACTTTAGAAACGCCTTCCCCACACAAAAATCTCAGCTTTGTCCGCTAATC
Source organism: Fagopyrum esculentum (assembly GCA_033239045.1). NCBI lineage: Eukaryota > Viridiplantae > Streptophyta > Magnoliopsida > Caryophyllales > Polygonaceae > Fagopyrum > Fagopyrum esculentum. Next base: position 131,709,268 of record BSUD01000001.1, on the reverse strand, counting down.
TGTAGATCTTGAGTTGGAACCACAACTAGAAGCTTTAATCCCTAGAATTACATGTTTGCTTTATTTGACATCTTATTCATCTTTGATTGTATTACTTGCTTTAGTGGTTAGTATTAACATTAGCACACCGTGTTGGACTTTGTTTCACCAAGTCCCTGTGATCGACCCCTGGAATTTTCTTGCTTTTACTACGATTGACCCGTACACTGCGGGTTCGCATCCTTGTTTTAAGCTTAAGTCTAGGGTTATAAATTTAAAGCTTGCACACACCGTTTGGAGCGAACAAAACACGACTCCCTTGGCCAAATAGAGCGACATAAAGCACGCCTTGTAGCCAAAGGTTTCAACCAGAAAGAAGGCATTGATTATAATGAAACCTTCTCTGCAGTTTCAAAGAAGGATTCATTAAGGATCATTTTTGCATTAGTAGCTCATTTTGACTTAGAGCTACATCAAATGGATGTGAAAACGGATTTTCTGAATGGAAGTTTGGAGGAAGAAGTCTACATGTCTCAACCTGAAGGTTTCGTTGAAGACAATAAGGAGGATCTAGTCTGTTTATTAAAGAAGTCAATATATGGACTTAAGCAATCTTCTTGACAATGGTATATTAAGTTTTACGATACCATAACTGCCTTCGGTTTTGCGGAAAACCTTTTTGATCATTGTATATACATGAAGGTCAGTGGGAGCAAGTTTGCATTTTTAGTCCTGTATGTTGACGACATTTTGATCGCCAACAGTGATATGAGTTTACTCAGAGAGACCAAGAGTCCTTATCTAGTAAGTTTGAGATGAAAGATATGGGTGAGGCGTCTTTTGTGTTAGGGATAGAAATATCCCGTGATAGGTCACAAAGGACATTAGGTTTATCTCAGAAAGCATATATTTTAAAGATATTAGATAGATTCAATATGATTGGATGTAATTCCAGTATAGTTCTTATTCAGAAAGGGGATAAGTTAAGCTTGAAGCAATGCCCCAAAACTGATGAGGAACATAAAAGAATGCAAGATATTCCTTATGCTTCAATAGTTGGAAGCCTTATGTATGCCCAAGTTTGTACCAGACCGGACATCAGTTTTGTAGTAGGTGTACAGGGTCGCTATCAAAGCAACCCGGGCATTGAACACTAGAAGGTTGCAAAAAAGGTGTTAAGGTACCTACAAGGGACTAAGAGTCACATGCTCACCTATAGGCATTCTGATCAGCTTGAGGTTATTGGCTATACTGATTCAGATTTTGGAGGATGCGAGGATAGCAGGAAAAGCACCTCGGGTTATGTGTTCATCTTAGCGGGAGGAGCCATCTCCTGGCAGAGTGCTAAGCAAACCATTATTGCATCATCTACAATGGAGGCTGAGTTTGTAGCGTGCTTTGAGGCTACAAATCATGCATTATGGTTGCGGAACTTTATTTCGGGGTTAAGCATTCTGAACTCGATCGCAAGACCGCTGAGAATCTTCTGTGACAACACTGCAACCGTTTTCTTTTCGAAAAATGATAAGTATTCCAAAGGCATAAAGCACATGGAAATGAGATTCTTATCAGTTAAGGAGGAAGTTCGGAAGAGAAGAGTATCTGTGGAGCACATTTCGATTAGTGCTAATATAGCAGATCCACTTACTAAGGGACTACCACCTAAGACATTTCTGATGCATGCTAGCCTAATGGTTCTTGAGTGTAGTACTTAGTTTTTATGTTGTACGGATCAATTGTAATAAAAGCAAGAATTCCAGGGGTCGAACACAGGAACTATGGTGAAACAAAGCACGAAATCAGGTTGTCAAATATGCTAATAACTACGAATTAAAGCAATCAAAGATAATATAAAGTCAGATAAAGGAAATGCGGATTCTAGGGATTAAAGCATCTAGTTGTGGTTCCGACTCAAGATCTCAAAGGATAACACGGACAAAGCTGAGGTTTTCAAAGGGAAGGTGTTTCTAAGGTGGGAATAGATTACTGGGTAAGTCTCGCTACTCACTATCTCAAACCAAAGCTCCTATTACTGGGTAAGTCTCAAGGTACTAAGGAAAGGAACTATAATCTCAAACCAACACACCCCCCAAGGGAATAGAATCAACCTTTACCGGGTAAGTCTCAGGCTAACTCACAAAGATGGGATGAAGGCACACTCAAACCCCAATAAAGGATAAACCTTTATTACATACACTCATGATATTAGGTAAACAAATAAAGGAATCACCGGGTACGTATCATCCTAGGCTTGCATTGAACCAGGAAAGGTGTAACAAGGATAGAATTTGACAAACTTAATAGGTTCAGGAAAGGTTCACCTCATTCAGTTATATTCCATCCCGGCCGAGACGTTCAATGACTGACCGAGGTGTTCTACGGTTAAGGTAAAGACTCGAGCTTTCAGGGTCCTGCTGGGATTAAGATCATTCTATCATTGTCTTTCCCACAACTTTCAGCCAATCACCCTAGAATCGCATAAGAAACTTAGCCAACAATCATCATGATAACAATAATCAAAATAATAGGAAAGGAATCAATATTCAAACAAGAAAACTGTTCGCCTCAAAGTGTGCGTGCCAATAAGTTTTAATTTATAAAACTGAAATCAAAGCAAGCGAACCCGCAGTGTACGGATCGGCGTGGTAAAGTAAGAATTCCAGAGTATCGAACTCAGGGATTTTGGGATCAAATTCAGTTCACAAATTATCGAGCAAGTAAAGTATAGAAGCTTTGCAAATATTGGGAAAACAACAATCCTAAAGATCCAAGTATCCAATCGTGGCAATCGATTCAAGATATTCTAAAGATATAAGTATAGAGTCGGGATTGCAAAGGTGTAACTAATGTAAGGTTAAGTACGATGAAGTTCCAAAACCCTATATATCTCACCCAAAGAATTCTCTCTATAAAGGTTGTTGAGGCTACAATATAGAAAGATCTAAAGGAAAAGAATTAATCTCAAATACCCATGCCCAAACCCAAGGAATCAAAGATAAGCCAAAACGGTTAAGGTTGTGACACTCGAAACCGAAATAGAGGATGTTGAGTCTCACTACTACCTAGAAAAGGCAAGCCAAGGCTAGGTTAAAGCAAATCTTTAACTTTGGATCAAAGCAAAAGCAAAAGACGTACAACAGAGGAAAATACGGCTAGATCTTGAAGAACCACGGCCGTGGTTTTCAAGAACAGACCGTGGAAAAGGCTGTCGACGAGGTTTCTCGCACTCTCAGGGTCCAATCTGTTTACGATCGATCTATCATTATCTAAGCCATAACTATCAACCCTTCACCTTAGAATTGCTAAAGGGTTTTAGCCAACAATCATTGTCATTGAATCAAATATCAAATATAAAAGAGAAAAATGTAAAAACCCTCGAAAACTCAATAAAAATCAAAATCAATCTCAAATCCGAACAACCAAAGTATGTGTTTGATGAATGCGGAATAAGGAAGAGAAATCCTCACAACAATCTTAAGGAACAACGAAGAACGGAGTGTCAATCCGACTCCAAAATAAACCCTAAGATGATCTCGAAGTACACAATCTTCAAATCGCGTCTTTCTCAAGCCACGATCCAAAATCTCCAATCAGCCGTTAAATGTAAGCGTATGAAAACCTATGCGCGGAACCCTTCTTTCTCCTTTCTTCAGCCTTTTTATAGGGAAAATTAGGGTTACGAAAAAGCCCAATAATTATTGCTGACGTGGCAAAATATGACGTGTGGCAACGTCATTGAAATCACGGTCTAGTGCAATAAACCACGGCCGTGGTTTAGGCGTGGAATCCTCTGTTGTGCTCCAAAATCACTCTCCACGAACTCAATGCATAACCACGGTCGTGGATTAGGTCGTGGAACTCTCTGGCCTTCGTGAAAGCCTTTGTTTTGCAAACTTCTTCAATCATGCTCCTTCCTTAGCTTCTCCAAAACATCTCCTTGACATCTAGCATGATCAAATACTCCTATCCCTCCGCATTAAGCTCCAATTCAAGCCTTCATTCACCTATAAACATAACAAAGCTTGTGTAGATCTCTATATCGACAAAATAGGTGAATGTGCTCATAAATGCTTCAAACTCATATCCATGTACACATCTAAGAGGGAAAAATAATTAAAATAAGTGCCTAAAATATAGTCATATTTTATGCTATCAAAATACCCCATACTTGTCACTTGCTTGTCCCCAAGCAAGGTTTTCAAAAGCTAAGATCATCCTCAAATCTTGCTTCATTCATCCTTGAAAACGTTCATACACATAAACGAAAATATGCAAAGCAAAGGAAACATCATAAATTGCATAAACTTCAAGACAAACATCATAACCTTCAAGCATTGTCAAAATCAAACATGGGAAACTTCAATTTAGATCACCAAGTCAAATCACATTCTTATGATCTCAAGGACTTTCAAGTAAGGTCAAGAATATGAAAAAGGTGGGAAACTTGTAAGGGAATGTGGTGTATGAATCCGGGAAAAAGGAACAACACAAACTCTTTTCTTTTTGCCAATTGAACTAACCACCAGCTTAGAGCTTTGCTCTAAAATTTTTCGACTTTACTTTTGGAAATATAGACAGCGGTGCACAAAAACCGAAGCCTAGGAGATTGGCGTTTCTAAACTTTGAGATGCCTCAAACCCTTGATGCACATACCTTAATCCGTTAGGAATATCGCTCAATCCGACTTTGGCAAGACACAAACACCCGACTATGTGAATGGTGCCGAGTTACTCATCATCATGATTGACTTCCCCAAACCTATTTTCCTACACTTTGATTTCAAACAATTTCTTTCATGGCCCTCCCGCATATAATATGCAAAAATCAACTCTTCCTAAATCCCGGATAGGTAAAGGAGGCAAATATTTTCATTGAGGGGCTAAGTGATCAAAGAAAGAAGTAAGAAAAGCGAGGTACCTTAATCATCTCATAAAGAAGTATAAGAACTTATATTGTGATTTCAACCTTCATTTCTCAATATGATTTAGATAAAACTTTCACATTATGAAACTTGCAAGAAAGGATAAACAACATACTCAATCTCTTCACAATTCATAATTCAATTCAAGCATACAAAAGTCATCAAAAACTTATTCCACAAGTAGATTCATCATAGAAGTAACCTCTAATCTTAGAAGCACAATAATTTTCAAAATTTTCAAATTTTTTATGGGTTTTTCAAAGCTTTTCAATGCAATGCAATAATGAAACGTGTGACAAATAATTGAAAGATGCAAGTGTTCATGGAATTAAAAGCAAGCAAGTGTATCGAGTTATTACAAACAAGAGTCACACCCCACCCCATACTTGACATACACATTGTCCTCAATGTTCAAGAAAAACAAAGAAAAGAAAAGAAACAAAGAAAAACCCACTAATGGTGGTAGAGTAACTCAAAGCATCCATCAACGATCACTGTGAAGGAGGTGGCGGATATAGGAAGAAGTCGGAGCTGAAGGGACGCCCAAACTGTTGGCGGTACACGTCATGTAAGATCCTGGCGTTCTCCTGTCGCTCCACATTATGTGCCTGCTGGTGAATCTCCAAGTCTCCCACCCTCCTGAAAAGGTCACTCGCCCATGCCGGCTGTTGTCCGTACCCAGCGGGAGGCTGCTGTAACCACTCCTACTGCTGAATAGGTGCCGGGGCAACTAGTGGCTGATCATACCAAGAAGGTGGAGCTCCCATCCAATATGGTTGTTGTCCATACCAAGCGGGAGGTGCATCCATCCATGTCGGGCGCTCACTCACGCTAGCTCGGCGTGAGGAAGAAGAACCTGAAGGTCTAGACTGGTGGGGAGATCTCCTAAGAGGCTCCAGGAAGTCGTCCGGCTGGTCCGGGAATGAGCCAAAGTCATGCTCAGCCTCTCCTGCATCCTGGTAGTCTCCTCCTCCCATCCCCTCATCATCCTCAGCTGGAACCTCATCAGGCACATATGGAGGAGCTACTAATCTATTGGCATGTATCGGTACGAAAGTTTCCTTCTAGTTATGACGGCCCAGCATGAGAGAGTACTCCGGAATCCATGGAATGCCCCTACCACCTCTCTCCTCCCAAGGCATGGCTGCGGTAGGTGGAGCACGGTGGCGGGGAAAGATGAGTCCTTTAGTCATAAGTCCATTGAGACCCAAAGGTCTCGTAGCTATTCTAGTGCAAGCCGAGTAGTTAACGCCCAACTAGTTGGCAATGTGAGTCACTATACCTCCATATCCTGTATTCCCAGCAGACTTATTCTTCACTTTACTTAGGGTAGAGGCAAGCAAGGTGGCGCAATCTACAAGATGACCCGTAAGCATGCAATAGAGGATGAAGAGTTCATCGGCCTTGAACTTTTATGGTGTTTTGGTCCTAGGGAAAAGGCATTCCGATAGGACTCTATGGGCTATCTTTAAGGCTAAGTGGTATATGAGTTTAGCCTTAGTGTCGGCTGCTTACCAACAATCCTCGGAAGCATAAATCATAGCAATATCTCTCCAAAAGTCTTCAGCATTCACTCCCCTAGGGAACTTTCCATTGAAACTCTCATGAAACCCAAAGAAGGTTCCAAACTACACTATAGAGAACTCATAGTTGCGCTCCATCAGCCTGAATGACACCGTTCGGCTAACGACGCTATGCTCGAAGGAAGTTATGAACTCCCTTGTGATCTCCTCATAAGCATCTTCCCTAATAGCGGAGAAGATGATCAATCCGGCTCTATCCAAAAGCCAAGTCAAGTCATTCACTACATTAAGCTCTTCAAGCTCCTCTAAAACAAGGTACCTAGGTCCTATTACCGCTCTCTTAGTAATTTTATTCATGGCCCTTTCATAATCCTCATGGATTGTAGGGATTCTAGGGGATGGTGGTGATGGTGGTTCACTAGGAGAGGGTTGGGAAGAAGAAGAACTATCACCCTTTTGTTTCTTATTTCTACTAGACTTCCTCAAAATTTTCACTTAAACAGAAAAAACCACGGTCTGTTCTAGCAAAACCACGGCCGTGGAACTGTACGGACCCGTGGAATTGTGTGAAATTCCTCAAAAACTCAGCAAATTCACAGCAAACTCAACAATCACATTCCTAAACTACTTCTAATTCCAATTTCGTCCAGTTCTCCTAGAAAATTGCAAGGAAATTGAACCAAATCGACCAAGAAGAGAAAAAGATAAAACCTAGCGTTTGGATTTGAAAAAATCCAAATTTCTTCCCAAATGTTGATTGTTCGCTCAGTTTTTTGAATGGATCTTGTAGAGGATTCGATTTGCTCCACTTTTGGTTGAAGAATCGTTCGAATCGGTTTCCGGATGAAGAATTGCGGGAAGGAGTGATTTTCGGGGATTTAGGGCGTGGGTTTGGTGAGGAAGAGTGTGTTTTTGTGAAGGAGAGGGAAATATATAGTGGTTGTAAAATTTTGGAAAACCACGGCCAGTTGGGGTGTTCCACGGCCGTGGTTTTGTACGGACACCCGTGGAACTCTCTGATTTGTGTCAAAAACTTGGAAAATTACGGCCAGTCGGGGTGTTCCACGACCGTGGTTTTGTACGGACAACCGTGGAACTTTTTGATCTGTGCCAAAAATTCAAGTTTCGCCATTCTTTCCGACTTTTCCTTCCTTCCTTTGCTCATTCCTTATTCTTGACATCCAAAAACACAAGATCTCATAATTCAAGTTTCGTCATTCTTTCCCGCTTGAACGCTTATGGATTGGTACCAAGCCAAGGCCTTGTCCTTAAGTGAGAAGGAAAAGCCCTAAGCTTATGGTTGTTGTTCTCCAATCTAGGCGGCCTTAGAGTCTCCATCAAGATCTCATGATTCATCAAGTGTTGATGGGGAGACTCTCCTTCCATCCCTCCAAATTGATTGTGCCGGATCATTTGTAGCACTTGAGGGCGGAGCTCATAATCATGGATTGCGGGATCTCCTAAGTTTACACCCGGACGGTGCACTCTTTGGGCGGGAACCATAAGTTTCCCTAATGTTTGTGGTTCCTCAATCATGATCGGCTCGAACCGAACATTGACCGCCGGCTGCGGTGGTGGTGGTGGTGGTGGTGGAGTTTGTTGACAATTAAGCTCTCTTTGCACAAGAGCTTGCCTAATCTCTTCAATTTCCCTCCTAGTTGCTTCTTGCCTCTCATTGGCAAGTCTCCTCTCATTCTCCAAGAGTTCATCCTTTAGCCTAATTTGCTCTAAGGCATCATCCAACTCAGCTTGAAGATCTCTTTCGGCCATCTCCTTCTTCTTCTTAATGCTCTTAGATCTAGCTTTAAGGGTTTTCTTCGGTTCGGAATCGAATGGAGCTAAATCCTTGCCATGAGATCTTCGCATGCACCTAAAGAAAGAGAGATGTCCTAAAAATTCAAAGACACAAACCAAACAAGATCAAAAGCAACAAGAAAGACCTACACAATAAACAATCACACAAAATAATTCAATCTAGACCTAGTCCCCAGTCACGGCGCCAAAAACTTGTTACGCTAAGATTGTGTAGCACAAAAGTCTTAAATTTATAACTCGATATAATTTCCTAACTCCTACCGAACCCACAGTGTATGGGTCGTTTTGTAGCAAGGATAGTATTCCGAGGTCGAACACAAATACTAAGGTGAAATCGAATCAAATAAGTGATTATGGATAGTGCAAATCTAGTCTAAGAAAAGAGAAAGGAATAAAGAAATAAAAATCATAATATTTTTGGGTTGATTTTGTGGTGATCAAACAAGATCACAATTGATGCAAGATTATAAAACAAACTAACAAATCTAGCTAGCAACACAAACAAGCAACACAAACACGAGATGTGTGATCAAAGAGAGAAAAGCGGATTCTAGGGGTTAGGAATTCCGGTTATGGCCTTGGACTCAAGCTTCTAATCAACCTTGGACTAGCTGTAATATGTTGGGAAAGAGTGTTTCTCAAGTGGGATCAATCACCGGGTAGGTCTCATGGTCCACTAATCCCGCACCTAAGGTCCTATCACAGGGGAAGTCTCTAGGAACCTAAGGTTGGAATTCTACACAAACCGGATTGTTATCTAGGGATCTAACCTCTCCTTATCGGGTAAGTCTCGGGAAGGCAAGTCCTAAACATCAATCCTAGCACACTCAGTCCAATCTAAGATTCAACTACCTAGAGTTCATCATCATCGGTATCTAAGATTGAGAATTACCGGGTAGGTCTCTTCTCTCACTTAGTTTACTAGTATTAGGTCACCCTAGGCTAGATTAAGCTTAATAAACTCTAGGATTTAACAATCTAACATCCTAACATTCAGATTTATCAATATAAGCACAACTGAACAAAACCACGGGCTGATAATCAGAACCACGGCCGTGGTTATGCTAGAACATGCCGTGATTTGTAATAGCAGTTAAGTTCGAGCAAGCAAATCATCCAAGGTACATGTTAAGTCTATTCTATCATAGTCCAAGCCATAACCATCATTCCATTACCCTAGAATCGCAACTATTTAGCCAACAACATGCATCTTAAGATTCAACATCAGCAAGCAAACATTCATGGCTTCCATAGCAAGAAAATGAAATGAAAGAAAAGCGAAACAAGTAAAACAAGAAGACCAAGCTGAATGTATGTTTAAGAGAGACTTACAACCCTTCAAAAGAAGGTACAAATCGTTCCTTACAAATCCTTGCAAATGTCTTCAACAAGTTCACTCAAGAATCTCTCAAAAGCTATGAAAACTCTAAAACTAGTGTTCTTCTTCTTCTTTTTCTCCAAATGAGAGTGTTTTTTCTCCCCTCCAAGAGTAGCCTCCAATGGAATGGTGTAGAATGAGAGAGTGTGGGAGAGAATGTCTCAGAGAAACAGCCCGCAGGACCACTTATATCCTCCATCAAGGGAAAGAGTCGGTTATGGAGATCGTGGGACAGCTGTCCTGAGAGAACCACGGCGAAAACCACGGGCGTGGAAATGGCCTCTAGGCCGTGGTTTTGGTGAAACAACTCTCTTTTGATTGTTAAGCCATGAGTTGGTGCAAGACATGCACCAACAAGGTCCTATGTGTTCTCCTTAGCTCCTAGCTTGCTTCTTAATGAGTCCGGAAGTGTGTCATTACAAGGAATGATCCTCGAATGTATCGATTAAGCTCCAAAAGTTCCCCAAAATACCTACAAAACCGACAATAGTTCGTGTAGACGTCTATCTCGATAATATGCATGAATTAAGCGTAAACGTCATGAACTAATGCCAAACTATGCATGAATAACGGGAAAAACTATCTAAATGGATTCCTAAACTAACGTCATAAATCGTGTTATCAAAATACCTCATGCTTAAGACTTGCTCGTCCCCGAGCAAGATCCAACTGACATGATTTATGAATGCAAAAAAACAACATAAAATCTTTTTGGAGTTGTGCTTCATAAGATGGATCACCTTCATAGTCATGTTTCATGGCAATGGACAAGCGATCATGCATCAAATGAATGAAGGCATGGAAAGACAATTATACTTAACTCGAAAGCATGCATGAAAGTTGAAAATGGAAGTCAAAATGATCATGAGTATGTCCAATCTAGATCACTAAGTCTTACACACATGCAAATAGGTCACAAGGAGTTAGGAAAGAAAAGGCCAAGAAACGTTGTGAATAGGTGGGAATTTTTCTAGGTCATGTGATGCTAATCCGGGAAAGGAACTAACTCCACAATTTTGTTTTTGATCAACTTCCCACAAGTGTATATTTTTCTCAATCTTTTCTTTCTTTTCTTTTCTTTTTTCTTTTTTTTTTCTTTCACTTATTTTTGAGACAATGGCATTGGTGTACAAAAGCCGAAACCTTGGTGATTAGCGAGCCTCGGGCTTTTTTATTTTTCGAGGTGCTTCATACCGGGCACACATACCAAGGCTCGTTAGGACTATCGGTTTATTCGACTTTGGCAAGGCACAAACACCCGATTATGTGAATGGTGCCTAGTTACTCGTCATCAAAACCAAAGTTGATCCCCAAACCTATATTTTTTCTACACTTTTCACAACAAATTCAGCACTTCATTCACAACATTCATTCATCAACAACTTCACCCCACACTTGCTTTTCACACACTCAACACACTAGCATGCTCCTATTCCCAGATGTGTCAAAAGAGGTCAAATTTTTACATCAATTGAGGTGCTCAAACAACATGATCAAGATGAGAAGTAGAGAAAGATGAATTGCCTTAGTCATTCCTAGATGATGTGCAAGAACTAGCATGTAATTTCGACCATCAATCCTCAATCCAATCAAGGCAAACATCATGATCACAATTCATACATAGGATTCAAGATAAGTACTTTAAGTCCACATATACATACATCCATTCAACACACAAGGCCATCCATAGCCAATTCACAAGACAATCTCATCATAAGGGTCATATCCAAACTTAGAAGCACTAAAATTTTTTAAAAATTTCTGATTTTTTTGGATTTTTCGAAATATGTATGTACAATGCAAAAGCTAATGAAACATGTGACAAAAAGAAACTATACTAGATGCAATCATGCAAATGATCATGAAAACCCCACCCCATACTTAGAAACACATTGTCCCCAATGTGCAAATCAAGTAAAGAAGGGTGAAAGAGAGTCCTCACAATGTAAAAATGGTGTTGCTTTGGTATTTTGGTTCACTCATGTGGAGTGATGGTGGATGATCCATCAAAGGTGGTAGAGAGCTCTTGATGTTCATTATAGTGTCGGGACCCGCGCTAAGCACCGCTAGCCGTCCAAGTCCCATGTCCGCTCCACCCACGTTTGATGTGGGATCATCACCATCACCTTCCTCATGCCTTGCAAGGCTTCCATGCTACCTAGACTCTAGCACACAAACACACCAAAGCAAAGACAAAGGCAAAAAGTGAAAACGAAAACAAAAAGGGAAAGACATGTACCAATGGGTTGCCTCCCATCAAGCGCTTCTTTAAGGTCATTAGCTTGACCCAATTCGGGAGCATTTTACTCAAGGTGAAGTGGGGCAATCATATCCACCGGAGCTTCCAGGATATACTTCTTCAAACGGTGCCCATTCACCTTAGAATCTCCACAATGCTCCCCTCCTATCTCAACCGCTCCATGGGGAAAGACCTTCTTCACCACATAAGGACCCGTCCATCTTGACTTTAGCTTTCCGGGGAAGAGCCGCAGCCTAGAGTTGAAGAGAAGGACTAGGTCACCTTCACTCAACTCCTTTGGGATTAGGCGTTTGTCATGCCAACGCTTGGTCCTTTCCTTGTAAATCCGGGCATTTTCATTGGCATCCAACCGGATCTCCTCAAGAGCGTTAATGTCTAGCAATCTCTTCTCACCGGCTTCCTTGAGGTCAAAACTCAGCCATATTATGGCCCAATACGCCCTATGCTCCATTTCCACCGGAAGGTGGCAAAACTTGCCGTAAACTAGCTTGTAGGGAGTGGTGCCAATCGGTGTCTTGAAGGCGGTTCTATAAGGCCACAAAGCATCATCAAGCTTCATAGCCCAATCATTTCTTGTCCTAGAAACCGTCTTCTCAAGTATCCCCTTTATCTCCCGGTTGGAGATCTCCACTTGGCCACTAGTTTGGGGATGGTAAGGTGTTGCCACCTTATGAGTCACCCCATACTTAGCCAAAAGTGTCCCAAAGTTCCTATTGGTGAAATACTTCCCTCCATCACTTATGATCACTCTTGATGTTCCAAACCTAGGGAAGATGACTCGGTTGAAGAACCACACCACAACCTTGGCATCATTTGTGGGAGAGGCGATTGCCTCCACCCATCTCGACACATAGTCCACCGCCAAGAGAATGTAGAGGTTGCCACATGAAGAGGGGAATGGCCCCATGAAGTCCACACCCCCCACATCAAATATCTCAACCTCTTGTATGTTGTTCAAAGGTATCTCATTCCTCCTTGAGATGTTGCCCGTCCTTTGGCAAGCATCACATGCCACTACAAAATTCTGCACATCCCTAAACAGGTTAGGCCAATAAAAGCCGGATTGCAATACCTTTGCACACATCTTGTGTGAGCTAGCATGACCTTCACATGGCAAGGAGTGACAATGGCGGATCACACTCTCCACCTCATCCTCCGGGATGCACATCCTAAAGACTCCATCCGGTCCTCTGTTGAACAAAAGAGGCTCACTCCAATAGTAATGCCTTACATCCTTGAAGAACTTTTTCTTTTGGGCATATGATAGACCGGGTGGCAACTCCTCACACACAAGGTAGTTCACTATATCCGCATACCATGGCTCACTCCCTCTAGACACTTGAAGTAAGCACTCCTCCATCATTTGCAATTGCTCATCCCGGAATGAGTCATCAATCGGGATGTCATCTCTTTCAATCTTCAATGGTGGTAGCCTACTAAGATGGTCCGCCACTGAATTTTCGGAACCCTTCTTGTCCCGAATTTCCAAGTCAAACTCTTGGAGGAGAATGATCCACCGAATGAGTCGAGGCTTGGCATCCTTCTTTGTGAGGAGATAACGGATCGCAACATGATCCGTGTACACAATGACCCTTGCTCCAACAAGATATGATCGGAACTTCTCAAAGGCATACACTACCGCTAGCAACTCCTTCTCGGTTGTGGCATAGTTGAGTTGGGCATCATCTAGCGTCTTGCTAGCGTAGTAGATCACATGTGTAAGCCCATCTTTCTTTTGTCCTAAAACAGCCCCAACGGCCACATCACTTGCATCGCACATTATTTCAAATGGAAGGCTCCAATCCGGAGGTTGCATGATAGGGGCGGAGATCAAATCATCCTTCAACCTACAAAATGCTTCAAGACAATCCTTGGAGAAAACAAACTCAACATCCTTCATTAGTAGGTTAGTGAGAAGCTTATAAAATTTAGAGAAATCTTTTATAAACCTCCGGTAAAAACCGGCATGCCCTAAGAAACTCCTTACCCCTTTCACCGAGGTAGGTGGTGACAACTTCTCTATTGTTTCTATCTTTGCTCTATCAACCTCAATGCCTCATTGGGAAACCAAATGTCCCAACACAATGCCTTCACTCACCATGAAGTGGCATTTCTCCCAATTCAAAACAAGGTTAGTTTCCTCACATCTCTTCAACACCAAAGACAAGTTAGCTAAGCAATCATCAAATGAAGATCCATACACCGAGAAATCATCCATAAACACTTCCATAATATTCTCAATATATTCAGAAAAGATAGTCATCATACACCTTTGAAAGGTGGCGGGTGCATTACACAACCCAAATGGCATTCTCCTATATGCAAATGTTCCCCAAGGACATGTAAATGTTGTTTTCTCTTGGTCATCCGGGTGAATGAGGATTTGGAAAAACCCACTATAGCCATCTAAGTAACAAAAATGTGAATGTTGAGCCAATCTTTCTAGCATTTGGTCAATAAAGGGAAGAGGGAAGTGATCTTTCCTAGAGGCAACATTAAGCTTCCTATAGTCAATACACATTCTCCACCCCAAAACCGTCCTAGTTGGGATTAGTTCATTGTTCTCATTAATTACTACGGTCAAACCACCCTTCTTAGGAACAACATGTACGGGACTAACCCATTTACTATCCGAAATCGGGAAAATGATTCCCGCATCTAGCAATTTTAGGATCTCTTTCTTGACTACCTCTTTCATTATAGGGTTCAATCTTCTTTGAGGTTCAATTGAAGGTTTATGATTATCTTCCATCAAGATTTTATGCATGCACAAGGAAAGTTTAATGCCAACTAAGTCATCAATAGTGTAACCTATAGCTTTCCTATGCAATCTCAACTCATGCAACAATCTATCAAGCTCATCATCATTCAAAGATGCATTCATTATCACCGGATAAGTAGAATTTGCACGAAGGAAAGCATACTTTAAATGAGAAGGGAGAGGCTTAAGATCAAGTTTAGGAGGACCTTTATCGGTTAGAGACGCTCCATACAATGTAGGTTGAGATGATTCCAAAGCCATGGAAGACTCTCCAAGACTCCTTGAAGCTTGATCAACAACTAAGGCACTTTCTGGGGAAACCACGGGCAAAACTGATGCGTCCTTGGACACGTCAATGAAATATTCCGGATCTAGATCAAGCTAAAGCTCAACTACTCCTTAGTTGAAGTGCGAATTCGATTGAAGATGGTTTGCGGAAGCTTAGAGATGGATGCGGAAGTTGAATGGATGAGTCGATCTAGATTGATCGATCAAGCCTTGAAGTGGGTCGGTTGAGTTGGTTCTTGAAAAACCCTTGAATGTGGTTGAGTTTGGATCGAAGATCCAAAAGAAGAACTTTGAGAGGATTGGAAGAGAGATTGATGCTCAAGTAAGTAGGAGGAAAATACTTCGCAATACTTAATCAAATTGAACATGATTTACAAATGAGCCAAGCATCCACTTATATAGTGAATGAAGGCCATACAAAGGGTCGGAAATTAAATGATGGAAATAAAGTCGGAATTTAAGTTCCGAAAATGAAACACCTAAAAATATGAAAGGTTGAGAATTTAAGTTCGGAATTAAGTTTCCGAATTAAATTCCGAAACCAAAAGTCTAATCTTAAATTCGGAAAATTAATACCCGGAAATAAAGTCCGGAAATTAATATTCCGAAAAAAAAGACTTATTATTACAAAACGCTAAATTACGGAAAATGCGGAAAATGCACCGGAACGGTGCCGGCTTGACAAGCTTCATGTCATAGTGGCGTAGAGGCACGGTTTGCAACCAATGGGTCCGTGCCAAGCAACGGTCCGGCTAATGATGGAGCCGGTAGCTTGGGCGATTGCCTTAGCACGTGAATGGATGAGTGGTCCATCGACGCGAACCCGGAGTGCCTCGTCTTCCTCCTGTTGGGACATAGGGGTCAAGGGCGCATCAATCCCCCCATCTTGGATGTGAAACATCCCCGTTTCACCGTCGTTAAATAGGGGCTCAATGTATGGTGCAAGATTCTTGACATTGAACGTCGGGTGCACGCCATAGTCGTCCGGAAGCTCTAACTTGTATGCATTCGGGCCATGGCGGGATAAGATGCGGAATGGTCCATCACCGCGGTCCGAGAGCTTGCCTTTACGGCGAGATGGAAAATGCTCCTTCCTTAAGTGGAGCCAAACAAGATCACCGGGCTCGAATGAGAGTGGACGGCGCCCTTTGTTGCGTTGTGAGGCAAGTTGATCGGTACGCCGTTGGAGTTGTGTCCTAGTCGCTCATGAAGCTCAATGATGTGAGCGGCACGACTTGCTCCGGTGATGTGTTCTCCGTCTTTGAGTGGACGCAGAGTGAAGTCCATCGGGGTGTGTGGATTAAGGCCGTAGACAACTTCAAAAGGTGAAAGCTTGGTTGCCGAATGTCGAGACCTATTATAAGAAAACTCCACAATAGAAAGTAAGTCCTCCCACTTGCGTGGGTTGTTCCTAAGGGTCGCTCTAAGTAGAGCGCCGAGAGTCCGATTGGTCACCTCCGTTTGACCATCGGTTTGGGGATGATAGCTACTTGAAAACAACAAGTTGGTTCCAAGTTTCCCCCATAAGGTTCTCCAAAAATGGCTCACAAACTTAACGTCCCGATCACTAACGATGGAACACGGTATTCCATGTAAGCGCACAACATTGTCAAAGAAAAGGGTAGCTACTTTGCTAGCATTTTGTGTGCTCTTACATGCAATAAAATGTGCCATTTTTTAAAAACGATCGACTACCACAAAGATGGAGTCTTTGCCTCATTTTGACATGGGTAGGATAACCACAAAGTCCATAGAAAGATCCTCCCAAGGTCCCATTGGTATAGGCAAAAGAGAATACAATCCATCCGGACCTTGGCGCGATTTTGCATGGTGACATGTGATGCAACTTGTGCAAAACCGTGTCACATGCTTGCGCATCCGGGGCCAAAAGAAGTGCTCTTGTAGAGCGGCGAGAGTCTTGGTAGCACCGAAGTGACCACGACCCTCATGGGCCTCCTTTATCAACAAATGACGAATACTCGAGCGCGGGATACAAAGTTTGCCCACACGGAATAAGTAGCCATCGTTAATAAAGAAAGACTCATGCTCTCGGAGGTCAAGGCATTGAGCAAATATATCCTTGAAGTCAAGATCCGTGGCATATAACTGTTTGATAAGAGCAAAGCCATGGATCTTGGCGTCCATATGCACAAGAAGAATATATCGGCGAGAAAGGGCGTCGGCTACCACATTCTCTTTACCTTTCTTATGTCGAATGACATACGGAAAGGTCTCAAGAAATTCTACCCAACTAGCATGGCACCGACTCAAATTAGTTTGACCCTTGAGACACGAAAGAGCCGCATGATCCGAATGAATCACGAACTCCTTCGGCCACAAGTAATGTTGCCATGTTTTTAGACAACGAACTAAAGCATATAGTTCCTTGTCATAAGTTGGATAGTTGAGTGAGGGACCGGAAAGTTTTTCGCTAAAGTAAGCAATGGGCCGATTCTCTTGTAGGAGAACCCCCCCAATGCTGATAGCATGAATTGTAGTCTATATTTTAGGACCTGTTTAGACGTTTTATCTTCAATAATCTGCATGTTTGGATGTATGTTATGAGATTATATTGTCGTTTCATCTACCTTTGCAGGAATCGAGGTCTAAACCAAGTTTCGTTGTAATCGTAGGTAAAATGGCACGTTTTGCATCAAAATGGAGCTAAAGGAGCTAAGGAATCATTGGAGCTACATTCAGGAGCTTAAGGAAGAATTCAGGAAGCATGGAATTGGATTAAAGATTTACTTTGGACCAGATTTGAGAGATTTCACATTCCGTTTAGAGCCATCTCGGTCAGCTACAGTACCATCTCGACCGAGGTGATCTAGAGGAGCGTCCCGACCGAGGCGAATACCTTGGACGCGGTGAGATATATTTTATTCTTGGCTGAGATCTTTTATTTTTGGAAAGAGGATCTTATATTTTTAGGGATAATTCAGCTCATATATTTTACCTAATTTATGGGAAAATATCTTTCTAAGATCTTTTATCTTTGGGAGGTAATTTTCCTATAAAAAGGGTTGGATTTTCCACAAATCCGGCATCCGCTGACGGCTGGAAAACATCCATAACAGCTGGGAGATTTGAAGAACCTTTTTGAAGGTTGAAGGAAGATTGAAGGAAGGAAGTTGATAGCTTTGATAGCTTTTGTGAAGGGTTTTGTAAGACTTTCTTAGATTCCCTTCTTTGTTGATTGTCTTGTTGGATTTTGATCCAAGGAACGCTTGTTGTTTGATAATTGAGTTATTGAAGCCTTGTTCTTAAGGTTTTTGTGTTCAATTATTCACCTTCTTCCCTTATATTTGATTATCACTTTCATGATGATGATTGGCTAATTTCTTTGTGTAATTCTAGGGTGATTGGCTGAAGGTTGTGGGAAAAACAATGATAGAATAATCTTAATTTCCAGTAGGACCCTGAAAGCTTGAGTCTTTATCCTTAACCCTAGAGTATCTCGTTCAGTCGATGAACATCTCGGCCGGGGTGGAATTCGTCTGACCGAGGTGACCTTTTCTGATCCGAAACTGAGAGTTAAGTGTTAGAGTTTGCCAAATCCTATTCTTATTACACCTTTGCTGGTTCAATGCAAGCCTAGGATGAGACTTACCCGGTAATTCCTTTGTTTGTTTACCAAAGATCATAAGTATAGGTAATAAAGGTTTATCCTTTATTGGGGTTTGAGTGTGCTTTCATTCCATCTTTGTGAGTTAGCTTGAGACTTACCCGGTAAAGGTTGATTCTATTCCCTTAGTTGGAGTGTTGGTTTGAGGTTATAGTTCTTTTCCTTAATTCCTTGAGACTTACCCGGTAATAGGAGTTACGGTTTGGGATTAGTGAGTAATGAGACTTACCCGGTGATCTATTCCACTTTAGTAACACCTTCCCTTTGCAAAATCTCAGCATTGTCTGCTTATCTTTAGATCTTGAGTTGGAACCACAACTAGATGCTTTAATCCCTAGAATTGCATATTTCCTTAATTGACTTTTTATCATCTTTGATTGTTTTAATCGCTTTTGTGGTTAGTAATTACATAGACAACCTACACTTGCTTTGTTTCAGCAAATCCCTGAGATCGACACCCCGGAATTTCTTTCTTTTTACTACGATTGACCCGTACACTGCGGGTTCGCATCCTTGTTTTAAGCTTAAGTCTTGGGTTATAATTTTAAAGCTTGCACACACCATTTGGAGCGAACAAGTTTTTGGCGCCGTTGCCGGGGACTTGGTCTAGACCGAGCCGGTTGCGGTTGGCTTTCGGGGCGCTTGCCCCTGTTTCTACTAACCACTCTACTTGAGTGACTTTCGCAGGTTCTTTTTCTTAGGTTTATGCGAAGAACCCGCGATGGGAAGGAAATCGTTCCTTACAAAACCGAACCAGAAAAGACATACAAAAGACGCTTGAAAGAAGCGAAGATGGCCAATCAAGACGATCGCGATCTTGAGGCCGAATTGAAGGAGGCGTTGGAACAACTACGCCTCAGTAAAGAAGAACTACGACTGGAAAGGGAAGAAACTCGCACAAGGACTGAGGCGATCGAAGCAGATATGGCGTCTTTACGAGACCAGTATCTACCTCGACCAAACCCAGATCCTCGACCGAGGCAAGACCCTGTTCCAGATCCTCGACCGAGGCAGAATCCGGTACCTGCTGCCCCGGCCCAGATACTTCCACCTCGGATGCCAGTCCGAGATGCTTTTTTTGCAGGTATTCCACAGACCCTAGGGCAAAGGATGGACCCCAATCAGCAACTGAGGCGTCCAGGAGTCAACCTAGGTGATCCAGCGGACCATGATTATGAACTTCGACCGCAAGTTCTATCCATGATTCGCCAATGCCAGTTTGGAGGGCTAGAGAGGGAATCTCCGCATCAACATCTACAAAACTATGAGATCTTGATGGAGACCTTGAGACCTTCAATGCTGGAAAACAACAATTACAAGCTAAGGCCTTTCTACTTCTCTTTGAAAGATAGAGTGCTTACTTGGTATCAATCTCTTCCTCCAGGAAAAATCAATACTTGGGAGGAGATGACGACGGAGTTCTTGACTAAATTATTTCCCCCTCTAAAACCGCTGAAATGAGAGGGAAGATTAATGCATTCATCATGAAGGACAAGGAGAGCTTTTCCAAGTCATGGGAGAGATTTAAAGACATCCTTTTGGATTGCCCACATCATGGGATTCCAAAGATAGAGTTGTTGGAGATATACTTCAAGGGATTGGACGGAAACACCCAGTTCAACCTTCAACTACTATCCCCCGGCACGTTCATAGACATGCCGATTGACGAAGCTTGGGAGTTCATAGAGAAGCAAGCTTTGCACATGGAGAAATACTCCCACCAAGGAGTTGAAGGTGGAGTTAAAAGAGTCAACTTTCAAGATGCTCCACCTAACAATGATCAACTCACTTCTTTGAAGAATGATGTGAAACAATTAAAAGACCTTTTAGTTGCTCAAACCAAGAAGGAAGATCAAGGATCAAGGAACAACAATGGATACCGTAACAACAACGGTACCCGGAACAACAACTACAACAACAATAGAGGATCCAACAACAATAATTGGAGGGCAAACAACCAAAATTCGGGTAACCCTTACTCTAACTCCAATTCGAATGACTCCTTTAATCCTTTCCTCTCTTCTCCTTCTTCTTCTACTCCATTGAAGAGCCAGGAGCAAGGATCGAGTTCATCTCAGCCGGAAAAGAAAGATGCGGTGCTGGAGGCCATCTTGATCAAGCTCAACTCTATGGAGACATCCATGACTTCATTTTCGAAGGCACAAAAAGCCTTAGAACAACAATTCTTTAACAAGGCGAATGAAGCGCCAAGAGATCCAGGGAAACTTCCAGCAAGGACGGAAAGCAACCCCAAGGGACAGATCATGGCAATAACGACGAGAAGTGGACTGAAGACTGCAGATCCAGTGCCTTGGTCGATGCCAGTACAGACGAAGACCAGCTCGGTCTAGGTGCAGTCGACGAACACTTCGACCGAGATGCCAACCGAGGTGGAGCCACAAAGAGCGGAGGAGAAAACTGAAGTTTATATTCCACCTCCTGCGTATAAACCACCACTTCCATTCCCCCAATCAAGGGCCAGAGCACATCTAAACAAGCATTTTGGTAAGTTCCTTGACTTGATGAATAAACTACACATTAATATCCCTTTCCTTGATGCTATTCTAGGGATGCCCGCCTATGGGAAGTTCTTAAAAGAGATTCTATCAAGGAAGAGGAAGTTGGAAGACTTTGGTGAAGTAAAGATGACATCTAAATCCTCGGAGCTCATTCAAATCATGAAGGAGAAGATGCCAACCAAGTTGAGAGATCCCGGCTCATTTTGCATTCCCATTCAAGTTGGGGATGTCACTTGTGAAGCCTTGTGTGATCTAGGAGCCAGCGTGAGCATCATCCCGCTGGAGCTATGTGTTAAGATCGGACTTGGAGAGCCCAAGCCGGTGAAGATACGGCTATACATGGCGGACCGCTCCATTACCCATCCCGTGGGCATTTTGGAGGACGTTCCGGTTAAGTTAGGTAACTTCTATTTACCTATAGACTTTGTTGTGCCTGACATTCCCGCAGATTATCCCGTTCCTATCATTCTCGGGAGGCCATTTCTAGCAACTTCGGGTTGCAATGTGGATTGTAAGAACGCCAAGCTAAAATTCAACATTGGCGGAGATGAAGTGGAGTTTGCATTACTTGTGGCAATGAAGGGAGAGCAGCTAGGAGATGATATCTTCAACATCTATGATGAAGAAGAATCAAGAGAATTAGTGAGCTCTATCCTTATTAAAGATCCACTTGAAAAGGTTATTAGCTTTAGCTTAATGGAGGAAGGTATAGATGCTTCTTGTGATGCAGATATACGGAGCTTAAAGGCGCTGGAAGAAGATCCTGGAGCTAAAATCGAAAAGCTAATCCAGGAGAAGAAGATCTCCAGTTTTGTTTCTAGTTGCATTATCTCGACCGAGGCACTTTCTGGACCAAGCGAAGTGTTCTTGACTGAAGAACATCTCGGTCACCCTCTCTGGACCTCGACCGAGGTCGAAAGCGAGATGATGTCAACTGAGACTTCTGAGAATAACAAACTTCTTACTCCCTTTTCTGACATTCATCCTCAGTTGGTGGAGCACACCCTCCACCAAATTTCTGATAATAAAGGACCTCAGTATGCTGACATTGTTAATTATCTTGTTTGTCAGGAAATACCACCCGGATTGACGTACGCTCAAAGGAAGAAATTCTTCAAGGATGTACGCCATTACTACTGGGATGAACCGCTGCTATTCAAGAGAGGTCCGGATGGGATGCTTCGAAGGTGCATTCCGGAAGATGAAGTTAATAGTGTCATACGGCATTGTCACTCACTTCCTTGTGGAGGGCATGCTAGCGCCAACAAGACATGCGCTAAGGTATTACGTTCCGGTTTCTTTTGGCCTACATTATTTAAGGATGTGCAAACGTTTGTTGTCTCTTGTGATGCATGCCAAAGAACAGGGAACTTATCTAGAAGGAATGAGATGCCACTCAATAACATACAGGAGGTTGAGATCTTTGATGTATGGGGAGTAGATTTCATGGGACCTTTCCCATCATCCGGAGGAAACCTCTACATTTTCCTAGTTGTTGACTACGTCTCTAGATGGGTTGATGCCATGGTGGTTGTGAAGTTCTTTAACATAACTATCTTTCCACGTTTTGGGACTCCACGCATCATCATTAGCGATGGAGGGACACATTTCATCAACCGGAAGTTTAAGGCACTTTTATCAAAGTATGGGGTAACCCACAAGGTGGCAACCCCTTATCACCCTCAAACTAGTGGACAGGTCGAGATCTCAAATAGAGAAATTAAAGCAATCTTGGAGTAGACCGTCTCTAGGACGAGAAAGGATTGGTCCATGAAGTTGGACGATGCTCTTTGGGCTTACAGGACCGCATTCAAGACTCCCATTGGTACCACCCCTTATAATTTGGTATATGGGAAGTCTTGTCATTTGCCCGTTGAGTTAGAACACAAGGCGTATTGGGCAATCAAATGGTTGAACTTCGACATCAAGGAAGCCGGTGAGAAGCGGCTATTGGATATCAATGAGCTGGAAGAGCTACGTTTGAACGCTTATGAGAATGCCAAGATCTATAAAGAGAGGATGAAGAAATGGCATGACAAGCGTATCATTCCTAAGGAGCTTAAAGAAGGAGACTTAGTTCTACTCTTCAACTCCCGCCTCCGCCTCTTTCCAAGTAAGTTGAAATCTAGATGGACCGGACCTTATGTTGTGAAACATGTTTTCCCTTATGGTGCAGTCGAGATTTGGGGAGAAACAAGTGGAAGCTTCAAGGTCAATGGTCATAGACTCAAGAAATACAAACCGGAAGTCCCGGTTGAGGAGGTTGCACCACTATACCTTGTTTAGGGATATCGTACGGTCCAGCTAGCGACCTTAAATCAAGCGCTTCTTGGGAGGCAACCCAAGGTATTGCTTTCTTTTCCCTTTTTCTAGTCTAGCTTTAGATAGTTTGCTTTTGCTTTGCTTTGTTTTGTTTTTGGCGTCCTAGACAGACAACAGGTGACATCTAAGGAAGGAATACAACCTAAGAGCAACACTAGATGGACAAAAGTTCGAGAATTTGAGAAGACGAAGTTTAGCTGAGACACATCTCGGTTTCTGTCACAGCACCTCAACCGAGATGATTCTTGAGCAACCGAGGCGACTAGGGTTACTGAAGATCCACCTCGGTCCGTACACCTCGTTCCAGTCGAGACCATCTCGACCGAGGTGACAGCAGTTCCAGAAAAGGGTATAAAAGGGGGCTGAGATTTCTCTCTCCTCCCTCTACCTCCTTCTTGACCACGGCGCACATTTCGCCTTGCTTCTTCGTTCTTCGCTCGTTTTCGACGATTCTCGCTCCCAAACTGCAAGGAAAGGGTAGAGGATCGATTTGCAACCATCAATCTGCAGCGAAAACAAACCGAATCGACCAAATCTGGGGTAAAATTGAAATAACCCTAACTCCCTCTTCTTCCACTAATTTCATTCGATTTGGGCTTTGGTTGCCCCTGCATTTTGCTGAAAAAGGATTAAGTACCCCATAGGAACTTTTGGTAGTGATATTGGGGGAAAAGAACTGGATTTTTGAGAGAATCGATCGCACAGCGCTTCGCCTCGGTCCAATCGGCTTGTGCCTCGGCCGAGGTGTTCCTGAGAGTTGTCAGAGAGACCGAGGTGGTCTGACAGAGTACAAAAAAGATGAGTTCTGACAGGCAGTTATTTCTGAGAGATAGATCTTCTCCTTCTCCTTCTTCTTCTTCACGCCGCTCTAGACTGGTGATCCATGAGCGTCACTAGGTCGACTATGACCGCATAGCGGCACGTCCAGTGGTTGCACCACGATTTCTAGAGATTTCTGCATTTGACTGCCTCCATGTGGATGATGATCTGAGGCGGATGATATCTGCGGTGGGGCTGGAGCAGTTCACTGAGATTAGAGCTCCGACCTACCTGGAGCCGACCTTGGAGTTTGTTAGCTCCGTCACCTACTTGCCCACCGAGCGCGCCATCAAGTACCGGTTGATGAACCGGAACTATTTAGTTCTCATGGACCACTGGAGGGACATTTTCGGTTTTCCAGCCCCTACAGTTGCTGACTTTCCATCTCGAGCTGTACCTCGAGAGTTCTGGGGCCAGATTGCTCATGTGGTTGAGCACACTGACAGGTGGCGACTTGGAGATTCTAGGGAGCGGATTATATTTCACCTGGCTTTTAGACTTGCTCACAGGATCTTTAGCGAGACTCTTCTGGCGCGTACTGAGACGCCCCAGAAGATCAGACAGGGTGAGCTGCTGAGTCTGTACTGCATGGTGACCGGAGGAGTTCCAGATTTTGGAGTTATGCTGGCAGAGGATCTCCACAGGATCAAGGCGAAGGCGAAGGGAGGCATCTGCTGCGGAGGGATAGTGACTCAAATAGCGAGTTACATGGATCTTGACTTGAGTGCATGCACTATGGTGGCGGCCGCCAAGCCGCTCGGGCTTCAAGAGATGATCACTCGGAGGATACTGGTTCCTCGCGGTCTTACTACGCCATATGTGGCGATGCCTTGGGAGCAGACCGCACCCCAGGGTATTAGGTGGTCAGCTCAGTTCTCTGTCTACGACCCACACTACTAGCAGACCGCATGGATTCCGCTTATGGAGGATGCCAGAGATGCAGCAGCTCCGAGACAGGACGAGGATGAGGAGGCTGAGGAGCAGGATGAGGAGGATGATGATGAGGATGGCGGTGCTGCCATGGATACGGGCACAGATACAGCTGGGACTAGTGTGCCGGTCATTGATTTGGACGATGACGAGACGGAGGAGGAGCCAGCTGCAACACCGGCACGTCCCGCTAGGCGTAGAGTACGCAGGCAGAGGGATCCAGTTGCTCACCGTCAAATCGATGACTTGACGGATCAGATGATAGATTCCTACGCTGCCTTGTCCCTAGATATCAGAGAGATGCAGAAGAGACTACACTACCAGCACACGATGGCTGAGATTCAGTTTCAGCATGTCATGGGCTATCCTTTCGACCCATCTCAGTACCCGTACGTGCCACCACCACCACCACCGGATCGGGATTATTGAGAGCTTGCAGGATTTTCTTTATTTATTTATTATGCAGCTCAGCTTTATCCGGTGAGTATTCTGTTTTTTTAGACTTAATTTTACCCATTGGGACAATGTGTCCCAAGTATGGGTTATTTGGATGTATTATTTGACTTATGTGGATGTATGACTTGACTCGATGGATATTTATGTTTTGTTTTGCTCTATATGCTTATCTGAGACTACATACATGCATACAAGTTATTTGATTGAGAAAAACGTCAAAAACTGGTTTGAAAAAAATTTTATGACCTCGACCGATGTGACTCTGACCAATCGAGGTGCAGTACCTCGGTTGACTTAGAACATCTCGACCGAGGTGGCTTAACTGGAACAGTTTTCGAAACGATTTTTGTGCTTCTTATCTGGATATGACCCCAGTGATGGTTTCTGTTTGCTGAATGGTTTTGAAATCTTTATATGTTTGAAGGTTTTATGATATGTTTATGTTGCTAAATGCTTTGTTTGAAATTTTGGCATGTTTAATACTTTGTTTTTATCAAAATTATGTTGAATTTGAAGGTTGACACCACATGATGAGTTCTCTCACTTTCTTCCTGGGAAGACCAAGGCAATTCATTTTCTTCTCTTCTTCTTCTTAATCATGCTTAACCCCTCATATACATATTTGCCTCCCTTTACCTATCCGGGAATTTGGAAGCAAGCAAATGAAAAGCAAGTGAAAGAAAATTTGAGATGATGGCTGAAAGTTAGAAAGAAACAAATAGGTTTGGGGAAGTCAATCATGATGATGAGTAACTCGGCACCATTCACATAGCCGGGTGTTTTGTGTCTTACCAAAGTCGGATTGAGCGATATTCCTAACGGGTCATGGTATGTGCATCAAGGGTTTGAGGCATCTCGAGAAATTGATGATTGCTGATTTCCTAGGCTTTGGTTATTGTGCACCTCTGTCCATGCATCCCAAAAAGTAAAGTAAAAAGTAAATAAGCAAAGCTTATTGGTGGAAGATGTTGAAGTTCAAAGGAAGTGAAGTAAAAGATCCTTTTCCCGGATTCTAGCACCACATTCCCTATATACATCCCACCCTCACACATTTCTTGACCTTCTTTTGAAAAGACCTTGAGACCTCAAGCTTGATGATTGACTTGGTGGTTTAAACTGGATTATACATGATTAATTTCGATAATAATGATTTATTATGCATTCTATGATTTTATGCAAAGATGAACAACTTTCTTATATTTATAAAATGTTTTGATCATGTTTTGATTTTAAATTCCATGAAGCATTCTCTTAGAGTGATCTATGAGTGGAGCACACCACTAAAATGTTTTGAAAGACTTTTCATTGATCTTTATGACTTATAATCCATTCTATCCTGTATCTAAGATTTGGAACTTGCTTGGGGACAAGCAAGGGCTAAGTATGGGGTATTTTGATAGCATGACTTATAGTCTATATTTTGGGACCTGTTTAGACGTTTTATCTTCAATAATCTGCATGTTTGGATGTATATTATGAGATTATATTGTCGTTTCATCTACCTTTGCGGGAATCGAGGTCTACACCAAGTTTCGTTGTAATCGTAGGTAAAATGGCACGTTTTGCATCAAAATGGAGCTAAAGGAGCTAAGGAATCATTGGAGCTACATTCAGGAGCTTAAGGAAGAATCCAGGAAGCATGAAATTGGATTAAAGATTTAGGTTGGACCAGATTTGAGAGATTTCACATTCAGTTTAGAGCCACCTCGGTCAGCTACAGTACCATCTCGACCGAGGTGATCCAGAGGAGCGTCCCGACCGAGGCGAATACCTTGGACGCGGCGAGATATATTTTATTCTTGGATGAGATCTTTTATTTTTGGAAAGAGGATCTTATATTTTTAGGCTGGATTTCTGCAAGGAAGATGATAATTCAGCTCATATATTTTACCTATTTTATGGGAAAATATCTTTCTAAGATCTTTTATCTTTGGGAGGTAATTTTCCTATAAAAAGGGTTGGATTTTCCACAAATCCGGCATCCACTAATGGTTGAAAAACATCCATAACAGCTGGGAGATTTGAAGAACCTTTTTGAAGGTTGAAGGAAGATTGAAGGAAGGAAATTGATAGCTTTGATAGCTTTTGTGAAGGGTTTTGTAAGACTTTTTTAGATTCCCTTCTTTGTTGATTGTCTTGTTGGATTTTGATCCAAGGAACACTTGTTGTTTGATAATTGATTCAGTTATTGAAGTCTTGTTCTTAAGGTTTTTGTGTTCAATTATTCACCTTCTTCCCTTATATTTAATTATCGCTTTCATGATGATGATTGGCTAATTTATTTGTGTAATTCTAGGGTGATTGGCTGAAGGTTGTAGGAAAAACAATGATAGAATAATCTTAATTTCCAGTAGGACCCTGAAAGCTTGAGTCTTTATCCTTAACCCTAGAGTATCTCGTTCAGTCGATGAACATCTCGGCCGGGGTGGAATTCGTCTGACCGAGGTGACCTTTTTCTGATCCGAAACTGAGAGTTAAGTGTTAGAGTTTGCCAAATCCTATTCTTATTACACCTTTGCTGGTTCAATGCAAGCCTAGGATGAGACTTACCCGGTAATTCCTTTATTTGTTTACCAAAGATCATAAGTATAGGTAATAAAGGTTTATCCTTTATTGGGGTTTGAGTGTGCTTTCATTCCATCTTTGTGAGTTAGCCTGAGACTTACCCGGTAAAGGTTGATTCTATTCCCTTAGTTGGAGTGTTGGTTTGAGGTTATAGTTCTTTTCCTTAATTCCTTGAGACTTACCCGTTAATAGTAGTTACGGTTTGGGATTAGTGAGTAATGAGACTTACCCGGTGATCTATTCCACTTTAGTAACACCTTCCCTTTGCAAAATCTCAGCTTTGTCCGCTTATCTTTAGATCTTGAGTTGGAACCACAACTAGATGCTTTAATCCCTAGAATTGCATATTTCCTAAATTGACTTTTTATTATCTTTGATTGTTTTAATCTCTTTTGTGGTTAGTAATTACATAGACAACATACACTTGCTTTGTTTCACCAAGTCCCTGAGATCGACACCCCGGAATTTCTTGCTTTTTACTACGATTGACCCGTACACTGCGGGTTCGCATCCTTGTTTTAAGCTTAAGTCTTGGGTTATAAATTTAAAACTTGCACACACCGTTTGGAGCGAACTAATGCCCACATTAGATGCGTCACACTCCACCTCGAAGGTTTTCGAAAAGTTGGGGAGTCGGAGTAGTGACGCATTACAAAGAAGGTCTTTGAGCGACTCAAACGCTCGAGCATGGGTGTCACGCCACTCAAATGTGACACCTTTATTAGTAAGCTCATGTAACGGTGCCGCTATCGAGCTAAAGTCCTTGACAAAGCATCGATAGAAGCCCGCTAAGCCGAGAAAGGCTCGAACCATGGTGACCGTAGTAGGAGTAGGCCACTCCCGAATGGCGCGAACTTTTAATTCGTCCACTCGTATTCCGTCCTTAGACACGACATAGCCAAGAAAAATTATGGTGTCCGAGCAAAAGACACATTTCTCCAAATTGACAAATAATTGCTCTAGTCTAAGGCACTCGAGCACTTGGCGAAGGTGCCCGATGTGTTCATCCAAAGACTTACTAAAGACAAGGATTTCATCAAAGTAAACTACTACGAAAATAACCAAAAATCGGCGCAAGACGTGGTTCATGAGGCGCATGAATGTGGACGGGGCGTTGGAGAGACCAAATGGCATGACAAGCCATTCGTAGAGGACATGCTTCGTCTTGAAAGCCGTCTTCCATTCATCACCTTCGGCCATGCGGATTTGATGGTATCCGCTCCGGAGATCGATCTTTGAGAATATGGTGGCGCCATGAAGCTCGTCCAACATATCATCGAGGCGCGGGATCGGATGATGCTACTTGACGGTAATTTGATTGATGGCTCGGCAATCGACGCACATCCGCCAAGATCCGTCTTTCTTGGGCACAAGTATGACCGGCACGGCACATGGAAACAAAGACTCACGAACATATCCCCGGTCTAGGAGCTCTTGGACTTGGCGTTGTAGCTCCTTGGTCTCTTCCGGACTTGCACGGTATGTGGCACGGTTGGGCAAAGACGCGCCGGGCACCAAGTCGATTTGGTGTTCAATTCCTCGGATTGGTGGCAAGCCGGGTGGTAGTTTGTCGGTCAAAATGTCCTGAAATTCGGACAACAACAAAGACACCTCGTGTGGCACGTTACTTGGGTCATGAGAAATAGATAAGCAAAAAGGGACAAGTAAGAAACAAGGAAACTTACCTTCCATGACCGGTGTCAAATCATGTCGTCGAACCAATAGGATTCGTGGCTCACATCGCCCTTGAATGGTAGGAGCGGGAGGTGCATGTGTAGCGACAATGCTCTTACTACATCGTGCTTCGGTATCATGAACCTTAGGGCCGGAGGAACGGGATCCGGAAGTATGAGCATTCACAACATCGGGAGAGGTTCGAGGAGAGTCCGATGTTGCCGGCACCTTAGTTGTGTCATCGATAACTTGTTGCCTCTTTCGTTCTGCATAGTCAACTAAAATTTCTTGCGGAGTCATAGGCAAAAGTTTGATCCGTTTTCCACTATATTGGAACATGTACCGGTTGAGATAACCATCATGAAAAGTTTTACGGTCAAATTGCCATGGTCGTCCCAACAATACATGTGTGACGTCCATTTTGATAACATCACAGAGGACCTTATCAACATAGGCGCCAATAGAAAACGTCACCCACACTTGTTGTGTGACGGTGTCACTTGCCTTATCGGAAATCCATTGGAGTCCGTAAGGTTGTGGGTGGGGGGTTGTAGGCAACTTAAAGTGTTTCACCACTTTTTCGTTGATAATATTACAACACGAACCCCCATCGATGATAAGAGAGAGACTAGTGTCATTGACCAAGCAACGAGAGTGGAAGAGATTCTCGCGTTGGTCAATAGGGAGATGCTCTTTTATAGCCAAAATGCGATGAGAGACAAGATCAACTTACCTGGTTGTGCCGGACCGCAAGCAAGTTGGTCGTCGCATGGCTCCATGCCATAGTAGGGGTCGGCATCTTGGTCATCTTCCAAGAGGATATCACCATTATATTCATCTTCGCCATCGTCATATGATGGATTGGCAAACATCACCCGCTTGGTGTTCGGGCAATCACATTGGACATGACCAAACTCACTACATTTGAAACACATGGGTTCTCTTGGGCGGGCCACCGTTTGAGATCCTTGTTGGGGTCGGCCCGGAGGCGTTTGTGGTGGAGTAACGGTGCCACGATATGGTGTTTTTTCGGTAGCCGCTTGCCGGGTGGGTTGACTCATCCGTGGGGATCCTTTAGCGGCTCCGGATTCTTGAGAACTAGAAACATCTCGAGAACGGGGATTAGAGGTATAAGCATATTGACTAGATGAAGAATTATACCTTGAATATCGAGGTGTTTCAAGTTGTTGCTTGTGAAGTTTCATGGCGGCATGACATAAGGCTCCCAAGTCCTTGTATCGGACAATCTCGAGGGGGCGCCGGATTGACGGATTAAGGCCGCTCATGAATTTGGTTTGAAGGGCGGAGGCGGAGGCCGAGATGCCGGCCTTCATATACATATCCTCAAGCTTGGCTAAGTAAGCCACCGGAGTGAGACTTCCTTGTTGGAATTTGGCAATTTGCAACCGCATGTCGTTTTTGAAGTCGTCGGGCATGTACTTCTTAGTCATGACATAGATCAATTGATCAAATGTTGCAACCGGTACCCATCCTCGGTTCTCACGGTTGGTCTCGTACCGGTTCCACCAAGATTTTGCATCACCCTCAAAGTAAAGGGTCGCCGCTTCGATTTTCTCATATTCCTCATAATGGCAATGCTTTATAGCTCGTTTCATATCCTGTGCCCAATCAAGAAAAGCACAAGGATCATATTCGCCATAAAATATCGGAAATTTAACCTTACCTTCCCTACGAGCTCGGTAGGGATCCGGTCGGGGCGGTGCCATGTATGCCTCTTCGTGATGGGCTCGCCGGTGGCCATCGTTATGCCGTTGGCGCCCATGATTAGGTTGTGCACGCCTTGGTTGGTTAGGAGGAGGCAACCATTCTTCTCCTCGATCTTGGTTCTCAAAAGGCTCTCGGATGGGTGGGTGCCATGGACGGACATGTGCCACCCGCTCCAAGTCCGACTCATCATCGGAGAACTCGTCAAAGTCATCTCTCTCGCCATACTCTTCATAATCATGATACATCGGTTGCCGGCTATGCCGTTGGCGGCGTTGTCCGGACCGATCATTCTCGGGATGTTGAGAGCGATCATTTGTTTGATGATGATACCGGTCATCAACCCGGGAGGGACGGTTGGTGCATTGGGCACTAGATGAAGGAGGGGAACTGCCATAGTTACGTCGGTTGTGCTCATAGCGTTTGTGCCGATTCTCCGTGTCAACATATAGCAAATCATTTGGAGAAGGGTCAGGGTTCTCGTCACCTTCATTGTGGGACTCATGACCATAATTTTGGGAGGGCCCGTGGTTTTCAATGACGGAGGCAAGCCGTCGACCGTTAGATGGTTCGGCTCCCAAGATACCTTTGCCTTTGCGACGTCCATCGGACGTGGAAGCATCGACCAAGGTTCCATTTGGATTCGGTGGAGCGGTCGTAAGGGCACGCATTTGGGCCTTCAAAGTTTCAAGTTCTTGCCTAAGGGAAGCATTTTCTTTGGTCAAAGTAGTGAGCTCTTGCCTTTCACTAGATTCCTGAGAATTTTCCATTGTGACGTTAGTCATAACTCCAAGATTGGACACAAAATTGCAAGCAATCAAATGAGCAAGGTGACAAGATAAGTCAACGTTACCCAAGTTCAAGTGCGTTAAGGTTCTACCTTTGGGAAGGCCGTGTGGCGGTTAAGCAAGGAAGGCAAATCCAACAAATTTGAACCAAAATGCACACAAATTCAAGAGAAAATTTGCAACTTGTAAGAAAATGGAGAGATAGGAAATGGACGGATTGTTTATCGGCAAGTTTTACTTGCTTTGGTCTTTGACCTTTTCAAAAATCCGATTTTTCGGATGGACCGGTTTGCCGGACATCTTTTACTTTTTTTTTTTGTGGAATTGTTTCTTTTTGAAACTTTTGAATGCAACCTTTGGAATGCAAGAGATGAATCCACTTTTTCTTTTGAAACAAATCCGTTTTTTTTTTTGAAGAGTTTTTGCTTTGTTTTTGGTTTTTGGAATATCAAAAAGCGTGATATCCGATTTTGTCAACAAAAAATCCCAAGAAAATGGTGAAATTGATTAACAAAAATGTCGGATTGGGTGAGGAAAAACGTTTTTTGATTAATGGTTTGATGGCAAACCAAAAATCTCCTAAATTTGCTTTGCAAAATGGATCGAGAAATTTTTTTTTCAAGAACGTGGATGAAGATGCGTAGAACGAGATGAAGATGATGGTGAACAAAAGGCAAAAAGGATGAATATGATAACGCACAAAAACAAGAGTAAAGATAACTTAGCTTAGATCCCTTTGCTCTGATGCCAATTTGATGCGTCCTTGGACACGTCAATGAAATATTCCGGACCTAGATCAAGCTGAAGCTCAACTACTCCTTAGTTGAAGTGCGAATGCGATTGAAGATGGTTTGCGGAAGCTTAGAGATGGATGCGGAAGTTGAATGGATGAGTCGATCTAGATTGATCGATCAAGCCTTGAAGTGGGTCGGTTGAGTTGGTTCTTGAAGAACCCTCGAATGTGGTTGAGTTTGGATCGAAGATCCAAAAGAAGAACTTTGAGAGGATTGGAAGAGGGATTGATGCTCAAGTAAGTAGGAGGAAAATACTTCTCAATACTTAATCAAATTGAACATGATTTGAAAATGAGTCAAGCATCCTCTTATATAGTGGATGAAGGCCATACAAAGGGCCGGAAATTAAATGACGGAAATAAAGTCGAAATTTA
Organism: Fagopyrum esculentum; assembly: GCA_033239045.1. Lineage (NCBI taxonomy): Eukaryota > Viridiplantae > Streptophyta > Magnoliopsida > Caryophyllales > Polygonaceae > Fagopyrum > Fagopyrum esculentum. The sequence goes on along the minus strand of BSUD01000001.1, from coordinate 131,675,752 downwards.
AGTTCCAAAAATGAAACACCTAAAAATATGAAAGGTTGAGAATTTAAGTTCGGAATTAAGTTTCCGAATTAAATTCTGAAACCAAAAGTCTAATCTTAAATTCGGAAAATTAATACCCGGAAATAAAGTCCGGAAATTAATATTCCGAAAATAAAAAGACTTATTATTACAAAACGCTAAATTACGGAAAATGCGGAAAATGCGCCGGAACGGTGCCGGCTTGACAAGCTTCATGTCATAGTGGCGTAGAGGCACGGTTTGCAACCAATGGGTCCATGACAAGCAACGGTCCGGCTAATGATGGAGCCGGTAGCTTGGGCGATTGCCTTAGCACGTGAACGGGTGAGCGGTCCATCGGCACGAACCCGAAGTGCCTCGTCTTCCTCATGTTGGGACATAGGGGTCAAGGGCGCATCAAAAACCACGACCTCTGGCACAACCACGGGCGTGGAATTGGAAGAGCTGACACATTTGAGCATTCCAGAGAGTTCCACAGGTAAAATTACGGTCGTGGTTCTTCTCCTCTGGCCGTGGTTCCTACAGTGTTTCAGCACACCTTCGTGCACTTCAAATTCAGCATTTGTCTCATTTTCCAATGCATCCAAAGCCTTGATTTTCTTTATTGCAATCATCCTCAACTCCTTCCTCCATCAAACTCAAGCTAAGAACCTTCTCAAGAGGGTCCTTGATCAAGATGGAGCTCACAACTTCTCTACATTCCTCTTGCTCGACAATGTTGAAGACATCTTCACCAACGGCTGGCCCCTTCATCATTGTGGACAGCTTGATCTTGATATTCTCTTCTCCTATGTTGAAGGAGAGAATTCCATTCTTGCAATCCACTAAACATCCGGATGTTGCTAAGAATGGCCTCCCTAAGATGATAGGAACCGGGTAGTCCGCCGGGATGTCCAAAACTACGAAATCAATTGGCACATAGAACTTCCCAAGCTGAACCGGTATGTCCTCTAGGATTCCTATGGGGTGAGTAATGGATCGGTCCTCCATGTAGAGGGTCATCTTGACCGGCTTTGGCTCTCCTAGCCTAACCTTGTTGCAAAGTGCAAGCGGGATAATGCTTACACTTGCTCCAAGATCACATAGGGCTTCATATTGCACTTCTCCAACCCCAATTGGTACACAAAAAGATCCCGGATCTCTTATCTTAGGAGGCATCTCCTCCCTCATAGTTTGAATCAACTCGAAAGATCTCTTTGTCATCCTCACTTCTCCATACTCCTCCAACTTCCTCTTGTTGGAGAGTATCTCTTTCAAAAACTTTCCATAGGCCGGCATACCTAGAATAGCATCCATGAACGGAATGTTAATATGCAATTTAGACATAAGTTCAAGGAATTTACCGAAATGTTTGTCCAAACGAGCTCTTGCTCGTGATTGTGGGAATGGTAGTGGTGGCTTGTATGGAGGCGGTGCCACATACAAAGCAAATGAGCTCTTTATCGAGTGGAGACGATCCAAATAATGTTGGTTGAGACGAATCCAAAGCAAATGAAGGCTCTCCAAGGCTCCTTGAAACTTGATCAACAACAAGGGCTGCTTCGGGGGAAACCACGGGCAACTCCACGGATCCTGGCACATCCACGGTCGTGGACCTTGCAAAGCTTGCTCTTCGGAGTACTCCAGAGAGTTCCACGGCCGTGGAACACCCTCCACGACCGTGGTTCCTACAGGAACTCAGCATACTCTCGTGGACTTCAAATTCAGCTCTTGTCTCCTTTTCTAATGCTTCCAAGGCCTTGATTTCTTCATTGCAAGCCTCCTCAACACCTTCCTCCATCAAACTTAAGCTAAGAACCTTCTCCAAGGGGTCCTTGATCAAGATTGAGCTCACAACTTCTCTAGACTCCTCTTGTTCGATAATGTTGAATACATCTTCATCAAGGGTTGGCCCTTTCATCATTGTGGACAGCTTGAACCTGATATTCTCTTCTCCAATGTTGAAGAAGAGAATCCCATTTTTACAATCTACCAAGTATCCAGAAGTGGCTAGGAAAGGTCTCCCTAAGATGATGGGAACCGGATAATCCGCCGGAATTTCCAAGACAACAAAATCAATCGGCACATAGAACTTCCCGAGTTGCACCGGTATGTCTTCCAATATCCCAACCGGATGAGTGATAGAACGGTCCGCCATGTAGAGGGTCATCTTGACCGGTTTTGGCTCTCCTAGCCCAACCTTGTTGCAAAGTGCAAGCAGTATGATGCTCACACTTGCTCCAAGATCACAAAGGGCTTCATACTTCACTTCTCCCACTCCGATTGGCACACAAAAAGATCCCGGATCTCTTAGCTTATGAGGCATCTCCTCCTTCATCGTTTGAATCAACTCCGAGGATCTCTTTGTCATCCTTACTTCCCCATACTCCTCCAACTTCCTTTTTTTGGAGAGTATTTCCTTCAAGAACTTGCCATATGCCGGCATTCCTAAAATAGCATCCATGAACGGAATGTTAATATGCAATTCAGACATAAGTTCAAGGAATTTACCAAAGTGTTTGTCCAAGCGAGCTCTTGCTCGTGATTGAGGGAAAGGTAGGGGTGGCTTGTATGGAGGCGGTGCCACATAAGTTGGCTCATCATCCTTGCTCTTGCCTCCATCTTCTTGCAATATCCCTTCTTCTATCACCACTTGTTTTCCCTTAGCGTTCTCCTTGGGCAAGGGGTCCTTAATGCTCAACCCACTCCTTGTTGTAATAGCCAACACTTGGCCTCTTGGGTTGTCTTCGGTCCTTCCGGGAAGTTTTCCCGGATCTCTATGAGCTTCACCCGCCTTTTGGAACACTTGTGCTTCCAAAACCTTTTGAGCTTTAGAAATAGAAGTCACCGTGCTCTCAAGACCACTCAACCTTCCAAGCAATTGCTCAAACATCATTTCGGTTCTATCCTTTGGAGGTTGAGTAAATCCGGGTGGAGGTTCTTGTGAAGCCTTTGGTGGTGGAGCTACACTTGTGGAAGTGGGAGGGTTCAAGGCACCATCCGGGTTAGAATAGGAAAACCCGGGATGGTTATGGTTGGGCCGGTAATTGTTGAATTGCCGGTTGTTGTTGAAATTCCTTGGGCCTTGATAGTTGTTGTAATTGCCCCTTCCCATGTAGTTCACATATTCCTCCTTGGAAGACAAGTTCGCTTGCACTTGCACTTGAGGGGTTGCTTCACTCTTCAAAGTTGTAGCACACAACTCCCTCAAAGACTTTAGCTCGTTGTTGATGGCGTCAAGCTTGAAATTGCTCATGGTGACTTCACTCACCTCATATGCTCCCACCTTTCTCCCGTCACTCTTCCTATGGGAGTACTTCTCAATCACTAAAGCTTGTTTCTCTACAAACTCCCAAGCTTCATCTACATGCTTTTCCATGAAAGTCCCACCGGAAAGAGATTGGAGCTTGAATTGGCTATCTTCATCAAGTCCTTTGAAGTAGATCTCCAATAGCTCAATTTTCGGTATACCATGGTGTGGACAATCTAGGAGAAGGTCTTTGAACCTCTCCCAAGACTTGAATAGACTCTCTCTATCCTTCATCACGAAGGCATTGATCTTCCCTCTTAGCTCGGTAGTCTTGGAAGGTGGGAAGAACTTAGTCAAGAACTCGGTTGTCATCTCCTCCCAAGTACTCACTCGCCCTAGTGGAATAGATTGATACCAAGCCAAGGCTTTATCCTTAAGTGAGAAGGAGAAAGCCCTAAGCTTATGGTTGTTGTTCTCCAATCTTGTGATTAGGCCGGTAATTGTTGAAGTGCCGGCTGTTGTTGTTGAAGTTCCTAGGGCCTTGGTAGTTGTTGAAATTGCCCCTTCCCATGTAGTTAACATCCTCCTCTTTGGAAGCAAAGTTGGCTTTCACTTGCACTTGAGGGCTTGCTTGACTCTTCAAGGTTGTGGTACACAACTCCCTCAAGGACTTAAGCTCATTGTTGATTGTATCAAGTTTGTAGTTGCTCATGGTGACTTCACTTACTTCATATGCTCCCGGTTTCCTCCCATCACTCTTCCTATGGGAGTACTTCTCTATCACCAAGGCTTGCTTCTCTACAAACTCACAAGCCTCATCCACATTTTTCTCCATGAATGTTTCTCCGGAAAGTGATTGGAGCTTGAATTGACTATCCTCATCAAGCCCCTTGAAATAAATCTCCAATAACTCTATCTTCGGTATCCCATGGAATGGACAATCTAGGAGGAGGTCCTTGAACCTCTCCCAATATTTGAATAGGCTCTCCTTATCCTTCATCACGAAGGCATTGATCTTCCCTCTTAGCTCGGTTGTCTTGGAAGGTGGGAAGAACTTTGTAAAAAATTCGGTTGTCATCTCCTCCCAAGTACCCACACGTCCTAGTGGAATGGATTGGTACCAAGCCAAGGCCTTATCCTTAAGTGAGAAGGAAAAAGCCCTAAGCTTGTGGTTGTTGCTCTCCAATCTAGGTGGTCTTAGAGTCTCCATCAAGATCTCATAATTCATCAAGTGTTGATGAGGAGACTCTCCTTCCATCCCTCCAAAGTGATTATGCCGGATCATTTGTAAAACTTGAGGGCGGAGCTCGAAATCATGGGCTGCGGGATCTCCTAAGTTCACACCCGGACGGTGTGCTCTTTGTGCCGGATCCATACGTTGCCCTAACGTTTGTGGCTCTTCCATAGCAATAGGCACAACCCGAATATTAACCGCCGGCTGCGGTTGTGGTGGAGGTGGAGGAGGTTGTTGACGATTAAGCTCTCTTTGCACAAGAGCTTGCCTAATCTCCTCAATCTCTCTCCTAGTTGCCTCTTGCCTCTCATTGGCAAGTCTCCTTTCATTCTCGAAAGCTTCATCCCTTATCATAATTTGCTCTAAAGCCTCATCCAACTCAGCTTGGAGATCTCTTCCGGCCATCTCTTTTCCCTTTTTAATGCTCTTGGATCTAGATCTAAGGGTTTTCTCCGGTTCGGGATTGAATGGAGCTAAATCCTTGCCACGAGATCTTCGCATACACCTAAAGAGTAAGAGATGTCCTGAAAAGCAAAGACACAAACCAAAAAGAGATCAAAAGCAACAAGAAAGACCTACACTATAAACAATCACAAAAAGACTCAATCTAGACCTAGTCCCCAGCAACGGCGCCAAAAACTTGTCACGTCTAGGAATAGATGCACGCAAAAGCTTTGAATTTATACTCGTTATATTTCTCCTAACTCCTAGCAAACCCGCAGTGTACGGGACGTTTTGTAGTAGGGATAGTATTCCGAGGTCGAACACAAAGACTGAGGTGAGATTGAATAGATAAGTGATTAAGTTTAGTGAAGATCTAGGCTAAGAAAGGAGAAAGAAATAAAGAAATGAAAATCTCAATGTTTTTGGTTTGGTTTTTAGGGTGATCAATCAAAGATCACAAATCATGCAAAACAAGCAATCGACTAAGCTAACAAATCAACACAAACAAACAAGCTAAACACGAGATATGAGATCAATAGATATGAGAAGTGGATTCTAGGGTTTGGAAATTCCGGTTATGGCATTGGACTCAAGCTATCTAATCATTCCTTGGATTAACTATAATATGTTGGGAGTGAGTGTTTCTAGATTGGGATCAATCACCGGGTAGGTCTCATGGTCCGCTAGTCCGTTCCTAAGGTCAAAGAGCCTAAGGAATGGAATTCTACGCAAACCGGATGGTATCCTAGGGATCTAACCTCTCCTTACCGGGTAAGTCTCGGAAAGGCAAGTTCTAGGCACCTATCCTAGCACACTCAGTCCAATAGCAACTTGTGAGGCTCACTACTACCTAGAGTTTGTCATCTTTGATATCTAAGAGCAAGAATCACCGGGTAGGTCTCTTCTAAACACTTAGTTGCTAACGCTAGGTCACCCTAGGATAGTTTGAACTCAACAAACACTAGGATTTCAACATTCTAACATTCTACACCTTAGACTCATCAAATCAAACGAACCAAGCAAACCACGGGTTGTTCATCTACTTCCACGGCCGTGGACTAGCAAGAACAAACCGTGGACTTCAACAATGGCTCTGTCCAAGTGAACGAATCATCCAAAGGCAAATCTAAATCCATCCTATCATAGTCCTAGCCATAACCCTCTTTTCCTTACCCTAGAATCACATCTATCTAGCCAACAACATACATCATCACAATCGAAATCATCAAGCATAAAATCATGGCATCCATTTGCAAGATAATGAAGAGAAAGAGAGAGACAAGTGAATCAAAGAAAACGAAGCTGAATTCGAGATTTAGAAAGACTCACAATCCTTCAAAAGAAGGTTTAATCGATTCTTACAACCCTAGAAAACGATTCCGATAATCTTCACTAAAATCTATCAAAGGCTATTGGTGCATGCTCTTCTTTCTTCTCCAATGGAGCTTTTCTCCTCCTCCAATGGTAGCTCTCTTCCAAGCTTTCTCTTGAGAGAATCTTCTTGTTGAGAGTATGGTGGAGAGTGTGGATTTTGATTTTGAAAATTGATACCCCTCTCAGCCTTGCAGGACCACTTTTTATACACAACTTTGCAAGGGTCGGCCATGATGTTCGCTCCAAACGGTGTGTGCAAGCTTTAAATTTATAACCCTAGACTTAAGCTTAAAACAAGGATGCGAACCCGCAGTGTACGGGTCAATCGTAGTAAAAGCAAGAAAATTCCAGGGGTCGATCACAGGGACTTGGTGAAACAAAGTCCAACACGGTGTGCTAATGTTAATGCTAACCACTAAAGCAAGTAATACAATCAAAGATGAATAAGATGTCAAATAAAGCAAACATGTAATTCTAGGGATTAAAGCTTCTAGTTGTGGTTCCAACTCAAGATCTACAGATTAGCGGACAAAGCTGAGATTTTTGCGTGGGGAAGGCGTTTCTAAAGTGGGGTAGATCACCGGGTAAGTCTCACTACACACTAATCCTAAACCGTAACTCCTATTACCGGGTAAGTCTCAAGGAATTAAGATAAAGAACTATAACCTCAAACTAACACACCATCTAAGGGAATAGAATCAACCTTTACCGGGTAAGTCTCAGGCTAACTCACAAAGATGGGATGGAAGCACACTCAAACCCCAATAAAGGACAAACCTTTATTACCTACACTTATGATCGTTGGTACACAAACTAAGGAATTACCGGGTAAGTCTCATCCTAGGCTTGCTTTGAACCAGGAAAGGTGTAATAAGAATAGGATTTGGCAAACTCTAACACTTAACTCTCAGTTTAGGGTCGGATAAGTCACCTCGGTCAGAAGAATTCCACCCCGGCCGAGATGTTCATCAACCGAACGAGATGCTTAGGGTTAAGGTTAAAGACTCGAACTTTCAGGATCCTACTGGAATCTAAGATTATTCTATCATTGTTTTTCCCACAACCTTCAGCCAATCACCCTAGAATCACACAAGGAAATTAGCCACTCATCATCATAATGAAAGTATTAAATATATGGGAAGAAGGTGAATATTTGAACAAAGAAGAATTTAATGAAAACACTTCAATAACTGAATCAAATAACACACAAAAATCGTTCCTTGGATAATGATCCAACAAGACAAGACAACAAGGAAAGGAATTGAAGACAATCTTACAAAACCCTCCAAAAAACTATAAAGCTATAGTCTTCAAATCTTCCTTCAACCTTCAAAAAGGTTCTTCAACTCTCTCCCAAGTTGGAGTATGATGCGGCTGCTGCGTATTCTTCGCTGTAATCTAGATCGTATGCGGTGTATGCAGCCTCCTCAAATTGTAGAAAATCAACCCTTTTTATAGGAAAAATAAACCTCCAAAGATAATCAATCTTAAGAAGATATTATCCCATAAATATAGGAAAAATATATGATTCTGCATATCTCCTTCCTTCTAGAAGCTCAGCCCAAAAATATAAGATCACTTTCCAATTTTAAAAGATCTCAGCCATGAATAAAATATTCTCGCCGCGTCCTAGGTGTTCGCCTCGGTCGAGTCGGCGTCTCTGGATCGCCTCGGTCGAGATGCATCTCTGGTCAACCGAGGTGACTCATAACTGAATGTAGAATCTCTCAAAACAGGTCCAAAGTAAATCTTTAATCCATGGTTGTGCTTCCTAAATGTAGCTCCAAATGACTCTTGACTCCTTTTGCTCCTTTTTGATGCAAAACGTACCATATTACCTGCAATTACAATGAAACTAGGTGTAGACCTCGATTCTCGCAAAGGTAGATGAAATGGTAGTAAAATCACATAATGCACATACAAACATGCAGATTATGAAAGATAAAACGTCCAAACAAACCCCAAAATATAGACTATAATTCATGCTATCAAAATACCCCATACTTAGCCCTTGCTTGTCCCTAAGCAAGTTCCTCATATAGAAATCAAGATAGAATGGATTATAAGTCAAGAAAATCAATGAAAAGTCTTTCAAAAACATTTTATGGTGTGCAACTATCATAGATCACTCTAAGAGAGTACTTTCTGGAAATTAAAAAACTCAATATGATCAAAATATTTTATAAATATAGGAAAGTTGTTCATCTTTGCATAAAATCATAGAATGCATAATAAATCATAATTATCAAAATTAATCATGTATAATCCGATTTAAACCGCTAAGTCAATCAACAAGCTCAAGGTCTCAAGGGCTTCCCAAAAGAAAAGGTCAAGAAACGTGTAGGGTAGGGATGTATGTAAGGTAATGTGGTGCTAGAATCCGGGAAAAGGATGAACTTCACTTTTACTTTGACTTGCAACATCTTCCACCAATAAGCTTTGCTTATCTCACACTTTTTCTTTTATTTTACTTTTTGGGATGCATGGACAGAGGTGCACAATAACCGAAGCCTAGGAGATCTGCAATCATCAATTTCTTGAGATGCATCAAACCCTTGATGCACATACCATGACCCGTTAGGAATATCGCTCAATCCGACTTTGGCAAGACACAAACACCCGGCTATGTGAATGGTGCCGAGTTACTCATCTTCATGATTGACTTCCCCAAACCTATTATTGCTTTCTAACACTTTCACTTTCAGCCATCTTCAACTTTAGCTTGCTTTCACCACTTTGCTTGCTTCCAAATTCCCGGATAGGTAAAGGGAGGCAAAATGTATATGAGGGGCTAAGCATGATCAAGAAGAAGAAGAAGAAGAAGAATGAATTGCCTTGGTCTTTCCAAGAAGAACGTGAGAGAACTTATGCTGCGGTGTCAACCTTCAAATTCAACATAATTTGGATAAAAACAAGGTATTAAACATGCCAATAATTTCAAACAAAGCATTTAGCAACTTAATCATATCATAAAACATTTCAAACATATAAAGAATTTAAAACCAGTCAGTAAACAAGATCTTCACTGAGATCATATCCAGATAAGTAACACAAAATCGTTTTCGAAAACTTTCTGTTACGCACCTCGGTCGAGGTGTTCTTGGTTCAACCGAGGTGAAATGCCTCGTTTGGCCAATACTGACTCGGTCGAGGTCGAAAAAATTTTTTTAAAACCATTTTTTTTTTTTTCGGTTTCGACGTTTTTCTCAATCAAATAACCTGTAAGTATTTAGCAACTTAAACAAAGCATTTAGCAACTTAAACATATCAGAACTGTCCCCGGCAACGGCGCCAAAAACTTGTTCGCTCCAAACGGTGTGTGCAAGCTTTAAATTTATAACCCTAGACTTAAGCTTAAAACAAGGATGCGAACCCGCAGTGTACGGGTCAATCGTAGTAAAAGCAAGAAAATTCCAGGGGTCGATCACAGGGACTTGGTGAAACAAAGTCCAGTACGGTGTGCTAATGTTAATGCTAACCACAAAAGCAAGTAATACAATCAAAGATGAATAAGATGTCAAATAAAGCAAACATGTAATTCTAGGGATTAAAGCTTCTAGTTGTGGTTCCAACTCAAGATCTACAGATTAGCGGACAAAGCTGAGATTTTTGCGTGGGGAAGGCGTTTCTAAAGTGGGGTAGATCACCGGGTAAGTCTCACTACACACTAATCCTAAACCGTAACTCCTATTACCGGGTAAGTCTCAAGGAATTAAGATAAAGAACTATAACCTCAAACTAACACACCATCTAAGGGAATAGAATCAACCTTTACCGGGTAAGTCTCAGGCTAACTCACAAAGATGGGATGGAAGCACACTCAAACCCCAATAAAGGACAAACCTTTATTACCTACACTTATGATCGTTGGTACACAAACTAAGGAATTACCGGGTAAGTCTCATCCTAGGCTTGCTTTGAACCAGGAAAGGTGTAATAAGAATAGGATTTGGCAAACTCTAACACTTAACTCTCAGTTTAGGGTCGGATAAGTCACCTCGGTCAGAAGAATTCCACCCCGGCCGAGATGTTCATCAACCGAACGAGATGCTTAGGGTTAAGGTTAAAGACTCGAACTTTCAGGATCCTACTGGAATCTAAGATTATTCTATCATTGTTTTTCCCACAACCTTCAGCCAATCACCCTAGAATCACACAAGGAAATTAGCCACTCATCATCATAATGAAAGTATTAAATATATGGGAAGAAGGTGAATATTTGAACAAAGAAGAATTTAATGAAAACACTTCAATAACTGAATCAAATAACACACAAAAATCGTTCCTTGGATAATGATCCAACAAGACAAGACAACAAGGAAAGGAATTGAAGACAATCTTACAAAACCCTCCAAAAAACTATAAAGCTATAGTCTTCAAATCTTCCTTCAACCTTCAAAAAGGTTCTTCAACTCTCTCCCAAGTTGGAGTATGATGCGGCTGCTGCGTATTCTTCGCTGTAATCTAGATCGTATGCGGTGTATGCAGCCTCCTCAAATTGTAGAAAATCAACCCTTTTTATAGGAAAAATAAACCTCCAAAGATAATCAATCTTAAGAAGATATTATCCCATAAATATAGGAAAAATATATGATTCTGCATATCTCCTTCCTTCTAGAAGCTCAGCCCAAAAATATAAGATCACTTTCCAATTTTAAAAGATCTCAGCCATGAATAAAATATTCTCGCCGCGTCCTAGGTGTTCGCCTCGGTCGAGTCGGCGTCTCTGGATCGCCTCGGTCGAGATGCATCTCTGGTCAACCGAGGTGACTCATAACTGAATGTAGAATCTCTCAAAACAGGTCCAAAGTAAATCTTTAATCCATGGTTGTGCTTCCTAAATGTAGCTCCAAATGACTCTTGACTCCTTTTGCTCCTTTTTGATGCAAAACGTACCATATTACCTGCAATTACAATGAAACTAGGTGTAGACCTCGATTCTCGCAAAGGTAGATGAAATGGTAGTAAAATCACATAATGCACATACAAACATGCAGATTATGAAAGATAAAACGTCCAAACAAACCCCAAAATATAGACTATAATTCATGCTATCAAAATACCCCATACTTAGCCCTTGCTTGTCCCTAAGCAAGTTCCTCATATAGAAATCAAGATAGAATGGATTATAAGTCAAGAAAATCAATGAAAAGTCTTTCAAAAACATTTTATGGTGTGCAACTATCATAGATCACTCTAAGAGAGTACTTTCTGGAAATTAAAAAACTCAATATGATCAAAATATTTTATAAATATAGGAAAGTTGTTCATCTTTGCATAAAATCATAGAATGCATAATAAATCATAATTATCAAAATTAATCATGTATAATCCGATTTAAACCGCTAAGTCAATCAACAAGCTCAAGGTCTCAAGGGCTTCCCAAAAGAAAAGGTCAAGAAACGTGTAGGGTAGGGATGTATGTAAGGTAATGTGGTGCTAGAATCCGGGAAAAGGATGAACTTCACTTTTACTTTGACTTGCAACATCTTCCACCAATAAGCTTTGCTTATCTCACACTTTTTCTTTTATTTTACTTTTTGGGATGCATGGACAGAGGTGCACAATAACCGAAGCCTAGGAGATCTGCAATCATCAATTTCTTGAGATGCATCAAACCCTTGATGCACATACCATGACCCGTTAGGAATATCGCTCAATCCGACTTTGGCAAGACACAAACACCCGGCTATGTGAATGGTGCCGAGTTACTCATCTTCATGATTGACTTCCCCAAACCTATTATTGCTTTCTAACACTTTCACTTTCAGCCATCTTCAACTTTAGCTTGCTTTCACCACTTTGCTTGCTTCCAAATTCCCGGATAGGTAAAGGGAGGCAAAATGTATATGAGGGGCTAAGCATGATCAAGAAGAAGAAGAAGAAGAAGAATGAATTGCCTTGGTCTTTCCAAGAAGAACGTGAGAGAACTTATGCTGCGGTGTCAACCTTCAAATTCAACATAATTTGGATAAAAACAAGGTATTAAACATGCCAATAATTTCAAACAAAGCATTTAGCAACTTAATCATATCATAAAACATTTCAAACATATAAAGAATTTAAAACCAGTCAGTAAACAAGATCTTCACTGAGATCATATCCAGATAAGTAACACAAAATCGTTTTCGAAAACTTTCTGTTACGCACCTCGGTCGAGGTGTTCTTGGTTCAACCGAGGTGAAATGCCTCGTTTGGCCAATACTGACTCGGTCGAGGTCGAAAAAATTATTTTTTTTTTTTTTTTTTTAAAACCATTTTTTTTTTTTTCGGTTTCGACGTTTTTCTCAATCAAATAACCTGTATGTATGCATGCAATCTCAGATAAAACCATAGAAGCAAAATAATCACATAAGTCAATCATATACATAAACACCCCATACTTGGGACACACTGTCCCAGTGGGTCAAAATAAGTCTAAGGACAGGATACTCACCGAACATAGTTAAACTGCATGAAGAAGTAAGAAACAGCTCCCAGATAAAACCATCTCGGTTGGCGAAGCACATCTCGGTCGAGGTGTTCTGACAGTACCCGAGATGTATCTCAGTAAAGCTCGTTTCCTCAACTTCTCAAAATTTCATTCTTCTAGTGTAGCTCCTGAACTGTGATCCTTCCTTTTGGAATACCTGGTTGTTGTCTAGAGGAAAACAAAAACAAAGCAACTATCTAAACTAAACTAGAAAAGGGAGAAGAAAGCAATACCTTGGGTTGCCTCCCAAGAAGCGCTTGGTTTAAGGTCGCTAGCTGGACCCTACGGCATGGGATTACTCAATGCACTTCGAATGTCGTGGAGTGCTCATCACATCCGTAAAAATCTTCCAAGAAGGTTCCGGTTCCTAACTTCACCGGCAAATGGTAAGATCTCCCACGTACAAGCTTATACAGTTTGATTCTCAACGGAATTCGTCTAGACTTCCTGCACTTCAATGGGACATTCCTCGTGTCCCATTCTTTCCTTGATCGAGAAAACAGTTTCTCGAGAATTATAGCAGCTTCCCCATCTATAGCTTGGGGATGGTACAGGGTCCTGAGCATGCGAGGGACCCCATACTTGAACAAATAACACTTCGTTGCCTTAGCGGTGAAGTGCTTGTTAACTTCACTCCTTATAATCCAAGGAGCATCTTCCTCCAACAATTTCAAGAGAGGTTTCATCTTGATCTTAGGAGGTTCTTTCGGAAGAGACCTCCAACTCTCCGGTGCCTTCCTGAAAAATTCAGAAATATTAATAGGGAATTCAAATGAAGTAGGAGAATGTACCTTGCAAAGTTCTCCAAAGCTTGAGACAAGTTTCGTGTTGGGTTGATAATCCACCCACGAAATCTCTTTCAGTTCTGCTGGTCTTTCTTCCACATTGACCACAATCTCAGTAATTTGGCCAAGGTTCTCTGCATCTTCCACTTCTGGTTTTGCAGATTCTTCTTCCATCTTGGTCGAGATCTCTTCCACCTCGGCCGAGGTCTCAACAGTCGGATCGAGATCCTCCACATCCTCCTCTTCCACAAAAACTTCAGGAGAAGCTTCCGGTCCAACCAGAGGAATGCTTGGAACGTGCAACACTTCCTTATGCTCCTCTTTCGGCTTAGCATAGGATAGGGTGCTTTCCTTGAGCTCCTCCACCTTCTTCATCAACTTCTCCAATCTTGATTCGAGAGAGTCTTCAAAAGGTTGCTCATAAATGTTTTTAGGGACATTCTTCTCATCCCATATCACAAGTTCATGCTGAATGGCCTCTTCTCTTTCCCATTCATTGTTGAACCAATAGAAGGAGTACTTTTCCTCCAAGTATTCATAATGGTCCGCCCTAGCACTTTGTCTTGCTATCCAGGCTGGATCAAATGTAGTCATCGGAAATCCTGAAAACTACAAAACTCATAGAAAGAGTAGTTAGTAGCAATAGGGGCAAGTGCCCCGAAAGCAAACCGCAACCGGCTCGGTCTAGACCAAGTCCCCGGCAACGGCGCCAAAAACTTGTTCGCTCCAAACGGTGTGTGCAAGCTTTAAATTTATAACCCTAGACTTAAGCTTAAAACAAGGATGCGAACCCGCAGTGTACGGGTCAATCGTAGTAAAAGCAAGAAAATTCCAGGGGTCGATCACAGGGACTTGGTGAAACAAAGTCCAACACGGTGTGCTAATGTTAATGCTAACCACTAAAGCAAGTAATACAATCAAAGATGAATAAGATGTCAAATAAAGCAAACATGTAATTCTAGGGATTAAAGCTTCTAGTTGTGGTTCCAACTCAAGATCTACAGATTAGCGGACAAAGCTGAGATTTTTGCGTGGGGAAGGCGTTTCTAAAGTGGGGTAGATCACCGGGTAAGTCTCACTACACACTAATCCTAAACCGTAACTCCTATTACCGGGTAAGTCTCAAGGAATTAAGATAAAGAACTATAACCTCAAACTAACACACCATCTAAGGGAATAGAATCAACCTTTACCGGGTAAGTCTCAGGCTAACTCACAAAGATGGGATGGAAGCACACTCAAACCCCAATAAAGGACAAACCTTTATTACCTACACTTATGATCGTTGGTACACAAACTAAGGAATTACCGGGTAAGTCTCATCCTAGGCTTGCTTTGAACCAGGAAAGGTGTAATAAGAATAGGATTTGGCAAACTCTAACACTTAACTCTCAGTTTAGGGTCGGATAAGTCACCTCGGTCAGAAGAATTCCACCCCGGCCGAGATGTTCATCAACCGAACGAGATGCTTAGGGTTAAGGTTAAAGACTCGAACTTTCAGGATCCTACTGGAATCTAAGATTATTCTATCATTGTTTTTCCCACAACCTTCAGCCAATCACCCTAGAATCACACAAGGAAATTAGCCACTCATCATCATAATGAAAGTATTAAATATATGGGAAGAAGGTGAATATTTGAACAAAGAAGAATTTAATGAAAACACTTCAATAACTGAATCAAATAACACACAAAAATCGTTCCTTGGATAATGATCCAACAAGACAAGACAACAAGGAAAGGAATTGAAGACAATCTTACAAAACCCTCCAAAAAACTATAAAGCTATAGTCTTCAAATCTTCCTTCAACCTTCAAAAAGGTTCTTCAACTCTCTCCCAAGTTGGAGTATGATGCGGCTGCTGCGTATTCTTCGCTGTAATCTAGATCGTATGCGGTGTATGCAGCCTCCTCAAATTGTAGAAAATCAACCCTTTTTATAGGAAAAATAAACCTCCAAAGATAATCAATCTTAAGAAGATATTATCCCATAAATATAGGAAAAATATATGATTCTGCATATCTCCTTCCTTCTAGAAGCTCAGCCCAAAAATATAAGATCACTTTCCAATTTTAAAAGATCTCAGCCATGAATAAAATATTCTCGCCGCGTCCTAGGTGTTCGCCTCGGTCGAGTCGGCGTCTCTGGATCGCCTCGGTCGAGATGCATCTCTGGTCAACCGAGGTGACTCATAACTGAATGTAGAATCTCTCAAAACAGGTCCAAAGTAAATCTTTAATCCATGGTTGTGCTTCCTAAATGTAGCTCCAAATGACTCTTGACTCCTTTTGCTCCTTTTTGATGCAAAACGTACCATATTACCTGCAATTACAATGAAACTAGGTGTAGACCTCGATTCTCGCAAAGGTAGATGAAATGGTAGTAAAATCACATAATGCACATACAAACATGCAGATTATGAAAGATAAAACGTCCAAACAAACCCCAAAATATAGACTATAATTCATGCTATCAAAATACCCCATACTTAGCCCTTGCTTGTCCCTAAGCAAGTTCCTCATATAGAAATCAAGATAGAATGGATTATAAGTCAAGAAAATCAATGAAAAGTCTTTCAAAAACATTTTATGGTGTGCAACTATCATAGATCACTCTAAGAGAGTACTTTCTGGAAATTAAAAAACTCAATATGATCAAAATATTTTATAAATATAGGAAAGTTGTTCATCTTTGCATAAAATCATAGAATGCATAATAAATCATAATTATCAAAATTAATCATGTATAATCCGATTTAAACCGCTAAGTCAATCAACAAGCTCAAGGTCTCAAGGGCTTCCCAAAAGAAAAGGTCAAGAAACGTGTAGGGTAGGGATGTATGTAAGGTAATGTGGTGCTAGAATCCGGGAAAAGGATGAACTTCACTTTTACTTTGACTTGCAACATCTTCCACCAATAAGCTTTGCTTATCTCACACTTTTTCTTTTATTTTACTTTTTGGGATGCATGGACAGAGGTGCACAATAACCGAAGCCTAGGAGATCTGCAATCATCAATTTCTTGAGATGCATCAAACCCTTGATGCACATACCATGACCCGTTAGGAATATCGCTCAATCCGACTTTGGCAAGACACAAACACCCGGCTATGTGAATGGTGCCGAGTTACTCATCTTCATGATTGACTTCCCCAAACCTATTATTGCTTTCTAACACTTTCACTTTCAGCCATCTTCAACTTTAGCTTGCTTTCACCACTTTGCTTGCTTCCAAATTCCCGGATAGGTAAAGGGAGGCAAAATGTATATGAGGGGCTAAGCATGATCAAGAAGAAGAAGAAGAAGAAGAATGAATTGCCTTGGTCTTTCCAAGAAGAACGTGAGAGAACTTATGCTGCGGTGTCAACCTTCAAATTCAACATAATTTGGATAAAAACAAGGTATTAAACATGCCAATAATTTCAAACAAAGCATTTAGCAACTTAATCATATCATAAAACATTTCAAACATATAAAGAATTTAAAACCAGTCAGTAAACAAGATCTTCACTGAGATCATATCCAGATAAGTAACACAAAATCGTTTTCGAAAACTTTCTGTTACCACCTCGGTCGAGGTGTTCTTGGTTCAACCGAGGTGAAATGCCTCGTTTGGCCAATACTGACTCGGTCGAGGTCGAAATTTTTTTTTTAAAACCATTTTGTTTTTTTTCGGTTTCGACGTTTTTCTCAATCAAATAACCTGTATGTATGCATGCAATCTCAGATAAAACCATAGAAGCAAAAGTGAAGCATAAATATAAGTATCCGGTCAATACAGTCATACATCAAAAGTGTCAAATAATACATCAATAAACACCCCATACTTGGGACACACTGTCCCAGTGGGTCAAAATAAGTCTAAGGACAGGATACTCACCGAACATAGTTAAACTGCATGAAGAAGTAAGAAACAGCTCCCAGATAAAACCATCTCGGTTGGCGAAGCACATCTCGGTCGAGGTGTTCTGACAGTACCCGAGATGTATCTCAGTAAAGCTCGTTTCCTCAACTTCTCAAAATTTCATTCTTCTAGTGTAGCTCCTGAACTGTGATCCTTCCTTTTGGAATACCTGGTTGTTGTCTAGAGGAAAACAAAAACAAAGCAACTATCTAAACTAAACTAGAAAAGGGAGAAGAAAGCAATACCTTGGGTTGCCTCCCAAGAAGCGCTTGGTTTAAGGTCGCTAGCTGGACCCTACGGCATGGGATTACTCAATGCACTTCGAATGTCGTGGAGTGCTCATCACATCCGTAAAAATCTTCCAAGAAGGTTCCGGTTCCTAACTTCACCGGCAAATGGTAAGATCTCCCACGTACAAGCTTATACAGTTTGATTCTCAACGGAATTCGTCTAGACTTCCTGCACTTCAATGGGACATTCCTCGTGTCCCATTCTTTCCTTGATCGAGAAAACAGTTTCTCGAGAATTATAGCAGCTTCCCCATCTATAGCTTGGGGATGGTACAGGGTCCTGAGCATGCGAGGGACCCCATACTTGAACAAATAACACTTCGTTGCCTTAGCGGTGAAGTGCTTGTTAACTTCACTCCTTATAATCCAAGGAGCATCTTCCTCCAACAATTTCAAGAGAGGTTTCATCTTGATCTTAGGAGGTTCTTTCGGAAGAGACCTCCAACTCTCCGGTGCCTTCCTGAAAAATTCAGAAATATTAATAGGGAATTCAAATGAAGTAGGAGAATGTACCTTGCAAAGTTCTCCAAAGCTTGAGACAAGTTTCGTGTTGGGTTGATAATCCACCCACGAAATCTCTTTCAGTTCTGCTGGTCTTTCTTCCACATTGACCACAATCTCAGTAATTTGGCCAAGGTTCTCTGCATCTTCCACTTCTGGTTTTGCAGATTCTTCCATCTTGGTCGAGATCTCTTCCACCTCGGCCGAGGTCTCAACAGTCGGATCGAGATCCTCCACATCCTCCTCTTCCACAAAAACTTCAGGAGAAGCTTCCGGTCCAACCAGAGGAATGCTTGGAACGTGCAACACTTCCTTATGCTCCTCTTTCGGCTTAGCATAGGATAGGGTGCTTTCCTTGAGCTCCTCCACCTTCTTCATCAACTTCTCCAATCTTGATTCGAGAGAGTCTTCAAAAGGTTGCTCATAAATGTTTTTAGGGACATTCTTCTCATCCCATATCACAAGTTCATGCTGAATGGCCTCTTCTCTTTCCCATTCATTGTTGAACCAATAGAAGGAGTACTTTTCCTCCAAGTATTCATAATGGTCCGCCCTAGCACTTTGTCTTGCTATCCAGGCTGGATCAAATGTAGTCATCGGAAATCCTGAAAACTACAAAACTCATAGAAAGAGTAGTTAGTAGCAATAGGGGCAAGTGCCCCGAAAGCAAACCGCAACCGGCTCGGTCTAGACCAAGTCCCCGGCAACGGCGCCAAAAACTTGTTCGCTCCAAACGGTGTGTGCAAGCTTTAAATTTATAACCCTAGACTTAAGCTTAAAACAAGGATGCGAACCCGCAGTGTACGGGTCAATCGTAGTAAAAGCAAGAAAATTCCAGGGGTCGATCACAGGGACTTGGTGAAACAAAGTCCAACACGGTGTGCTAATGTTAATGCTAACCACTAAAGCAAGTAATACAATCAAAGATGAATAAGATGTCAAATAAAGCAAACATGTAATTCTAGGGATTAAAGCTTCTAGTTGTGGTTCCAACTCAAGATCTACAGATTAGCGGACAAAGCTGAGATTTTTGCGTGGGGAAGGCGTTTCTAAAGTGGGGTAGATCACCGGGTAAGTCTCACTACACACTAATCCTAAACCGTAACTCCTATTACCGGGTAAGTCTCAAGGAATTAAGATAAAGAACTATAACCTCAAACTAACACACCATCTAAGGGAATAGAATCAACCTTTACCGGGTAAGTCTCAGGCTAACTCACAAAGATGGGATGGAAGCACACTCAAACCCCAATAAAGGACAAACCTTTATTACCTACACTTATGATCGTTGGTACACAAACTAAGGAATTACCGGGTAAGTCTCATCCTAGGCTTGCTTTGAACCAGGAAAGGTGTAATAAGAATAGGATTTGGCAAACTCTAACACTTAACTCTCAGTTTAGGGTCGGATAAGTCACCTCGGTCAGAAGAATTCCACCCCGGCCGAGATGTTCATCAACCGAACGAGATGCTTAGGGTTAAGGTTAAAGACTCGAACTTTCAGGATCCTACTGGAATCTAAGATTATTCTATCATTGTTTTTCCCACAACCTTCAGCCAATCACCCTAGAATCACACAAGGAAATTAGCCACTCATCATCATAATGAAAGTATTAAATATATGGGAAGAAGGTGAATATTTGAACAAAGAAGAATTTAATGAAAACACTTCAATAACTGAATCAAATAACACACAAAAATCGTTCCTTGGATAATGATCCAACAAGACAAGACAACAAGGAAAGGAATTGAAGACAATCTTACAAAACCCTCCAAAAAACTATAAAGCTATAGTCTTCAAATCTTCCTTCAACCTTCAAAAAGGTTCTTCAACTCTCTCCCAAGTTGGAGTATGATGCGGCTGCTGCGTATTCTTCGCTGTAATCTAGATCGTATGCGGTGTATGCAGCCTCCTCAAATTGTAGAAAATCAACCCTTTTTATAGGAAAAATAAACCTCCAAAGATAATCAATCTTAAGAAGATATTATCCCATAAATATAGGAAAAATATATGATTCTGCATATCTCCTTCCTTCTAGAAGCTCAGCCCAAAAATATAAGATCACTTTCCAATTTTAAAAGATCTCAGCCATGAATAAAATATTCTCGCCGCGTCCTAGGTGTTCGCCTCGGTCGAGTCGGCGTCTCTGGATCGCCTCGGTCGAGATGCATCTCTGGTCAACCGAGGTGACTCATAACTGAATGTAGAATCTCTCAAAACAGGTCCAAAGTAAATCTTTAATCCATGGTTGTGCTTCCTAAATGTAGCTCCAAATGACTCTTGACTCCTTTTGCTCCTTTTTGATGCAAAACGTACCATATTACCTGCAATTACAATGAAACTAGGTGTAGACCTCGATTCTCGCAAAGGTAGATGAAATGGTAGTAAAATCACATAATGCACATACAAACATGCAGATTATGAAAGATAAAACGTCCAAACAAACCCCAAAATATAGACTATAATTCATGCTATCACATGAGAATCGTGGCACAGCTGTCACAACCGTTTGGCAAAAACCACGGTCCATTTCCACGGCCGTGGAAGTGCCAGTGACCGTGGTTTGGTGCCTCATCTTGTTTTGGATCATTGAGTCACGATTTGGTGCATGGCTTGCACCAACAAGGTCCCATGGGTCTTCCTTAGCCTCTAGCTTGCATCCCAATGAGTCCGAGGGTGTGTCATCTTAATGAACGATCCTCAAACGTATCGATTGAGCTCCTAAATCTCCCAAAATACCTACAAAGCAATGCAAAAGTCCGTGTAGACGTCTATCTTGACAAAATACGTGAACTGAGTGCAAACGTCGTGAACTAGTGCTAAACCATGCATGAATGAGTGCAAAATCTATCTAAATGATTACCTTAACCTAAGCCATAAATCGTGTTATCAGTGGCTTTTATGGAGGCGGTGCCACATATGTTGGCTCATCATCCTTGCTCTTGCCTCTAATAGCATGAATTATAGTCTATATTTTGGGGTTTGTTTAGACGTTTTATCTTCAATAATCTGCATGTTTGTATGTATAATATGTGATTATATTACCATTTCATCTACCTTTACGAGAATCGAGGTCTACACCTAGTTTTGTTGTAATCGTAGGTAAAATGGCACGTTTTGCATCAAAAAGGAGCAAAAGGAGCTATGGAGTCATTGGAGCTACATCCAAGAACATAAGGAACCATCCAGGAAGCATAACCATGGATTTAGGATTCACTTTGGACCAGACTTGAGAGATTTCACATTCAGTTGTGACTCACCTCGGTTGACCACATATTCACCTCGACCGAGGTGATCCAGAGAAGTCGACTCGACCGAGGCGAACACCTGGGACGCGGCGAGAATATTTTATTCTTGGCTGAGATCTTTTATTTTTGGAAAGAAATCTTATATTTTTGGGCTTGGCTCCTGGAAGGAAGAAGATATACTAGATCATATATTTTACCTATTTTATGGGAAGAGATCTTTCTAAGATATCTTATCTTTGGAGAGTAATTTTCCTATAAAAAGGGTCAGATTTCCCACAAATCCGACATCCGCTATCACTCGGAATATCCCGCATACAGTTGAAGATCGTGCGAAAGACCGCAGCGGCCATACTCCAGTTGGGATATTTGAAGAACCTTTTTGAAGGTTGAAGAAGGAAGATTGTAGCTTTTATAGCTTTTGAAGGGTTTTTGTAAGATCATCTTAGATTCCCTTCCTTGTTGTCTTCCTTTGTTGGATTTCTATCCAAGGAACGCTTTTGTTGTGATATTTGATTCAGTTATTGAAGTCTTTTCATTAAATTCTTCTTGTTCAAATATTCACCTTCTTCCCATATACTTGATTAATACTTTCATGATGATGAGTGGCTAATCTCTTTGTGTGATTCTAGGGTGATTGGCTGAAGGTTGTGTGAAAAACAATGATAGAATAATCTTAGATTCCAGTAGGACCCTGAAAGTTCGAGTCTTTAACCTTAACCCAAAGCATCTCGCTCAGCCGATGAACATCTCGGCCGGGGTGGAATTCGTCTGACCGAGGTGACTTATCTGATCCGAAACTGAGAGTTAAGTGTTAGAGTTTGCCAAATCCTATTCTTATTACACCTTTCCTGGTTCAATGCAAGCCTAGGATGAGACTTACCCGGTAATTCCTTAGTTTGTTTACCTAAGATCATAAGTGTAGGTAATAAAGGTTTATCCTTTATTGGGGTTTGAGTGTGCTTTCATCCCATCTTTGTGAGTTAGCCTGAGACTTACCCGGTAAAGGTTGATTCTATTCCCTTAGATGGTGTGTTAGTTTGAGGTTATAGTTCTTTATCTTAATTCCTTGAGACTTACCCGGTAATAGGAGTTACGGTTTGAGATTAGTGAGTAGTGAGACTTACCCGGTGATCTATTCCACTTTAGTAACACCTTCCCCATGCAAAAACCTCAGCTTTGTCCGCTTATCTTTAGATCTTGAGTTGGAACCACAACTAGATGCTTTAATCCCTAGAATTGCATATTTCCTTTATTGACTTCTTTATCATCCTTGATTGTTTTAATTGATCTTGTGGTTAGTGATTGCTTAAGCATACCGTAATTGGACTTTGTTTCACTAAGTCCCTGTGATCGACCCCTGGAATTCCTTGCTTTTTACTATGATTGACCCGTACACTGTGGGTTCGCATCCTTGTTTTTAAGCTTACGTCTAGGGTATAAATTTAAAGCTTGCACACACCGTTTGGAGCGAACAGCCTCCTTCTTGTAATGGTTATTCTTCCACTACCACTTGCTTTCCCTTGTCATTCCCCTTAGGTAAGGGGTCTTTCATGCTCAGCCCACTCCTTGTTGTAATGGCCAATACTTGGCCTCTTGGGTTATCCTCGGTCCTTCCGGGAAGTTTTCCCGGATCCCTTCGTGCTTCACCCACCTTTTGGAACACTTGTGCTTCTAGCACCTTTTGAGCTTTAGAAATGGAAGTCACCGTGCTCTCAAGTCCACTCAACCTTCCAAGCAATTGTTCAAACATCATTTCGGTTCTATCCTTTGGAGGTTGAGCAAAACCGGGTGGAGGCTCTTGTGAAGCCTTAGGTGGTGGTGTTGCGCTTGTGGAAGAGGGAGGTTTCAAGGCACCATCCGGGTTAGAATTGGAGAACCTGGGATGGTTGTGATTAGGCCGGTAATTGTTGTATTGTCGGCTGTTGTTGTTGAAATTCTTAGGGCCTTGATAATTATTGAAGTTGCCCCTTCCTATGTAGTTAATGTCCTCCTCTTTGGAAGCCAAATTGGCTTGCACTTGCACTTGAGGACTTGCTTGACTCTTCAAGGTTGTAGCACACAACTCTCTCAAAGACTTAAGCTCATTGTTGATTGCATCGAGTTTGAAGTTGCTCATGGTGACTTCACTCACTTCATATGCTCCCGGTTTCCTCCAATGACTCTTCCTATGGGAGTACTTCTCTATCACCAAGGCTTGCTTCTCTACAAACTCCCAAGCCTCATCCACATTCTTCTCCATGAATGTTCCACCGGAAAGCGATTGGAGCTTGAATTGACTATCCTCATCAAGCCCCTTGAAGTAGATCTCCAATAGCTCTATCATGGTGTGGAAAATCTAGTAGGAGGTCCTTGAACCTCTCCCAAGATTTGAATAGGCTCTCTCTATCCTTCATCACGAAGGCATTGATCTTCCCTCTTAGCTCGGTTATCTTGGAAGGTGGGAAGAACTTTGTCAAGAACTCGGTTGTCATCTCCTCCCAAGTACTCACACGTCCTGGTGGTATGGATTGGTACCAAGCCAAGGCCTTGTCCTTAAGTGAGAAGGAAAAAGCCCTAAGCTTATGGTTGTTGCACTCCAATCTAGGCGGCCTTAGAGTCTCCATCAAGATCTCATAATTCATCAAGTGTTGATGGGGAGACTCTCCTTCCATCCCTCCAAATTGATTGTGCCGGATCATTTGTAGCACTTGAGGGTGGAGCTCATAATTATGGGTTGCAGGATCTCCTAAGTTTACACCCGGACGGTTTACTCTTTGGGCTGGATCCATACGTTGCCCTAACGTTTGTGGTTCCTCAATCATGATCGGCTCGAACCGAACATTGACCGCCGGTTACGGTGGTGGTGGTGGTGGAGGTTGTTGACGATTAAGCTCTCTTTGCACAAGAGCTTGCCTAATCTCTTCAATTTCCCTCCTAGTTGCTTCTTGCCTCTCATTGGCAAGTCTCCTCTCATTCTCCAAGAGTTCATTCCTTAGCCTAATTTGCTCTAAGGCATCATCCAACTCAGCTTGAAGATCTCTTTCGGCCATCTCCTTCTTCTTCTTAATGTTCTTAGATCTAGCTTTAAGGGTTTTCTCCGGTTCGGGATCGAATGGAGCTAAATCCTTGCCACGAGATCTTCGCATGCACCTAAAGAATGAGAGATGTCCTGAAAATTCAAAGAAACAAACCAAACAAGATCAAAAGCAACAAGAAAGACCTACACTATAAACATTCACACAAAATGATTCAATCTAGAACTAGTCCCCAGCAACGGCGCCAAAAACTTGTTACGCTAAGATTGTGTAGCACAAAAGTCTAAAATTTATAACTCGATATATTTTCCTAACTCCTATCGAACCCACAATGTATGGGTCGTTTTGTAGCAAGGATAGTATTTCGAGGTCGAACACAAAGACTAAGGTGAAATCGAATCAAATAAGTGATTATGGATAGTGCAAATCTAGTGTAAGAAAAGAGAAAGGAATAAAGAAATGAAAATCATAATATTTTTGGGTTGGTTTTGTGGTGATCAAACAAGATCACAATTGATGCAAGATTATAAAACAAACTAACAAATCTAGCTAGCAACACAAACAAGCAATACAAACACGAGATGTGTGATCAAAGAGAGAAAAGCGGATTCTAGGGGTTAGGAATTCCGGTTATGGCCTTGGACTCAAGCTTCTAATCAACCTTGGACTAGCTATAATATGTTGGGAAAGGGTGTTTCTCAAGTGGGATCAATCACCGGGTAGGTCTCATGGTCCACTAATCCCGCACCTAATGTCCTATCACCGGGGAAGTCTCTAGGAACCTAAGGTTGGGAATTCTACACAAACCGGATTTTTATCTAGGGATCTAACCTCTCCTTACCGGGTAAGTCTCGGGTAGGCAAGTCCTAAACATCAATCCTAGCACACTCAATCCAATAGCGGCTTATGAGGCTGACTACTACCTAGAGTTCATCATCATCGGTATCTAAGATCGAGAATTACCGGGTAGGTCTCTTCTCTCACTTAGTTTACTAGCATTAGGTCACCCTAGGCTAGATTAAGCTTAATATACTCTAGGATTCAACAATCTAACATCCTAACATTCAGATTTATCAATACAAGCACAACGGAACAAAACCACGGGCTGATAATCAGAACCACGGCCGTGGTTATGCTAGAACAGGCCGTGATTTGTAATAGCAGTTAAGTTCGAGCAAGCAAATCATCCAAGGTACATGTTAAGTCTATTCTATCATAGTCCAAGCCATAACCATCATTCCATTACCCTAGAATCGCAACTATTTAGCCAACAACATGCATCTTAAGATTCAACATCAACAAGCAAACATTCATGGCTTCCATAACAAGAAAATGAAATGAAAGAAAAAGCAAAACAAGTAAAACAAGAAAACCAAGCTGAATGTATCTTTAAGAGAGACTTACAACCCTTCAAAAGAAGGTACAAATCGTTCCTTACAAATCCTTGCAAATGTCTTCAACATGTTCACTCAAGAATCTCTCAAAAGCTATGAAAACTCTAAAACTAGTGTTCTTCTTCTTCTTCTTCTCCAAATGAGAGTATTTTTGCTCCCCTCGAAGAGTAGCCTCCAATGGAATGGTGTACAATGAGAGAGTGTGGGAGAGAATATCTCAGAGAATCAGCTTGCGGGACCACTTATATCCTCCATCAAGGGCAAGAGTCGGTTATGGAGATCGTGGGACAACTGTCACAGCTGTCCAGAGAGAACCACGGCCAAAACCACGGGCGTGGAAATGGCCTGTGGGCCGTGGTTTTGGTGAAACAACTCTCTTTTGATCGTTAAGCCATGAGTTGGTGCAAGGCATGCACCAACAAGGTCCTATGTGTTCTCCTTAGCTTCTAGCTTGCTTCTTAATGAGTCCGGAAGTGTGTCATTACAAGGAATGATCCTTGAATGTATCGATTAAGCTCCAAAAGTTCCCCAAAATACCTACAAAACCGACAATAGTTCGTGTAGACGTCTATCTCGACAATATGCATGAATTAAGCGTAAACGTCATGAACTAATTCCAAACTATGCATGAATAACGTGAAAAACTATCTAAATGGATGCCTAAACTAACGTCATAAATCGTGTTATCAGTTATGATCATCTAGCCATGAGTTGCTCCAAGTCTTGCACCAATAAGGGTCCTTGTGTCCTTCTTTGCTCCAATTATGTTCCTTCAAAGCCTTGGATATGTACCACCATGAGGCTTGACCCTCGAATGTATCGATTAATGTCCAAAAGATCCCCGAAATACCTACAAAACCAATAAAAGCTCGTGTAGACATCTTTTCTAGTAATGTGACTCAATTAAGCAATAAACGTCATGAACTAAGGTCAATCATGCATAGATGAAGGGAAAAACTACCTAAATGTATGCCTAAACTAAATTCATAAATCATGTCATCAAAATACCCCATACTTTCCACTTGCTTGTCCCTAAGTAAGGTTCAAACCTAAGCTACAAGATGGCATGAGTTATGAATGCGAAAAAAAAAACAAAAACTTTTTGCAATTGTGCTTCTAGTCATAGATCACCTTCATAGTGATGTTCATTGGCAAAGGATGAGCAAATGTGTATCAAAAGAACAAATGCACGGAAAGACAATCACACTTAACTTGAAATCACATATGCAAAGTAAATCGAGAATGTCTAGATGATCATGAAGATATCAAATCTAAATCACTTAAGTCAAAACACATGTGCATAGAGGTCTTAAGGACTTAGGAAAGAAGAGGCCAAGAAACGTGTCAAAGTTGAGAATTTTTTAGGTCATGTGATGCTAATCTGGGAAAGGAACTAACTCCACAACTTCATTTTTTTGTTTTTTTTCTTTCATTTATTTTTGAGAGAATGTCAGGTGTAAAAAAGCCTAAACCTTGGTGATTAGCGGTCCTCAGGATTTTTCTGAGGTGCCTCCCACCGGGCACACATACCAAGGTTCGCTAGGACTATCGGTTAATCCGACTTTGGCAAGACACAAACACCCGATTATGTGAATGGTGCCGAGTTACTCATCATAAAAACCAACGTCCCCAAACCTATATATATATTTTTTTCTACACTTTCTCAACACATTCAGCACTTCATTCATAGAAAATTCATACACTTCCTTCAACACCCCACACTTGCTTTTCACACACAACACACTATCATGCTCCTATTCCTAGATGGGTCAAAAGAGGTCAAAATTTTAATCAAGTGAGGTGCTTCGAACAACATGATCAAGATGAGAAGAAGAGAGAAATGAATGCCTTAATCATTCCTAGATGATGTGTAAGAACTAGCGTGCGATTCCGATAATCAATTCTCAATCCAACCTAGACAACAATCTTCATCACAATTCATACATGAAATTCAAGAGAAGTATTCAAGTCCACATATGCATAAATTCACTCAATAAACAAGGCCATCCATAGCCAATTCACAAAACAAGATCATCATAAGGTTCGTATCCAAACAAGGAAGCACAAAATTTTTTAAATTTTCTGATTTTTTTTGGAATTTTTGAGATAAATATGTACAATGCAAAACATAATGAAACATGTGACAACAATATGAAACTATCCTAGATGCAATCATGCAAATGATTGTGAAAACCCCACCCCATACTTAAAACCACATTGTCCCCAATGTGAGTTAAACAAAGAGTGAAAGAAGATCTCACAATGTAAAAATGGTGATGCTTTGGTATTTTGGTTCACATCGAATGATGATGGTGGATGATCAATCAAGGATGGTAAAGAGCTCTTGATATTCATTATGGTGTCGGAACCCGTGCTTGGCACCGCAAGCCGTCCAAGTTCCACGTCCACTCCACCCATGCTCGATTGAAGATCATCACTTTGCTTGACAGAAGGAAAAATCGGACTACATGCCTAGGAAAATTGGCCGATTTTTGTGCTAGAATAGTCCGATTTTCCTGGGTGCTTTCTTCCTTGTCCATGTGCTCGGATCTTGTACCTTCTTCTCAACAGTTTCATGAGGTTTTCGCATGACCTCCAGCATCTTATCACACATGACAACAACAGATCTTGCACCAAAAACACAAAAGAAAAACAAAGCATACCAAGACCAAAATCAAACAAAAACAAGAAAAATAAAAGGGAAAGATATGTACCCTTGGGTTGCCTCCCAAGAAGCGCTCTTTTAAGGTCATTAGCTTGACCAATTCCAGGAGCGTTTTACTCGAGATGAAGCAGGGCAATCACTTCCACCGGAGCTTCCGGGATGTACTTCTTCAAACGGTGCCCATTCACCTTAAAGTTACCACAATGATCTCCTCCTATCTCCACCGCTCCATGAGGAAAGATCTTCCTCACTACATAAGGACCCGTCCATCTTGACTTGAGCTTTCCAGGGAACAGCCGCAGGCTTGAGTTGAAGAGAAGCACTAAGTCACCTTCACTCAACTCCTTTGGGATGAGACGTTTGTCATGCCAACGCTTGGTCCTTTCTTTGTAAATCCGGGCATTTTCATAAGCATCTAACCGGATCTCTTCAAGTGCATTCATGTCAAGTAACCTCTTCTCACCGGCTTCCTTGAGGTCGAAATTCAGCCACCTTATGGGCTAATATGCCCTATGCTCCATCTCCACTGGAAGGTGGCAAGACTTGCCATAAACTAGCTTGTAGGGAGTGGTGCCAATTAGTGTCTTGAAGGCGGTTCTATATGCCCACAAAGCATCATCAAGCTTCATAGCCCAATCTTTTCTCGTCCTAGAAACCGTCTTCTCAAGTATTCCTTTTATCTCCCGGTTGGAGATCTCCACTTGGCCACTAGTTTGGGGGTGGTAAGGTGTGGCCACCTTATGAGTCACCCCATACCTATCCAATAGTGTCCCAAAGTTCCTATTAGTGAAATGCTTCCCTCCATCACTTATGATCACTCTTGGTGTTCCAAACGTAAGGAAGATGACTCGGTTGAAGAAGCGCACCACTACTTTGGCATCGTTTGTGGGAGAGGCGATTGCTTCCACCTACCTTGACACATAGTCCACCGCCAAGAGAATGTAGAGGTTGCCACATGAAGAGGGGAATGGCCCCATGAAGTCCACACCCCAAATTTCAAAGACCTCAACCTCTTGGATATTATTCAAGGGCATCTCGTTCCTTCTTGAGATATTGCCCGTCCTTTGGCAAGCGTCACATGCCACTACCAAATTCTGCACATCCTTAAACAAGTTAGGCCAATAAAAACCAGATTGCAATACCTTTGCACACGTTTTATGCGAGCTAGCGTGGCCTCCACATGGCAAGGAGTGGCAATGCCGGATCACACTTTCCATCTCATCCTCCGGGATACACCTCCTAAAGACTCCATCCGGTCCTCTCGTGTGCAAGAGAGGCTAACTCCAATAATAATGCCTCACATCTTTGAAAAACCATTTCCTTTGGGCATATGACAAACCGGGTGGCACCTCTTCACACACAAGATAATTTACTATATCTGCATACCATGGCTCACTCCCTCTAGACACTTGAAGCAAGCACTCCTCCATCACTTGCAATTGCTCATCCCGGAATGATTCATCAATCGGGATCTCATCTCTCTCAACTTCCAATGGTGGTAGCCTACTAAGGTGGCCCGCTACTGAATTTTCGGAACCTTTCTTGTCCCAAATCTCCAAGTCGAATTCTTGGAGGAGAAGGATCCACCGGATGAGGCGAGGCTTGGCATCTTTCTTTGTGAGGAGATAACGGATCGCAGCATGATCCGTGTACACAATAACCTTTGCTCCAACAAGATATGACCGGAATTTCTCAAAGGCATACACCACCGCTAGCAACTCCTTCTCGGTTGTGGCATAGTTAAGTTGGGCATCATCTAGCATCTTGCTAGAGTAGTAGATGGCATGTGTAAGCCCATCTTTCTTTTGTCCTAAAACAGCCCCAACAACCATGTCACTCGCATCACACATTACTTCAAATGGTAAGCTCCAATCCGGAGGTTGCATGATAGGGGCGGAGATCAAAGCATCCTTCAACCTACAAAACGCTTCAAGACAATCTTCGGAAAAAACAAACTCAACATCCTTCATTAGTAGATTAGTGAGAGGCTTAGAAATTTTAGAGAAATCTTTTATAAACCTCCGGTAAAAACCGGCATGCCCTAAGAAACTCCTTACCCCTTTCACCGAGGTAGGTGGTGACAACTTCTCTATCGTTTCTATCTTTGCTCTATCAACCTCGATTCCACGGTGGGAAACCAAGTGTCCCAACACTATCCTTTCACTAACCATGAAGTGGCATTGCTCCCAATTCAACACAAGGTTAGTTTCCTCACATCTCTTCAACACCAAAGATAAGTTAGCCAAGCAATTATCAAATGAAGAGCCATACACCGAGAAATCATCCATAAACACCTCCATAATGTTCTCAATATATACAGAAAAGATAGCCATCATACACCTTTGGAAGGTGGAGGGTGCATTACACAACCCAAATTGCATCCTCCTATATGCAAATGTTCCCCAAGGACAAGTAAATGTGGTTTTCTCTTGGTCATCCGGGTGAATCGGGATTTGAAAGAACCCGCTATATCCATCAAGGTAACAAAAATGTGAATGTTGAGCAAACCTTTCTAGCATTTGGTCAATAAAGGGGAGAGGGAAGTGATCTTTCCTAGAGGCCATATTAAGTTTCCTATAGTCAATACACATTCTCCACCCCGTAACCGTCCTAGTAGGGATTAATTCATTGTTCTCATTAGTTACTACGGTCATACCACCCTTCTTAGGAACCACATGTACAGGACTAACCCATTTATTATCCGAAATCGGGAAAATGATTCCCGCATCTAGTAACTTAAGGATATCTTTCTTTACTACCTCTTTCATTATAGGATTCAATCTTCTTTGATGTTCAATAGAGGGTTTATGGTCATCTTTCATCAATATCTTATGCATGCACAAAGAGGGCTTAATGCCAACAAGGTCATCAATGGTGTATCCTATTGCCTTTCTATGCAGTTTCAATTCAGTCAACAACCTATCAAGCTCATCATCATTCAAAGATGCTTTCACAATCACCGGATAAGTAGAATTTTAACCAAGGAAAGCATACTTTAAATGAGAAGGAAGAGGCTTTAGATCAAGTTTAGGAGGACCTTTATCGGTTGGAGATGATCCATACAATGTAGGTTGAGATGATTCCAAAGCCATGGAAGCCTCACCTAAGTCCCTTGATGATTGCTCAATAACACTTGGATGATGCTCAAAAGACTCAGGAAAATCGACCCCTTGTGAAGAAAATCGGACGATCTGTGAGTCGATTTCAGCAACGGCATTTGCAAAATCGGATGAAAAGCCAACATTAATGCTGAAATCGGCCGATTTTTGGCCCTATAGTCCGATTTTTCTACAGGAAATTTGTCCCTTATTCTAGTACTTCAAATCCAACACTTGGTAGCTCTTCTAATGCATCCAAAGCCTTGATCACTTCATTGCTACTCTCCTCAACTCCTTCCTCCATCAAACTCAAGCTAAGAACCTTCTCAAGTGGATCCTTGATCAAGATCGAGCTCACAACTTCTCTAGACTCCTCTTCCTCAACAATGTTGAAGATATCTTCACCTAGGGCTGGCCCCTTCACCATTGTGGACAAATTAAACTTGATGTTCTCCTCTCCAATGTTGAATGAGAGGGTTGCATTTTTACAGTCCGCCAAGCATCCCGAGATGGCTAAGAAAGGTCTTCCCAAAATGATAGGAACCGGGTAGTCCGCCGGGATGTCCAAAACAACGAAATCGATTGGCACATAGAACTTCCCAAGCTGAACCGGTATGTCCACTAGGATTCCCAAGGGGTGAGTAATGGATCGGTCCGTCATGTAGAGGGTCATCTTGACCGACTTTGGTTCTCCTAGCCCAACCTTTTTGCAAAGTGCAAGCGGAATTATGCTTACACTAGCACCAAGGTCACAAAGGGCTTCGTATTGTACTTCTCCCACTCCAATTGGAACACAAAAAGACCCCGGATCCCGCAGCTTAGGAGGCATCTCCTCCTTCATGATTTGAATCAACTCGGAAGACCTCTTTGTCATTCTAACTTCTCCATACTCTTCCAACTTTCTCTTGTTGGAGAGTATCTCTTTTAAAAACTTTTCATAGGCCGGCATACCTAGAATTGCATCCATGAACGGAATGTTAATATTTAGACATGAGTTCAAGGAATTTACCGAAATGTTTATACAAACGAGCTCTTGCTCGTGATTGTGGAAAGGGTAGTGGTGGCTTGTATGGAGGAGGTGCCACATATGTTGGCTCATCATCTTTGCTCTTGCCTCCTTCTTCTTGCA
Organism: Fagopyrum esculentum; assembly: GCA_033239045.1. Lineage (NCBI taxonomy): Eukaryota > Viridiplantae > Streptophyta > Magnoliopsida > Caryophyllales > Polygonaceae > Fagopyrum > Fagopyrum esculentum. The sequence continues at coordinate 131,642,953 of BSUD01000001.1, read as the reverse complement.
ATGGTTCTTCCTCCACTATCACTTGCTTACCCTTTTCATTCTCCTTGGGTAAGGGATCTTTCATGCTCAGCCCACTCCTTGTGGTAATGGCCAACACTTGGCCTCTTGTATTGTCCTCGGTTCTTCCGGAAGCTTTCCCGGATCCCTTTGTGCCTCACCCGCCTTTTGGAACACTTGTGCTTCTAGCACCTTTTGAGCCTTGGAAATGGATGTCACCGTGCTCTTAAGCCCACTCAACCTTCCTAGCAATTATTCAAACATCATTTCGGTCCTATCATTTGGAGGTTGAGCAAAACCGGGTGGAGGCTCTTGTGAAGCCTTAGGTGGTGGGGCTGCGCTTGTGGAAGCGGGAGGGTTCAAGGCACCATCCGGGTTAGAATAGGAGAACCCGGGATGGTTGTGATTAGGCCGGTAATTGTTGAAGTGCCGGCTGTTGTTGTTGAAGTTCCTAGGGCCTTGGTAGTTGTTGAAATTGCCCCTTCCCATGTAGTTAACATCCTCCTCTTTGGAAGCAAAGTTGGCTTTCACTTGCACTTGAGGGCTTGCTTGACTCTTCAAGGTTGTGGTACACAACTCCCTCAAGGACTTAAGCTCATTGTTGATTGTATCAAGTTTGTAGTTGCTCATGGTGACTTCACTTACTTCATATGCTCCCGGTTTCCTCCCATCACTCTTCCTATGGGAGTACTTCTCTATCACCAAGGCTTGCTTCTCTACAAACTCACAAGCCTCATCCACATTTTTCTCCATGAATGTTTCTCCGGAAAGTGATTGGAGCTTGAATTGACTATCCTCATCAAGCCCCTTGAAATAAATCTCCAATAACTCTATCTTCGGTATCCCATGGAATGGACAATCTAGGAGGAGGTCCTTGAACCTCTCCCAATATTTGAATAGGCTCTCCTTATCCTTCATCACGAAGGCATTGATCTTCCCTCTTAGCTCGGTTGTCTTGGAAGGTGGGAAGAACTTTGTAAAAAATTCGGTTGTCATCTCCTCCCAAGTACCCACACGTCCTAGTGGAATGGATTGGTACCAAGCCAAGGCCTTATCCTTAAGTGAGAAGGAAAAAGCCCTAAGCTTGTGGTTGTTGCTCTCCAATCTAGGTGGTCTTAGAGTCTCCATCAAGATCTCATAATTCATCAAGTGTTGATGAGGAGACTCTCCTTCCATCCCTCCAAATTGATTATGCCGGATCATTTGTAGAACTTGATGGCGGAGCTCGTAGTCATGTGTTGCGGGATCTCCTAAGTTTACACCCGGACGGTGCACTCTTTGGGCTGGATCCATACGTTGCCCTAGCGCTTGTGGCTCCTCAATAATGATTGGCTCATTCCGTACATTCACCACCGGCTGCGGTGGTGGTGGAGGTGGTGGTTGACGAAGATTAAGCTCCCTTTGCACAAGAGCTTGCCTAATCTCTTCAATTTCCCTCCTAGTTGCTTCTTGCCTCTCATTTGCAAGTCTCCTCTCATTCTCCAAGGCTTCATCCTTTAACCTAATTTGCTCTAAGGCATCATTCAACTCAGCTTGAAGATCTCTTCCGGCCATCCCCTTCTTCTTCTTAGTGCCCTTGGATCTAGTCTTAACGGTTTTCTCCGGTTCGGGATCGAATGGAGCTAAATCCTTGCCACGAGATCTTCGCATGCACCTAAAGAGTAAGAGAGTTCCTGAAAAATCAAAGACACAAACAAAACAAGATCAAAAGCAACAAGAAAGACCTACACTATAAACAATCACACACAATGATTCAATCTAGACCTAGTCCCCGGCAACGGCGCCAAAAACTTGTTCGCGCTAGAAATGTACCACGCAAAAGCCTTACAATTTATAACTCGATATATTCTCCTAACTCCTAGGGAACCCAAAATGTATGGGTCGTTTTGTAGCATGGATAGTATTCCGAGGTCGAAAACGAAGACTAAGGTGAAATCAAATCATACAAGTGATCATGGATAATGCAAATCTAGTCTAAGAAAAGAGAAAGGAATAAAGAAATGAAAATCATGATATTTTGGTTGGGTTTTTATGGTGATCAATCAAGGATCACAATCATGCAAGGTTATAAATCAAACAAACAACACAACTAAACAACACAAACACAATGTATGAGATCAAAGTGAGAGGAGTGGATTCTAGAGATCAAGATTTCCGGTTATGGCATTGGACTCAAGCTTCTAAAGATCTAAGGGCAAGGCTGCGATGTTGGGAAAGGGTGTTTCTCTAATGGAAGAAATTACCGGGTAAGTCTCATGCTTCACTAATCCCGCACCAAACTCCTATTACTGGGTAAGTCTCAAGGAGCTAAGGTGGGGAATTGTACACAAACCGGACACTACTTAAGGGGCAAACCTCTCTGATAGCATGAATTATAGTCTAGTTTTTAGGGTTTGTTTGGACGTTTTATCTTTCATAATCTGCATGTTTGTATGTACATTATGTGATTTTACTACCATTTCATCTACCTTTGCGAGAATCGAGGTCTACACCTAGTTTCGTTGTAATTGCAGGTAATATGGTACGTTTTGCATCAAAAAGGAGCAAAAGGAGTCATGAGTCATTTGGAGCTACATTCAGGGAGCATAGCCATGGATTGAAGATTCACTTTGAACCAGATTCGAGAGATTTCACATTCTGATTGTGAGTCACCTCGGTTGACCATTGATACACCTCGACCGAGGTGATCCAGAGACGCCGACTCGACCGAGGCGAACACCTAGGACGCGGCGAGAATATTTTATTCTTGGAAGAGATCTTTTAAATTTGGAAAGTGATCTTATATTTTTGGGCTTGGCTCCTGGAAGGAAGGAGATATGCAGAATATATATTTTACCTATATTTATGGGATAATATCTTCTTAAGATTTATTATCTTTGGAGATTTATTTTCCTATAAAAAGGGTTGGATTTCCACAAATCCGGAGGGCTGCATACATCACGCTATACCGTAGATCTCGCATACAACACAGCAGCCGCAGTATACTCCAATTTGGGAGTTTTCGAAGAACCTTTTTGAAGGTTGAAGGAAGATTGAAGACCATAGCTTTTATAGCTTTTTGAAGGGTTTTGTAAGATTGTCTTCAATTCCCTCCATTGTTGTCTGTCTTTTTGGATTATTATCCAAGGAACGCTTTGTTGTGATATTTGATTCAGTTATTGAAGTCTTTTCATTAAATTCTTCTTTGTTCAAATATTCACTTTCTTCCCATATATTTTAATACTTTCATTATGATGATGAGTGGCTAATTTCCTTGTGTGATTCTAGGGTGATTGGTTGAAGGTTGTGGGAAAAACAATGATAGAATAATCCTAGATTCCAGTAGGATCCTGAAAGTTCGAGTCTTTAACCTTAACCCTAAGCATCTCGTTCGGTTGATGAACATCTCGGCCGGGGTGGAATTCTTCTGACCGAGGTGACTTATCCGACCTAAAACAGAAAGTTAAGTGTTAGAGTTTGCCAAATCCTATTCTTATTACACCTTCCTGGTTCAATGCAAGCTTAGGATGAGACTTACCCGGTAATTCCTTAGTTTGTGTATTAACGATCATAAGAGTAGGTAATAAAGGTTTATCCTTTATTGGGGTTTGAGTGTGCTTCCATCCCATCTTTGTGAGTTAGCCTGAGACTTACCCGGTAAAGGTTGATTCTATTCCCTTAGATGGTGTGTTAGTTTGAGGTTATAATTCTTTATCTTGATTCCTTGAGACTTACCCGGTAATAGGAGTTACGGTTTAGGATTAGTGTGTAGTGAGACTTACCCGGTGATCTACCCCACTTTAGCAACACCTTCCCCACGCAAAAATCTCAACTTTGTCCGCTTATCTATAGATCTTGAGTTGGAACCACAACTTGATGCTTTAATCCCTAGAATTGCATGTTTGCTTTATTGACTTCTTATTCATCTTTGATTGTGTTAAATTGCTCTTGTGGTTAGTATTGACATTAGCACACCGTATTGACTCTGTTTCACCGAGTCCCTGTGATCGACCCCTGGAATTTTCTTGCTTTTACTACGATTGACCCGTACACTGCGGGTTCGCATCCTTGTTTTAAGCTTAAGTTTAGGGTTATAAATTTAAAGCTTGCACACACCGTTTGGAGCGAACAAGTTTTTGGCGCCGTTGCCGGGGCCTTGGTCTAGACCGAGCCGGTACGGTTTGCTCTTGGGGCATTTGCCCCGTTTTGTCTAACCACTCTACTTGAGTGACTTTTGCAGGTTCTTTCTTAGGTATATGCGAAGAACCCGCTCTGGGAAGGAAATCGTTCCTTACGATCCCGAACCAGAAAAGACATACAAGAGACGCTTAAGAGAAGCAAAGATGGCCCAACAAGACGATCGCGATCTTGCGGCCCAATTGAGAGAGACGCAGGAGCTGCTGCGCCTCAGCAAAGAAGAACTCATGCAAGAGAAAGAGGAGAATCGCACCAGGACTGCAGCAATCGAAGCTGAGATTGCTACTATTCGGAACCAGATTCTACTTCGACCGATGCAGGATCCAGTAGCTGATCCTCGACCGAGGCAGATTCCAGTACCCGACGCCCCGGTCGATGTACTTCCACCTCGGATACCAGTCCGAGATGTTCTTCTTGCAGGAATTCCACAAACCCTAGGTCAAAGGATGGACCCTAATCAACAGCTGAGGCGTCCATGGGTGAACCTAGGAGATCCAGCGGATCATGACTACGAACTTCGACCACAAGTTCTATCTATGATTCGCCAATGTCAATTCGGAGGGCTAGAGAAGGAGTCGCCGCATCAACATCTTCAAAACTACGAGATCTTGATGGAGACCTTGCGACCTTCCAGAATTGAGAATAACAACTACAAGCTAAGACCTTTTTACTTTTCTTTAAAAGATAGAGCTCTTACTTGGTATCAATCTCTTCCTCCAGGAAAAATTAGCACATGGGAGGAGATGACTACGGAATTCCTAACCAAATTCTTTCCCCCCTCAAAGACTGCTGAAATGAGAGGGAAGATCAATGCTTTCATCATGAAGGACAAGGAGAGCTTGTCCAAATCTTGGGAGCGGTTCAAGGATATCCTTTTGGATTGCCCACATCATGGGATTCCAAAGATCGAGTTGTTGGAGATCTACTTCAAAGGGCTGGACGGAAGCACCCAGTTCAATCTCCAACTACTCTCCGCCGGTACCTTCATGGACATGGCGATTGATGATGCATGGGACTTCATTGAGAAGCAAGCCTTGCACATGGAGAAGTATACCCACCAAGGAGCCGAAGGTGGAGTAAAAAGAGTCAACTTTCAAGAGACTCAACCCAACAACAATCAACTCACATCATTGAAGAATGACGTGAAGCAATTGAAGGAGCTCTTGATGGCTCAAACTAAGAAGGAAGAGCAAGGGCAAAGGAACAACAACAACAACAATAACGGGTACCGTAACAACAACAACGGACCCCGAAACAACAACTACAACAACAACAATAGAGGATCCAATAGCAACAACTGGAGGGCGAATAATCAAAACCACGGTAACAATTATTCAAACTCCAACTCTAATGATTCCTCTAATCCCTTCCTCTCTTCCCCTTCTTCTTCTTCTACTCCATTGAAAAGCCAAGGGCAAGGATCAAGTTCGTCTCAACCAGAAAAGAAAGACGCAGTTCTGGAAGCAATCTTGATCAAGCTTAACGCTATGGAGAATTCTATGACTTCATTTTCGAGGACCCAAAAGTCCCTTGAACAACAACTTGCTAATAGGGCGAATGAAGCGCCAAGAGATCCAGGGAAGCTTCCAGCAAAGACGGAAACTAACCCTAAGGGCCAGTGCATGGCCATAACGACGAGGAGTGGACTCAAAACTGCTGATCCAGTACCTCGCTCGACGCAGACCACCTCGGTCCAGATCCAGTCGAAGAACACCTCGACCGAGATGCCAACCGAGGCGGAGCAACAGAAAGTGGGAGGAACGACAGAAACTTATGTTCCACCCCCTGCATATAAACCACCACTTCCATTCCCTCAATCCAGAGCCAGAGCACATCTAGACAAGCACTTCGGTAAGTTCCTTGACTTGATGAATAAGCTACATATTAACATTCCTTTCCTTGATGCTATTTTAGGTATGCCCGCCTATGGGAAGTTCTTAAAAGAGATCTTATCAAGGAAGAGGAAGCTGGAGGATGTTGGTGAAGTTAGGATGACGTCTAAGTCTTCGGAGCTAATCAAAATCATGAAGGAGAAGATGCCACCTAAACTGAGAGATCCCGGCTCATTTTGCATTCCCATTCAAGTTGGGGATGTCACTTGTGAAGCCCTTTGTGATCTAGGAGCCAGCGTAAGCATCATCCCGCTGGAGCTATGCACTAAGATCGGTCTTGGAGAGCCCAAGCCGGTCAAGATTCGACTTTACATGGCGGATCGCTCCATCACCCATCCCGTGGGCATTTTGGAAGACTTTCCGATCAAGTTAGGTAACTTCTATCTACCTATAGATTTTGTCGTACTTGACATTCCCGCAGATTATCCCGTTCCTATCATTCTCGGGAGGCCATTTCTAGCAACTTTGGGTTGCAATGTGGATTGCAAGAACGCCAAGTTGAAATTCAACGTTGGTGGCGATGAGGTGGAGTTCGCACTACTTGCAGCCATGAAAGGGGAGCAACTAACTGATGATATCTTCAACATCTACGATGAAGAAGAATCAAGGGAATTGGTGAGCTCTATCCTTATTAACGATCCACTCGAAAGAGTTATTAGCTTCAGTTTAATGGAGGAAGGTATAGATGCTTCTTGTGATGCAGATATACGGAGCTTAAAGGCACTGGAGGAGGATCCAGGAGCTAAAACTGAGAAGCTAGTCCAGGAGACGAAGATCTCCAGTCTCGGTTCCAGTAGCAGTACCTCGACCGAGGCACTTTCTGGACAGAGCGAGGCGTCTGAAGAACACCTCGGTCAACGCCCTTGCGCCTCGACCGAGGTCGATAGCGAGACGATATCAAACTAAGACTGCATCTAGTCCAGTTTCTGACACCACTCCACTGGAAAGAGGAAGCACAGATCCCTCCCAGAAAGCACCCCCAGTTGTGGAGCTTAAACAACTCCCTAGTCACTTGAGGTATATCTTTCTTGGGCCGGATTCTACTTATCCCGTTATTGTTAGCGCTTCCCTCTCCGATTCTGAATTAACTAAACTAATGCATGTCCTGAGAAAGCATCGAAAAGCCATAGGTTACACCACGGATGATCTTATTGGCATTAAACCCTCTTTCTGCATGCATAGAATTCTAATGGAGGATAATCATAAGACTTCACGGGAACCTCAAAGACGGTTAAATCCGATCATGAAAGAGGTTGTGAAGAAGGAAGTTGATAGCATGAATTATAGTCTAGTTTTTAGGGTTTGTTTGGACGTTTTATCTTTCATAATCTGCATGTTTGTATGTACATTATGTGATTTTACTACCATTTCATCTACCTTTGCGAGAATCGAGGTCTACACCTAGTTTCGTTGTAATTGCAGGTAATATGGTACGTTTTGCATCAAAAAGGAGCAAAAGGAGTCATGAGTCATTTGGAGCTACATTCAGGGAGCATAGCCATGGATTGAAGATTCACTTTGAACCAGATTCGAGAGATTTCACATTCTGATTGTGAGTCACCTCGGTTGCCCATTGATACACCTCGACCGAGGTGATCCAGAGACGCCGACTCGACCGAGGCGAACACCTAGGACGCGGCGAGAATATTTTATTCTTGGAAGAGATCTTTTAAATTTGGAAAGTGATCTTATATTTTTGGGCTTGGCTCCTGGAAGGAAGGAGATATGCAGAATATATATTTTACCTATATTTATGGGATAATATCTTCTTAAGATTTCTTATCTTTGGAGGGTTATTTTTCCTATAAAAAGGGTTGGATTTTCCACAAATCCGATGATGCTTAGAGGCTGCATACACCGCATACGATCTCGATTACAGCAAAGAATACGCAGCAGCCGCAGTATACTCCAATTTGGGAGTTTTCGAAGAACCTTTTTGAAGGTTGAAGGAAGATTGAAGACCATAGCTTTTATAGCTTTTTGAAGGGTTTTGTAAGATTGTCTTCAATTCCCTCCATTGTTGTCTGTCTTTTTGGATTATTATCCAAGGAACGCTTTGTTGTGATATTTGATTCAGTTATTGAAGTCTTTTCATTAAATTCTTCTTTGTTCAAATATTCACCTTCTTCCCATATATTTTAATACTTTCATTATGATGATGAGTGGCTAATTTCCTTGTGTGATTCTAGGGTGATTGGCTGAAGGTTGTGGGAAAAACAATGATAGAATAATCCTAGATTCCAGTAGGATCCTGAAAGTTCGAGTCTTTAACCTTAACCCTAAGCATCTCGTTCGGTTGATGAACATCTCGGCCGGGGTGGAATTCTTCTGACCGAGGTGACTTATCCGACCTAAAACAGAAAGTTAAGTGTTAGAGTTTGCCAAATCCTATTCTTATTACACCTTCCTGGTTCAATGCAAGCTTAGGATGAGACTTACCCGGTAATTCCTTAGTTTGTGTATTAACGATCATAAGAGTAGGTAATAAAGGTTTATCCTTTATTGGGGTTTGAGTGTGCTTCCATCCCATCTTTGTGAGTTAGCCTGAGACTTACCCGGTAAAGGTTGATTCTATTCCCTTAGATGGTGTGTTAGTTTGAGGTTATAATTCTTTATCTTGATTCCTTGAGACTTACCCGGTAATAGGAGTTACGGTTTAGGATTAGTGTGTAGTGAGACTTACCCGGTGATCTACCCCACTTTAGCAACACCTTCCCCACGCAAAAATCTCAACTTTGTCCGCTTATCTATAGATCTTGAGTTGGAACCACAACTTGATGCTTTAATCCCTAGAATTGCATGTTTGCTTTATTGACTTCTTATTCATCTTTGATTGTGTTAAATTGCTCTTGTGGTTAGTATTGACATTAGCACACCGTATTGACTCTGTTTCACCGAGTCCCTGTGATCGACCCCTGGAATTTTCTTGCTTTTACTACGATTGACCCGTACACTGCGGGTTCGCATCCTTGTTTTAAGCTTAAGTTTAGGGTTATAAATTTAAAGCTTGCACACACCGTTTGGAGCGAACAAGTTTTTGGCGCCGTTGCCGGGGCCTTGGTCTAGACCGAGCCGGTACGGTTTGCTCTTGGGGCATTTGCCCCGTTTTGTCTAACCACTCTACTTGAGTGACTTTTGCAGGTTCTTTCTTAGGTATATGCGAAGAACCCGCTCTGGGAAGGAAATCGTTCCTTACGATCCCGAACCAGAAAAGACATACAAGAGACGCTTAAGAGAAGCAAAGATGGCCCAACAAGACGATCGCGATCTTGCGGCCCAATTGAGAGAGACGCAGGAGCTGCTGCGCCTCAGCAAAGAAGAACTCATGCAAGAGAAAGAGGAGAATCGCACCAGGACTGCAGCAATCGAAGCTGAGATTGCTACTATTCGGAACCAGATTCTACTTCGACCGATGCAGGATCCAGTAGCTGATCCTCGACCGAGGCAGATTCCAGTACCCGACGCCCCGGTCGATGTACTTCCACCTCGGATACCAGTCCGAGATGTTCTTCTTGCAGGAATTCCACAAACCCTAGGTCAAAGGATGGACCCTAATCAACAGCTGAGGCGTCCATGGGTGAACCTAGGAGATCCAGCGGATCATGACTACGAACTTCGACCACAAGTTCTATCTATGATTCGCCAATGTCAATTCGGAGGGCTAGAGAAGGAGTCGCCGCATCAACATCTTCAAAACTACGAGATCTTGATGGAGACCTTGCGACCTTCCAGAATTGAGAATAACAACTACAAGCTAAGACCTTTTTACTTTTCTTTAAAAGATAGAGCTCTTACTTGGTATCAATCTCTTCCTCCAGGAAAAATTAGCACATGGGAGGAGATGACTACGGAATTCCTAACCAAATTCTTTCCCCCCTCAAAGACTGCTGAAATGAGAGGGAAGATCAATGCTTTCATCATGAAGGACAAGGAGAGCTTGTCCAAATCTTGGGAGCGGTTCAAGGATATCCTTTTGGATTGCCCACATCATGGGATTCCAAAGATCGAGTTGTTGGAGATCTACTTCAAAGGGCTGGACGGAAGCACCCAGTTCAATCTCCAACTACTCTCCGCCGGTACCTTCATGGACATGGCGATTGATGATGCATGGGACTTCATTGAGAAGCAAGCCTTGCACATGGAGAAGTATACCCACCAAGGAGCCGAAGGTGGAGTAAAAAGAGTCAACTTTCAAGAGACTCAACCCAACAACAATCAACTCACATCATTGAAGAATGACGTGAAGCAATTGAAGGAGCTCTTGATGGCTCAAACTAAGAAGGAAGAGCAAGGGCAAAGGAACAACAACAACAACAATAACGGGTACCGTAACAACAACAACGGACCCCGAAACAACAACTACAACAACAACAATAGAGGATCCAATAGCAACAACTGGAGGGCGAATAATCAAAACCACGGTAACAATTATTCAAACTCCAACTCTAATGATTCCTCTAATCCCTTCCTCTCTTCCCCTTCTTCTTCTTCTACTCCATTGAAAAGCCAAGGGCAAGGATCAAGTTCGTCTCAACCAGAAAAGAAAGACGCAGTTCTGGAAGCAATCTTGATCAAGCTTAACGCTATGGAGAATTCTATGACTTCATTTTCGAGGACCCAAAAGTCCCTTGAACAACAACTTGCTAATAGGGCGAATGAAGCGCCAAGAGATCCAGGGAAGCTTCCAGCAAAGACGGAAACTAACCCTAAGGGCCAGTGCATGGCCATAACGACGAGGAGTGGACTCAAAACTGCTGATCCAGTACCTCGCTCGACGCAGACCACCTCGGTCCAGATCCAGTCGAAGAACACCTCGACCGAGATGCCAACCGAGGCGGAGCAACAGAAAGTGGGAGGAACGACAGAAACTTATGTTCCACCCCCTGCATATAAACCACCACTTCCATTCCCTCAATCCAGAGCCAGAGCACATCTAGACAAGCACTTCGGTATGCCCGCCTATGGGAAGTTCTTAAAAGAGATCTTATCAAGGAAGAGGAAGCTGGAGGATGTTGGTGAAGTTAGGATGACGTCTAAGTCTTCGGAGCTAATCAAAATCATGAAGGAGAAGATGCCACCTAAACTGAGAGATCCCGGCTCATTTTGCATTCCCATTCAAGTTGGGGATGTCACTTGTGAAGCCCTTTGTGATCTAGGAGCCAGCGTAAGCATCATCCCGCTGGAGCTATGCACTAAGATCGGTCTTGGAGAGCCCAAGCCGGTCAAGATTCGACTTTACATGGCGGATCGCTCCATCACCCATCCCGTGGGCATTTTGGAAGACTTTCCGATCAAGTTAGGTAACTTCTATCTACCTATAGATTTTGTCGTACTTGACATTCCCGCAGATTATCCCGTTCCTATCATTCTCGGGAGGCCATTTCTAGCAACTTTGGGTTGCAATGTGGATTGCAAGAACGCCAAGTTGAAATTCAACGTTGGTGGCGATGAGGTGGAGTTCGCACTACTTGCAGCCATGAAAGGGGAGCAACTAACTGATGATATCTTCAACATCTACGATGAAGAAGAATCAAGGGAATTGGTGAGCTCTATCCTTATTAACGATCCACTCGAAAGAGTTATTAGCTTCAGTTTAATGGAGGAAGGTATAGATGCTTCTTGTGATGCAGATATACGGAGCTTAAAGGCACTGGAGGAGGATCCAGGAGCTAAAACTGAGAAGCTAGTCCAGGAGACGAAGATCTCCAGTCTCGGTTCCAGTAGCAGTACCTCGACCGAGGCACTTTCTGGACAGAGCGAGGCGTCTGAAGAACACCTCGGTCAACGCCCTTGCGCCTCGACCGAGGTCGATAGCGAGACGATATCAACTGAGATTGCCGAGAATAACAATTTTCTTACTCCTTTCTCTGACATTCACCCACTGTTGGCGGATCATTCCCTCCACCAACTATCTGATAATAAAGGTCCTTGGTATGCTGATATTGTGAATTATCTTGTTTGCCAGGAAATACCACCCGGATTGACGTACTCTCAAAAGAAGAAATTCTTCAAGGAAGTGCGACATTACTACTGGGATGAGCCGCTGCTGTTCAAGCGGGGGCCGGATGGGATGCTTCGAAGGTGCATTCCGGATGATGAAGTTAATAGCGTCATAAAGCATTGTCATTCACTTCCTTGTGGGGGGCATGCTAGCACCGATAAAACATGCGCTAAGGTATTGCGTTCCGGTTTCTTTTGGCCTACATTGTTTAAGGACGTACAATCTTTTGTTGTTTCTTGTGATGCATGCCAAAGAACAGGGAACTTATCAAGGAGGAACGAGATGCCACTTAATAACATCCAAGAAGTGGAAATCTTTGATGTATGGGGGATTGACTTCATGGGACCTTTCCCATCCTCCGGAGGAAACCTCTACATTCTCCTTGCAGTTGATTACGTCTCTAGATGGGTTGAAGCCATTGCTTCTCCCACTAACGACGCCAAGGTGGTTGTGAAGTTCTTGAATAGAACTATCTTTCCACGATTTGGAACTCCACGCATCATCATTAGCGATGAAGGGACGCATTTCATCAACCGGAAGTTTAAAGCACTTCTATCAAAGTATGGGGTAACCCACAAAGTATCAACCGCTTATCACCCTCAAACCAGTGGACAGGTCGAAATCTCGAATAGAGAAATCAAAGCAATTTTGGAGAAGACCGTCTCTAGAACGAGGAAGGATTGGTCCATGAAATTGGACGATGCTCTTTGGGCATACATGACCGCATTCAAGACTCCCATAGGTACCACCCCTTATAATTTGGTATATGGGAAATCTTGCCATTTGCCCGTTGAATTGGAGCACAAGGCGTATTGGGCTATCAAATGGTTGAACTTTGGCATCAAGGAAGCTGGTGAGAAGCGACTATTGGAACTTAACGAGCTGGAGGAGCTGCGTTTGAACGCTTACGAGAATGCCAAAATCTACAAGGAAAGGACAAAGAGATGGCATGACAAGCGTATCATTCCAAAGGAGCTTAACGAAGGAGACTTAGTTCTACTCTTCAACTCCCGCCTCCGTCTTTTTCCAGGTAAGTTGAAATCTAGATGGACCGGACCTTATGTTGTGAAACATGTTTTCCCTCATGGTGCAGTTGAGATATGGGGCGAAACTAGCGGAAGCTTCAAGGTCAACGGTCATAGACTTAAGAAGTACCAGCCGGAAACGCCGGTTGAGGAGGTTGCACCGATATACCTCCTTTGAGACACATCATGGTCCAGCTAGCGACCTTAAATCAAGCGCTTCTTGGGAGGCAACCCAAGGTATTGCTCTTCTTTCCCGTTTTCTAGTCTAGCTTAGATAGTTTTTGTTTTTGCTTTGCTTTGCTTTGTTTTTGGCGTTCTGGACAGACAACAGGAAGAAGCACATCTGGAAGGACAGAAGTTCGAGATTCTGAGAAGACAGAAGCACCTCGGTCACTGTCAGAGCACCTCGACCGAGTTGATTCTTGAAGCAACCGAGGCGACTAGGGTTTCTGCAGAACCGCCTCGGTCCATACCACCTCGGTCCAGTCGAGACCATCTCGACCGAGGTGACAGCAGATCCAGTAACAGTATAAAAGGGGGAAAAATTACATTTTCACTTTTTTTTACCCTCCTCGACCGCGGCGAACAGAAGCACCTCGCTCACCTCGTTCTTGCTCGTTTTCAACAATTTCTGCTTCCAAACCGAGATTGAAGGATAGAGGAGTCGATTGCAACTACAGATCTGCAAGAAATTTGAGCGTTTCGACAGAAACGAGGTAAAAACGCTCGAAAACCTAAACTCGTTCGTTTACTGATATTTGGGCTTTGGTTGCCCTTGATTCTGTTGAGGAAACCTTTAAGTACCCCTTAGGAAGCATCGGTAGTGATTTTTGGGGGAAAAGAACTGAAAATCAAAGAGTTGAAATCGCACTGCCTTCGCCTCGGTCCAGTCGTTCTGCACCTCGGTCGAGGTGATTCTTGGAGTTTGTCAGCCGACCGAGGTAGTCTGACAGTGTGTTAAAAAATGAGTTCAGATCGTCGTTTAGTTCTTAGAGATAGATCCTCCCCTTCCCCTTCTCCTTCCTCGTCCCGTCCCTACCGCCCGGTTATCCACGAGAGATGCCGGGTAGACTATGAGAGGATAGCTGGCCGTCCAGTCATCGCACCACGATTTCTGGATGTGTCCGCTTTTGACTGCCTAGGGTTAGATGCTGACCTTAGGAGGATGATAGCTACTGTCGGGCTGGATCAGTTTACTGAGATCCGAGCCCCAGCCTACCTGGAGCCGACACTCGAGTTTGTTAGCTCCTTCTCCTACCTCCCCACAGACCGTTCTATGAAGTACCGGTTGATGAACCGGAACTTCATAGTTCCTTTAGAGATATGGAGAGAGATCTTTGGCTTTCCCGACCCCACAGCTGTAGACTTCCCCTCCCGATCCGTAGCTAGGGAGTTCTGGGGACAGATAGCCCACATTACTGAGCACGCAGACAGATGGCACCCTGGAGATTCCAGGGAGAAGGTCATCTTTCATCCGGCCTTCAGACTTGCTCACAGGATCTTCAGCGAGACGCTTCTGGCGCGTACTGAGACGCCCCAGAAGGTCCGACAGGGGGAGCTCTTTTCGCTTTACTGCATGGTTACAGGAGGTTTCCCGGACTTTGGCTTGCTCTTGGCAGAGGATCTGCACAAGATCAAGGCCAAGGCGAAGGGAGACATATGCTGCGGAGGTCTAGTCACCCACATTGCTACCTACCACGGGATGGACCTCAGCGTTTGCACGTTGGCGGCGGCTCCGAAGCCGCTGGGATTGCAGGAGATGATTACACGGAGGATTCTAGTTCCCCGTGGGTTGACCACTCCATACGTCGCCATGCCTTGGGAGCGGACTGCACCTCAGGGCATCCGCTGGTCTGCGCTGTTTACAGTCTTTGATCCTCATTTTTGGCAGACAGCATGGGATACACTGATAGAGGATCACAGAGAGGCAGCAACTGCCCCTGCTGCAGCTGCAGAGGAGGCTGAGGATGAGGATGACGATGATGACGAGACAGTGGATGAGAGAGGAGGTGGCGTCCCGATGGACACAAGGACAGATACAGTTGGGACGAGCGCGCCACCTATTATTGATTTAGATGATGAGGAGGATACTGAGCCTGCACCTGCTGCACCTCCTGCTAGATCTGCTAGGCGTCGGACACGCCGTCATAGAGATGCAAAGGCTCATCGTCGGATCGACGACTTGACAGATCAGATGATAGACTCATATGCTGCCCTTACAGTGGACATGCATGGGAGATTTGCCGCCCAGCACCGACACCTTGACAGCTGGACTCAGCAGATGTTGGAGGGGCAGCACTATCAGCGTAGGATGATGGAGCTACAGTTCCAGCAGACTATGGGCTATCCGTTTGATCCGACCCAGCATCCTTACGTACCACCACCACCACCGCCGGATCGAGACTACTGAGGAGCTGCAGAGTTTTATTATTATATTTTTATGCAGTTCGGCTTTCATCCGGTGAGTTTTCTTGTTTTAGACTTTTTATTATACCCACTGGGACAGTGTGTCTCAAGTATGGGGTGTTTGTTATTTGACTATGTGGCTACCTTTGATGTATTCGACACTTTTGATGTATTTTATTTATCGGATATTTTCATATTTATGCTTCATTTGCCTTTATATGATTATCTGATATTACATGCATACCTACAGGTTATTTGATTGAGAAAAACGTCGAAACCGAACCGAAAAAAATAACCTTACCGGGTAAGTCTCGGAAAAGGCAAGTCTCAAGCAATAATCCTAGCACACTCAGTCCAATAGCGGCTTGTGAGGCTCACTACTACCTAGAGTTCATCATTTTCGGTATCTAAGATCGGGAATCACCGGGTAAGTCTCTTCCCTCACTTAGTTTGCTAGCTTTAGGTAACCCTAAGCTATATTATGCTTAAAAAACACTAGGATTTCAACAACCTAACATCCTAACATACAGATTCATCAATTAAAGAGCAATAGAGAGAAAAATCGGGTGGATCATCAGGTAAATCGGTCGATCTGGAGCATGAACAGGTCGATTTTTCTGTCTGAGTTAGGTTTTGTGCATACAAATCATCCTAAACTAACATACAAGTCCATTCTATCATCACCCAAGCCATAACCATCAATCCATCACCCTAGAATCACAATAACTTAGCCAATAACATGCATTTCAAGATCTAAAATCATTATACAAGCATACATGGTTTTCATAGCTAGATGGTGAAAGAAAAACAAGTAAAAGCAAGAAATCTTAGCTGAATATGAGTTTAAACAAGACTTACAACCATTCAAAGGAATATCCAAATTGTTCCTTACAACACTTCCAAAGGTTTCTCCACAAAAGTCTCTCAAAACCACTCAAAGTCACTCAAAATCACCCTAGAAGACTTCATAGAGTACCTAGGACTATAGTCTCTGACAGAGACGGACGGTTCACTTTGAGGTTCTGGCAGCAGGTTCACGCCGCCCTAGGTACGAGTCTGTAGTTCATGACTGCTTATCATCCTCAGACTGATGGTCAGTGTGAGCGGACCATCCAAACTTTGGAGGACATGTTGCGAGCCTGCGTGTTAGACTTGGGACAAGTGTGGCCAGATCACCTTCCCTTAGTGGAGTTCTCGTATAACAACAGTTGGTACGCATCGATCAAGATGGTTCCTTATGAGACTTTATACGGACAGAGATGCCGAACACCGTTGTGTTGGGATGAGCCGAGTAGTGCTAGCGGAGTAGCACCTGAGCAGATTCAGGACAAAATGGCTCGAGTAGCAGTGATCCGGGAGCGTATGTTAGCAGCACAGAGTCGACAGAAGTCTTATGCGGATAAGTGGCACATACCTTTGGAGTTCAGAGTTGGAGCTCAGGTTTGGTTGAGAGTATCCCCGACACGAGGCGTCAGACGTTTCGGTGTCAAGGGGATGCTGAGTCTCAGATACGTTGGACCGCTCGAGATTCTTGAGCGAGTTGGAGAGACAGCATACAGACTTGCGTTGCAACCGAGACTCGAGGGTGTTCACCCAGTCTTCCATGTGTCTCAGCTACGGGAGTACATACCAGACCTGAGACACATTGTTATTTATGAGGATCTAGTGATCGAGCTAGATCACACGTTCATAGAGCACCCGATGGCTGTCTTGGAGCGTAGTACGAGACGCTTACGTTCGAAGGACATACCGATGATGAAGATACAGTGGTCGATGCGAGGAGCTTATGAGGCAACTTGGAAGATAGAGTATAGTATCCAAAGGCAATATCCGGAGTTTTACGTTGAGCTTGATGCACCGTTAGCGTAGTCGTTTTGTTTGGTTTTTCCCTTTGATGCATTGTGTACAATTTTTGTAACGTTTTGAGTTACGTGCCCCGAGTGGGAATATATGAGTTCAGTTCTGTTTTTGTGTGTTGTTGTGATCGTTGGGCTTTTGCAAGTTTCGGGACGAAACTTCTTTTTAGGGGGACTTGATGTAAAACCCGACTTTTTCCTCCACCGCCCCCACGGTGAAGAAGGCCGCCCCTGCGGCCGAGATGATCCGCCCATATGGCTTACGACAGATCGCGCCCGATCGTTCTTTCGTCCGTTTTATCTTCCTTCCATGGATAGAATATTCGATATTCTATCTTATGAGCCGGTTTTCTAATCTTCTTTCTAACCCTAGACGCCTTTCCGTCTATCTTTCCAGCCCATCCCTTTATATTCCCGTCTTTTCCTCTTTTCCCCGTTTCTTGCTTACGTCTTCTTCAACCCTAAGAGTTGCAGTTGTTCCCTTGCTTCCTACGACCTTGCTGAACGTGTAAGTTCATCTCTTCTGGTTTCTACATCATGTTCTTATAGTTGCTACTTGCCTTCTCCTTCTGTTTCATTCTCTTCTTCGTTCTTCCCTTTTCTTCTTCTCCAAGAATCAAGTTTGATCCTTGATTCTTGTAGAGCGTTCCGTTGTTGATCATTGATGTTCTCAGTCTCTCTAGAGTTGAGTCTTGACGTGTTGGAATCAAAGGTGCGAGCTTTGGTTGCCCCTGCTGTGAGTTCGGTCGAAGAGGAACCCCGACAGAGCCTCTATCGGTGCACCACCCCGGCGGCTACACATCCCGCCCCCGCGACAAGCCGCCCCCGCGGCTGCACATCCCGCACCCGCGGCAAGCCGCCCTTGCGCCTGGTCCAACCGCCCCTGCGGTTTTCTTAACAGTAACTCCCGTATTTATTGAGTTGCTTCCTTCCTTGCTTTCCTTGTTCCTTTCCTTGATCCTTTTGGTTGTTCCTTGTTCCCTGAGTTGTTGTTAGACTAAGGTTGAGCCCTTAGCTTGTGTAGATCTCTTAGAGATCCTTGAGACTAGAAGTTATAGACTTCTAGCAACCGTTTCGTTCCTAATTCGTGATGCTTGTGTGAACAGGCTTTCCTTGCTCCTTTCCTGAGGGAAACTTAGCTTTCTCATGAGTTGTTGTTGAGCTTTGAGTTATCTTCGAGTGAGGTAAGCCCCTTGGACTTACTTAGCTTCATTCTGCATATTAGTTGGATTATATTGGTTTGCTTGTGTTGTTTATCATGTTTGTAACGGATAACCGGAATAGGATTCACCCTTTATTACCCTTATCTGGCCCAAGTGTTTGATAATCGGGGCGGTGACCACTTGTCTAGTTCTACAAGAGGCTAGAATGTGCTCTTGCAACCCAGACCCGTAGGTAACGAATAGTTCTGATCTATTCCTATTGGTAGACGGAAGTCGAGGCGAGTTTCGGGAGATTCTCGTGTGACAAAAGAAGTTGAATGAGTAATGGATAACCTTAATGAAAGATAATAATCAGTTGTGTGCAAGCATGCTATGTGTTTTCTTTGTCTTATGTGTGTTTGTGCCTTTACGCTCTTGCTAGTATCTAGAATGTTAGCTAACGCTTATACCGTCGTTGTAGATGTTCCGCAAGTTCAGGATGCTGCTGAGTGATCCGGATGGTGTGGTCAGTGGGGTTCCTGTACATTATAGGACGGGATCGGATTTTTGTTTCTTTTGTTGTTTCCCTTTAGTTTTGAACTCGCCTGCGAGTCTTTTACGTTTTCCTTTGTTTGAACCTTTGGTTTTATTTTGAGTTTTGGTTTTCATTCGTCTGTGTCTTGTTGTAAGATCCGTTTGATGTTGCTACTCTGAGGGCCAGGACCCATTGTGTGGTCCTAGCCCGTAGCGCTTCGAGTTCCTAGAACTTGGGGTGTTACAACTCGAACATAAAATAGTACGGGTAGGGTTAGCAAATGCATTATTTTAGAAGGTTTCCTACTCTATCCATTGTAACTAGAATACAAATTACATAGGCCTATATATGTATCTTTATGCAAAAGAGATAAGTCAATGAAAACGTGTGAATCATTTTCTTTACCTTAGTGCATAACACCGTTGTATTATCTCTTTCAATAGTATTGATTAGTAAACCTGACTCAATGAGTTTATTTTTCCGTGATAAACTGCTAGCATCGATCGGTCTTACATTTGTCTTTGTGGAGTGGGGAAAGAGGCTATCAAGGATGATGCACAAAGCAAGGAGATCAACCTCTTTCGAATCTCTTTCATTAATACAACATGGATTCTGACAAATGTAACACTTTTCTTATGTTAATCCTAGATAGTTACCTTGGTACATTCCAACTTGATATTTTGTGATCATATGTATAAATTGTTGAAACATCGTTGTGTGATACATGAACCTTAGAAGCGTTCTCCTTCCAAATCTCGTTTCCTACATTACACTACTTTGTTACTATTTCTCCATAATTATAACTATTTGAATTAGATAAAATCTATGACACTCGATACTATGATCGATCTCTTGTCATATATATCAACGTAGCCACAAATGTTTAGACGCACGTAGGTATATTTACATGTACATATACTAAAAACACTTATATAGAGAGAGGCTCGTAGGATGGAATCTTGGAGATGACTCAAAGAAGAAACCCTCGAAAAGCATATGATTAATTGTGAAGGATCCACATCATATATATATACAAATATGAATGGTTACCGACAATGATGAGCACAGCTATGGTATAAAACCACATGGCTATCTACTCTCAAGAATCTTTTCCATTATCTTCAAGATTGTGCATGCACCAATACATATAAAAATGCGCAGCCTTGCCTTTATACAGTCGAAGCTAAAGCCCTTTACGTATGTATAGTGTTCGAGAAGCGCATTTCATGGAGTTTGTCACCCTTAGCTATCAAGACATGAACGTGCTTTCTTCATCATGCCAGCTACAAAAGATAATGATCCATCGATTCAAACCTCACTACCAACAAAGGATAATGCATTCATTCTAATTCTAATTCTAATTCTAATTCAAATATATATGAGGATACGATCGAGGGTAGGCATGTGAAGCTATTATCTTGTAGGAGTATTACCCAAAAGCAATTCGTCCAAGTGGGTAACCGGAACCACATGCCATTGTATGGTGGTTGGCCCCACTTCACCTACCTTTTACCCTCTAATTCCCCCAAATTAGGAACTTATGACGTTGGTAATTCATTAATAAATACCATCTAAGTCCTTCGATTGTTTTCTAATCAACATCACCCAATTCATTAAGAAACCCTTGGATCATGATTATGTACATCCACAAAAATGCAATTTCGATTTTATATATTATATTATACGAAATATCAATAATTTAACAAATAAAAAAGAAACGACGTACACCTAATATTGTTTAAAGAAGAAAAAAAATGGTATTGGAGAGTTCAAATTTCAAAGAAGAAGAAAAATTGAAAGAGATTTTATCGAGGAGCTAGTATTATTAAGAATAATTTTTTTGATAAGGTAATCATTTGACGCTATAAAATAGGTAATATATGACCGATATTTAGTTGGTCTAGTGGTTGTGGTGCTAGACTCCTTAAGTGTTAGGCTGGAGATTCGAGTTTGAATCCTCCTGGAGACATGTATGGAAAAAGGGAGGGTAACCCCAAATTGGGCCACGACTTATACTCAACCCGAATGTAGAGCGGCAAAGCCGATCGAACCGGGAGCTACTTATAACCTTTTATAAAAATATATTTGCTAAACTTTTTAAATAAATTGTATTGTCATCAATTATCTTGTTAATATTTATGTTGTCATCAATTATAATGTCACCAACTACGTTAGTCGTCATCAACTATATTATCGTTAATTGTAGCGTCATCAACGATAATGCCACCAATTATGTCATATCGACAATATTGTCATCAACTATATTGTCATTAATTGTACCGTCATCAACGATATTTTCACCAATTATGCCGTCATCGGTGGTATTGTCATCAATCATATTGCCATTAATTATACCGTCATCAACGATATTTTCACCAATTATGGCGTCATCGGTGGTATTGTCATCAACCATATTGCCATTAATTATACCGTCATCAACGATATTTTCACCAATTATGCCGTCATCGGTGATATTGTCAAACCATATTGTCAATACCTAAATTGCCATCAATCATACTATCATCAACTGAATTGTCATCAATTGTAGTGTCATCGACGATATTGTTAAGTAAATATTGTCACTAAACCACTTTCATCACAGTAATGTTATCACCAACCATTGCAATCAATTGTATTGTCAATAATTTTTTTAAAAAAGAAAATGATGAAAAAACAAATAAAAAAAGTTCATTTTTTTTAATTAGAGATAAAAACAATTTGTTTAAAGTTAAAGAATTAGATTTTCAATTTCAAATCGAAATAAAAAGTAAAAAAAATCATGTCTTACAAAAAAGGGATAGTATTACATTAACAAAATTTCAGAATTAAGTATCATTTACTAAAATAAAATTGTATATATATAT